>VXBJ01007294.1:473560-485882 GCA_013400055.1 Nycticryphes semicollaris
GTTTTGACTGGAAACAGGTTGTCCAGAGCAGATTGTGTAGCATCTCCTGTCACGTTCACAACCCCACCTTGCCTCTTTGTTAAGCTAGTTGGTTGTGAATTTAGGGGAGAATAGTTGAGTGTGGAGAGATACAGTAGGTTTCTTGTGACTGCCAAGCCGTTACAGGTTTGGCAATATTTTATTGGAAAAAATGCCCATATAAGGTATGAATAATAAATTTGTTTTAAAAAAATCCAACAGATCTGGAATCGCTTGCCATACTTGAAAGCTGTTGTGCTATACAAGGACTCCATTCCAGAGACACATCCAAATTTGTATACGGTATGTGAATGCCAGAACAGAGCTATAATTCATGGGGTATTATTTTTTTTATGAATTTCTACTCTGTTTAATTTGTGGAATGTCTACCATTTAGAACGCATCTCTGGTTTCAGCGAACACATTCAAAAGCTTCTTCAGCTTTTCTCTTTTAATTTACCTGTAACTTCATCTTTGATACTTGACATTTAAAAATCAGAGCTATCTTGCTTAACTGCCTGATTTGTGTCTTCCTGGCTTTTTACTTGCCTGGATTAACAAAACATAGGCTTCAGGTGGGAACATGTAGTCTCAAATGGTTAAAAATAAGTTGTCCACTGGTGCTAGGGAAAACTGAATTGTGGGTGGTTGTACTCGATCCAAGAAAGTAAAAACGCTCATAGTTTTATAATTATAGTTCCATTTTGTTTGCACCAAACGTTTCTCATGACAGGCAACAAGAAAAGAGAAATAACTATGGACCACACAGAGGAGCACATTTTTTTAGTACATGTAGAATCTTCATATCACATGGTAAAAATAAAGCAGAAAAAGGACAAAGCCAGGATCAGAAATTTCTGAGTGGTAGAAGTACAGCCTTTAATATAAGAAATACGAGGACTTTAAGCAGAACAGATATTTGTAAACATGTTATTCAAATATATTTTTAAAATATATAATTGAAAATAGCTTAGTAAGAATACAAAACCCAGAGCTTTAAGTAGTCTACAGATTATCAGGTTCTGGGCTGAAAAACTTGCACTGGGTTAAAAAAGATTTCATTAATAAAGAGTGAACAATGTAGAAATCTTTTAGGATGTTTGCAGTTGTGTTAATCTGATCCTTTACCAGGAACACAAGAAGAAACCTTCCACACTCATTTTAATTGTATCTTCTTTAGCTATGTTGAGTAACATAAAGCTTAATAATAAGCAATTACTGTTACAATACTGTACATGCTGGTATAGCATATGTCTTGCATCTCAATACAATAAAAATATTACAAAGATAATCTTAGTATTTGTATATCTTAGCAATTAATTATGGAACAACATTCAATTTCTGAAACCTGAATGCCTGAGAATGGATACATTTGAAAACACCCCTCTCCAGGTGTCATGTTGGACATGTTTTCGCAATGGAGAAGGGTAGCTGTGAGAGTGTCTGACAATCGCCATAGTTTGTCTAAAGAAAAAAATCAGAGATAAATCATCAAAGGCAGATGTGATTGTCTATTAGGCTGGATGTAAAACCAGCCACCTACACCACATGGCATTTGATAAAAGGGATTTGTGTTGCTAGTAGGCAGCTAATATGTAATGAGCAATTGCTGCAGTCAGAGCAGAGCCCTAGTTGGTCAGTCAGTGTCTGTTTCCAGAAGGTAAATGCAATATCAGTAGTGTGTGTGACTGTCTGTCTGTACCTTCCACACTCTGTGGAATGGGAACACTGCTTGTTGCAGATACTGTTCAGTAAACAAAGCCTAGGCAACATATTCATAGTGGTTAACACATTCTAGTATGGGAATTCAGCAAGGTCAGGAGAACAGGAACAACTGCTAAGTCCCATAGAAACAGTTACAACCTTGACAACTCTGTGTAATGAGAAGAATCCTTAGGACAGCCTTGCTACCTCAAAAAAGGAACTCTAGGTGCCTCAGAGGCTAACTTTTGTAACCTTAGTAGCACACTAGCAACGGCAGAGCTCTGAAGGGAAAAAATGAACCCCCCTTCAAGCACAGACTCTCCTTTTTTACCTATACTATCCTTCACATTATCCGTTTTATTGCTATATGGTCCTGGATTTATGACCAAGAAATCATTGAAGAATGGAGGTGCTGCATCTTGTGTTTGAATAACATTTATACAGAAGAGAAGGAATTATGAATGGAATGTCACAAGTGTACTCTAACTTAAAACCAGTATGTCTAGATTGCTTTAAATAAGACCTAAAATCTTTCTAACAGTGTGAGACAGTAACAGAATTTTAGCCTCTACGACTTGTCCATAGTATCCATCTTGGAGGAGAAATAGTATTACCATTCTTAGACACTGAAAAGACTCATGTCAGTACAATTTTAGACAGCTTATGTGTAGTTACCCCATAAAGGTCTAAGGTAGTCGTATTGTACTTCTTACACATGCAAGACCTGGTGAAACTTGTCTTGGAAACTTGTTCAGAGCAACATGCTGTAGTTTTCTGCTATTTTTGAGACAGATGAGGTACTGCATTTTTCCCAGTTGTAGGAAGCCATTTGATGTCCTGTATTTTCTGTTACATGTTCTAGATGGAGGAGTTCCTGGAGTTGGGAGATGATATGTCTGATACTACTTTGGATTATATTATTAACTCTCAAAAGCCGAATCAATGCTGTGTATTAATATACACATCTGGAACAACTGGAAAGCCAAAAGGAGCCATGCTGAGTCATGACAATGTATGTACTTTAGGCATAAAAATAATGAAGTATGAGGATATTTATTCCTGTGTTTTGAAATGACTGGTGCATACTCGAGCCTTGAAAGCCTTTTGCAACATGGGTATTGTACTACAAAGCAATATTCAGAATGCAGTTGGCTTTTTCTGGTCAGTATAAGCATGGTAAAGAATGAAGCTCCATCCAAACTGTTCACCAGGTTTAACAGTTTATGAACATATTTTTTTTTTTTATTGACTGTTTTTCTTGTGAAATACAATGCATTTTTCAATTCAATTCCAATTACAATTTACCGATTGCCATAGTGTCTCTCAGTGATGTTGCAGGCCATCCTAAAACAAATGAATCTTACATATCAGCCAGCCACCATCAAAATAGCCTGATAGACTGCTTTTGCAAATTTTATGAAAATTAGGGGTGGCTGTGAGGGTTTATTTTTGTTTTGTTGGGTTGTTTTGGTTTTTGGTTGTTTTACTTTGGCATTATTATATTCCTAGACTTGGGTTCCTACATCTATCACTGGCGGATAATACAACTCTAGTGCATAGTCCTGGTATTTAAATAGTACTACCTGCATTGTTGCAAACAAAAAATAGTGATAAAGAAAAGCAAAGCCATTTGAACTTTCAGATGGACTTTCCTCAGAGATCTGCTAGCAAAGACCTGGCCTGCAGTTGTTTTGGAGCTTTACATATTTAGGTTTTTTGAGCAGGAGTGGCAAGTGGTGGGGAGCCTTTCTGAACTCACAGACAATTTGTGAAAAGGCTGGGCTAAGATGTGGCCTCTCCTCTTAAAATAATGCAGAAACTATTGCAGGCATGCACATTGTGAGGAGCAATTCACCCTAATGTAGAGAGTTGGAACAGTAGTATCAGAAAGCGGAACATAGTAGACTTGTTGGACAAAAGGAGCGATCTGACGTTGCAGGTCCTATGCTCTTCCATCTCAGAGGAGTCTGGTGTCATTTCCATGTTAGCTGCCAAACTATTCCTGGCTGCTGATCATAAACAGGCTATTTTTATGTTGACAAATGGTGGAAAACATGCCTTGCCTGTAACTGTGCAGCTGCCTTCTTTAGTCAAAAGATGTCTGTCACTGTCCACGTACAAAACCAATGCTGAGTCAGTCATGTATGCACCCACACAGTTCTGCTGTGAGTGTGCCTGCGTGCTTCGAGGCTTGGAGGATAAACATTCAATGTAGCCACATCTCAAAGACATCCTGTTCTCTCTACTGCATAAGTCTCCCATAGCCACTTGTCTAGTGCTGCCATCTAAACTTAGAGTGGCCTGGCCTGACAGCATTGCTGCTCCTTAAAAACCGCTCTTGAGAATCTGTGTTTTTGTAGACCAAATGTGCACTTGTACCTGCAATTTATTTAAAAGAAAAGGAGCTGGCAGGAACATGCTGTGCTAAGAGGTGTCGCATGGGATTTGTATCTCTACCCTGCCATCTTGAATAATCTCATTTCTGTGTCCTGCCCTACTACTTCAGATTACAGAATCCTTTGAGAAAAAGCTGTTTCTTTTCTTGGTGTTTTGTTTTATGGTGTGTTGGTGTTTTGGTTTTTTTTTGTTTTTTTTTTTTTTTGCTGTGCACCTATATCTTCTGCCCTCCCATACCATCACATATCTGTGAGTCTTCCACGTGCTATGCTCTGATAATGAAAATAGATATCCATGCTTAGCATCCTTGAACTGCATCTTCTGAGGTGAGTCTCATGAGTTGTCAAAGATTGCAGTATCTTCAGCAATTTCTGTGAGCACAGATTTTTCATTTCAAAAACCCACCATGTCTAATGTGGTTTGTTTTTTTTATTTAAACAGATAACTTGGACATCAGCACATTGCAGCAGAGCAGGAGACATGCAACCTGCGGAGGTCCAACAGGAGTCTATAGTCAGTTACCTCCCCCTCAGCCACATAGCTGCACAGATATATGACCTGTGGACTGGAATTAAATGGGGAGAGCAAGTTTACTTTGCTGAACCAGATGCTCTGAAGGTATTTGTCTCATACTGCCCCTAATTAAGCTTACACTTCTTCCTTTAAGAAAAGGAAGAATCTAGGCTTTTAAGAAGTGCAGACGATGAAGATTGAGAGTCTGTTATTGTAAGAATAAACAAAAATAAAATCCTTGCAATCCAATGTTCTAAACTTCATTTAAAATGTATAATCCAGATGAATAAGCTTCTAATAAGGCATAAGAGTATGCATTGAAAGGAAAAGAAACATAAGCAGTTTGTGGAGAAAAGGGAGACAGAAGGAACTAAACCAGTGGTGCATTTTCCTTCTTGTATAAATACCTCCCCTGATGTGTCAGAGCTGGCATACGTGAGTGCATGTCACTTCCGCAGTGCTTCTTCATACCCTACATGTTCAGTGATGTTCTACACATTAGCATTGCAAAATGCTGATGGCATCATCAAACCTCTTTATCACTGCTGTGGATGTCTTGCAATGTTTTGCCATAATTTTGTGATTTTTAACAGGGCAGCTTGATCAACACACTAAAAGAAGTTCAGCCAACATCTCACATGGGAGTTCCCCGAGTATGGGAGAAAATCATGGAGAAATTAAAGGATGCTTTTGCTCGGTCAGGATTTATGAAGAAGAAAATCCTGTCATGGGCTATGTCACTTAGCTTAGAGAGAAACCTAAACTGCTCAAGCAGGTATGTATTATAATGAGATTTCCATCAACCTGAAAAGAAGTATCTGCTTGTAATAAACTATGAAACATCAATGAGACTCTTCAGTGTAGATGAGAAAAATTTGACCTGGCAACAGAGCAAATACAATTCAAGAGAGCAGATACAGTTGTCGATTACAGTAGGCTGATTTTAAACACTTGAAGGTGTCTCTCTGTCCTCCCTGAGAACATACTCCCACTAACACATCCTCCAACTCTGAGTTTTCTGTGAATTGAACTGGCTAGTTTCCAGCTGGGAGAGTTCCCTGATGCAGTGCACCATGTGGTTACACAAGTGCTAGTTACTAGTGTGAGGAAAGGGCAGGAATGCGGAAGAGGTGTATGAGAGGGGGTGCAGAATTTGGAAGGGCAGCCCAGACAGCCTGGCTTAAGAGAGTTTGAGGTATGGACCTTGTGAGAAATAACAGCTGAAACTCCGGGACAGCCTCCCACTGCCTGTCCCCTGAGCTTTAAGTACATCATCTCTGTTCTGAATAACATTGGTGTTTTTCTCCATAAGATCGCCCAGATAAAGAATGTGTATAAATTCAAATATTAACTAATCCACAGTTCTTTCCTGTTCCAAATGTCTTTAAAGCATGACACAATGAAGGGTAAAATTGCTTACAGAAAATGGTATTCCAAAAGGTCATGCAGTGATATTGCTTTGCTTGCCTGATCATTCAGCTCCTCAGACAGGTCTTGCAAATTGCAGATTTTAGTGGTGTATGTTCTCAAAGACACATTATCTGATAAAGAATCAGGAATACAAGATCTTTGATTCACACAACATGTTTTTATAGATTCTTTCTGTATTGTCAATATCTGGACACCTCAAGAAATGGGAGTTCACTAGCAATGAAAGACACCAAATAAATGAAAAAAAAAGGGCAAATACATGACCTGTTCTACTAATTTAATTTCTGTCAACAAAACTTTTGACTGATTTTTGTTTTGGAAATTTAATAAGTTGCCCTGGCTTACTGTCTCCTTTTCTGTGTTTTGTACTCAGCAGTGACTTAGAGCAGTTCTGGACAAGGTTAGCAGACTACTTGGTGCTTGCAAAAATACGCAATGCGCTGGGTTTTTCTTCCTGTCAGAAGCACTTTTCTGGTGCTGCTCCTCTCAATACAGAAACACTGTATTTCTTCTTGGGTCTGAACATCACCCTGTATGAGGCTTATGGGATGAGTGAGACCACAGGCCCACACTGCCTCTGTGGGCCCTATATTTACAGGCAGCACAGGTAACTTTCCTTTGCTTTTTTTTTTTTTTTTTTTTTTTTTTTTTAAGTGTATATTTCATTATATCTGCAAGAGGAGTATTTAGTGAGTTCAGGAGTTCAGCGAAGATCTTGCTGCTTATTTTATTTTCTCTAAATGTGTTGCCTCTCTGTTGTGACTTTGGGAGGCAAAATAATTCCAGGCTGGAAGCTGAACACGTTGCCTCCGTACCATGCCAAGCCAAGAGCACTGAAAGTAATTTTCAGAATTATACACAGTTACTAAATCTGATGTATATCCTATCCCTGGCCCAAAGTAGGATGGCTTTCAAATGCAAGACCTCAAATACAAAGGTGGGTTTATGCCTGAGGATACGGAGGTGTGGAAAAAAAACCCCAGGAAGCACAGGGCAAGAGAGACAGCTGAAAAGTGCTTAGATACTCTAACATATCTGCCTTAGTGAATTAATATTCCATAGCTTTCAAACAGTTACAGCAGGGTGTTATTTACAGTCACTAATACTTTGATAGGTTCAAGGATTTGGTGCGTTAGATGTCTTATCAGTATTACGTTTATTATTTCTGTATTCCTTGTGGTTTTTTCTGCTCCTCTCCAATAGCTGTGGTAAACCAGTACCTGGTTGTAGAGTGAAATTGGTGGATGAAGATACAGAAGGCAATGGAGAAATCTGTTTCTGGGGAAGGACCGTTTTCATGGGTTATTTAAATATGGAAGACAAAACAAAAGAAGCCTTTGATGAGGATGGGTGGCTGCATTCTGGAGACTTGGGAAAAATAGATGAGGATGGCTTTCTGTATGTCACTGGAAGAATTAAAGGTGATAAACAGAATCTTACTCTGTGTTTGTGGTAACTGTTCAGTCACATGTCAGATGTGGCCCATCTAATTAAGTATCTTTCCTCTAATGCTAGCAGCATTGACCTAGTAGGAAGGTAAAATAAACTTTCCTGTGAGGAAACCATGGCATGCCCTGTTTGGCAGAGGTTTCCCTCTAGTCTGTAGTAGGTGGATGTGATAGGATTCAGTTCCTACAGTGAGGCTTTTTATCTACCAGACCTTTATGCAGTATTAATTACAATTAGTAACATAAACTAACAATGCAGGTTTAATGTGTTGTCTTCGATTCTAATGATCCATTAAGCTGTCCGGTCTCCCTTTGAATCTTGCTAAATTGTCTTAATTGCACGTTATAATGTTTAGACAGTGACAAGAGACAACGCTGTGTTACATAAAAGCTGTTGCTCTAGGTCAGGGCTATGTTCCTCTGGTGCCTTAGGTGATGTGTTTGCAGAGACTAGTATTGAAGCTTGAGAGAGGAAAGTTGAAGTAATAAACTTAGGTATTATTACAGTACGTGGCTCGAAGTCTCATGTGAGTAACACTTGTCACTTGCTTGGAAGTTTTTTTTCCCAATAGGTATTTGGAGAGTGGTATTGGTTGCAGTTGAGTAACTATCGTCTTAGAATATATGATGTATCACTAAGGAGATAACACAGATGAGTGAATTTGTCATAGGATGACATAGTGTCCTATTAGGAATCAGGACTTAAGTAAAAACTATTAATAGCCTGCACCAAATGCAACTAGCTTGATTTTTAGCCTGCTTTCTTATCTGATTCATTTTCCTTTAGCATAGCAGTTAGCAACTCCTAGTCTCATTCTGTCATAACATTTGTGTTTCACTTACATCTTCCTTTATTGCTCAACTAATAGCAATTACTCTAAATTACAGAACAGGTATACCATCTGGGATAAAATAACTGGCCAGTTTCATTAACATTTTACATGCAAGTCCAAATAAGTAAAACCTCATAGAAGGTAGTAAAGAAGCTTTTCTTCTAGTGGACTGAAACAGGACTTCTTCCTTAGCTTCTTCTGATAAATAAGAAGCTGGGGGTCTTAAGAGCTTTAGAACTCATTAGCTGGAAAGCACAAAGATGTAGCTGGGAAAGTCTCTACAGGGGGGAATACTTGTAGAGGTGTGGCAAAAGCTGTTACAGTTATTACAGTTATCTGGATCAGCTGGAAAAAAGCTGGCATATCTCAAACAATGAAATACTGAGTGCAAGGGAGGTTAGTAAACGATCTAAAACAAAAACAGGACTAAGGCAAAAGGAGAGTGGAATGAAAGGAAAAAATAGACCTAGACAAGCTTGGATGCACAACTAACTTTGGTACGTATCTGTGGTTTGACAGAAGTCTCTCAGAATGACACTATTTGTGCTTCCTCAGATGTGTGCAGTGTGATGACTAGGGAGTGAAATAGTTCTTATAGTTAGGAGATCGATGCCTATTCTGTACCAGAAGGTTGCATGTAGACTGGAAGTTATTTCTCATCATAGGTCTCTTGGAGCAGTAGAGATGGTGGGGCCGAAACCTGTTCCCTTTAATGCACCTAAATTCTTCAAGTTTGTTGCTGACAGGGAATCAGGTGCCAACCCAGTCCCTAATTCACACAATCCACTGTATTATTACCCAAACGACTGGTGTACCTTATGTCTGCATTATTTGTTGTAGCATGTTTTGAAATGCTCCAAAGGCTATTATTTGAACACAGTGAGAAGTCACCAGTGTAACAAAAGCAGAGTTGGAATTTACTTAGATAATACTCAAATTCCAATTAATATACATATTACTCTTCAGAACAAATGTGTTCAAATAAAAATTCTACCTTTATCAGTAGAATAAGGTATCACTACCATTGTTCACAAACCTAAAAAGATAAGATTCTGGTCTGTCATTATGTTCCCCTCTTGTCAAAAGTCGGGCAGGAATCACTACTTCCACTGCAGTTTTCCTTTCTTAGATCATTACTTCTTCCTTCAACTCCTCTCCCTTCTTTCCATGTTGCTTTTATGAAGCCTTTCTGCAGTAGTAACTTAGTTTTGGCTGACCCCTCTTGGTGGCTTTCAGAATTAATCATGATAACAATGAACTTGCTTTTTGTTGAGAGAGCAACAGTAGAATAGAGTGAATTCTGTGGTAATTGGGAAGAGATGATTGCTCACAGAAAAATTTCAGATTGTGCAATAGTACCTTGAGAAAAACTAATTTGTTTCTGGATTATGTACAAGTTATACTGAGGGAGAGTTGAGAATTTGTGCATGTATTTGAAAAACACTAGCAATTTTATTTTGAAAGTAATGAGTTAATCACCTTTATTCTCCTTGAAAACATTACCTTTGGAAAAAAACATTTCTTATTCTTCATGTCAGAATAAGGAAAGTGGGTCAATCCAGAGATTAACCCAATTTTCAGAATTTATTTGAATTCTACTAATAGACTTTCTTTTTTGTCTAGATTTGATTATTACAGCTGGAGGTGAAAACGTGCCTCCAATTCCAATTGAAGATGCTGTTAAAAAAGAACTCCCGATTATTAGTAATGCTATGGTGATTGGAGATAAAAAGAAGTTTTTGACAATGTTGCTGACCTTAAAGGTACACCAGTTTTTAGGTTGATTTCAATGAATTTATACACCTAACACTTAACACAAAAAGAGGAATTCTGAACTTCTTACGAAAAGACTCCAAATTAGATGGGAGGACATTAGTGGGTGAACTTTCCAATAGAAGCAGACTTTCCAACAGAATCATTGGCTCCACAATATGTTCTGTTTGTGTAACGCAAGAAGAGCAAAATAATCAATAGTTTTGCTGAGGTATATGCTACAATTGAGAAATCCCTTTTTTCTAAGACAATTGCCCTTCATGTTCTGGGTACATCAATAGTGAACAACCCTTTCTTATTTCTCAAGTTGTTTACCTCTCTGATACCTCCTATCTTCCGGTACAGTGGAAATACTAATTTAAAAGTGTAATTTCAAAGAATGCTTCTATTTCAAGCTGTTTACATTACACCACAGTAATTCAATTTAATGACGAGCTCTGTATTCCCCTGTAACAATGAAGTAATTCAGAAAATATGGTAGAAATTCCAGGTCTTTTGATGCATTTTATTGCCTGATTCATTGACATGTTTTAAGTCTGTTCATGTCATCTGCATAAAAGCCAAAATATTTGCATTTGGTAGCCAAGTGGAAGAAAGCACTATCATCTGTAGGCGTTTCTGCTTTTTAAGGCTTAGAGAATGTTTAGGTGTTGATGCTGAGCCTTCTTGATTCTTCCTAGTTTGGGACCAGATCAGTGAACATTTAATGCCTTGTTAAGAGTGAGCATTTGATGATTCACTTTATTTGATATTTTAGAGCGTGCTGGACCCAGATACATCTGATCCCACCGATATTCTCACTGAACAAGCTCGAGACTTCTGCCAGAAGGCTGGTAGTAAAGCCACTAAAGTATCAGAGATTGTAGCAACCAGAGACCAGGCCATCTACCACGCCATTCAGGAGGGAATCAACAGAGTTAACATGAAAGCGACTAATAGGGTTCACTGTATTCAAAAATGGACAGTCCTGCCAAGAGATTTTTCCATTTCTGGGGGAGAACTAGGTAAGATTTCCTGACTTATATTGACACAGTAAAGAGGCTGCTGATGTAAGAGTATTCAAATAGAGTGTTTTATCCCAAATTCTGGGCACAGCCACTAGAGGGAAAGGAAAAATGACATTATGCAGCATGTGTTAAATAATACACACATCAGTTTTTCCTGTGTACATATATATCAAACTGTGCTCATTTACAAGTATAGCTCCATAGTTAAATTTCCGATTGCTTTGGGCAATTAAACAATACTAATTCCTTGTGCATCACAGTATTAATAACTTCCAGTAATAATACCAAAAAATTTTCATTAAAGAGAAGCAAGATGGCAAAAGCCTGACAACAGAGCCCCAAGCATATTTCCAGGCTCTTTGAATAAACCTGGAACATTTAAAAGCCTTCAAAATTATTGTTACAAAACCTTTTATTTATTTTTAATGAAAAAAGTAGTAGTCGATCATTACCTTCTTATCTACAGCTCCCTTTGAAGTCCTGCTTATGTGGAGGCAACCTTACATACCACGCCTGCTTGTCACCTTTAGCAGTGATTTACGTTTACAGAGTAGATGTTCTTCCAAACAAGCTCTTCAATAGAAAATCTTAGGAACCAAAGCTCAAACTGAGTAGGAATTTTTGTTCTTATTTCTGCTGTTGTGACTCTTTTCAGGTCCAACAATGAAGTTAAAACGGCTCACCGTGCTTGAGAAATACAGAAATGAAGTAGACTCCTTCTATGAAGAATAAGAAGTCTTTCACCCAAGCACTGAGAAATATCTGTGAGCTTAAGAAAGTATTTCCTAATCAAAAGCATTAATGAAGATTTATGCTTGTTTTGGTTTTGTAGTTTATTGAACTGAACCGCTAGAAAACTGCTGTGTAATGTAGTTGTTCCTGATATTCACCTAATTGTTTATCCTCTTTTGCAGAAGCATCTACAGTGTGTCTGTCTTCTAATAGTGTTTTTACTTTATGCTCTAAATTATTAAGATTAAAACTATCCTTGTGTTGTATAAAGCAGGTAAATTGAATTCCTCTAGACTGAAACACACATTTTTTTTATACAGTGATTTTCCTTTTTTGTTGTTTCTTTTTTTTTTTTTTTCCCCTTACAGGTCATTGCCTGTAAATGATGATATAATTTGGTAAATCAGTAGTTAGTTCTGCATAGAGAAGTTGCTACACCAATCCAAGATAAAGATAACTATAAAAA
>VXBJ01007294.1:485951-566116 GCA_013400055.1 Nycticryphes semicollaris
AGAAGAGTTTGGTATTTTTGTTCACTAACACAACATTTCAGAACCTAAAGACAGTTCTCTTAAGATTTTACAGTGGCTAGAACTCAGACTTTTGTGAAAACAGCAACTCATATTTTCTTAAATACATTTAAAAATAAGCATTACTATTTCTCCTAAAAAGAAATAATCAAGAAAGTTGGGGGGAAGAGCTCCCTAAAACTAAAAGACAGAAAATAGCAAATACAGCTGCTCTCACAGGAAAGCACTGTTTAGAAGAGAAACTTCTTCAAAATTATTTATAGCACTTTTATTTTAAAGAAAAGACTTTAGGAGCAATGTTTGTCAGTGTGTATCTGCACATTTCAATATCCATATTGTACTAACTCTGACAAATGTGAGCTGCATTTCTTCTTCCCCGTGTTGCCAAAAAAAAAAAAAAAAAAAAAAATCTTACTCTGTGAAAGACATACCTGATAGAAAGTTGTCTAACGGGTAAGTGGGTGATCTTTGGCAGCATTGTAACGGCTAACACAAGCAGGCAGGCTACAGCCAGCCACTGTTCTTAACAAAAAAAACTAAATCACGCAGAATAGGATATTGTTTCCATGAAAGTTCCATTACCAGTTTTATACATCTTACAGATTTAACAGTTGTTGCAAGTACCAATGATCAGCTCAACACATCAGACAAGACAGCAGCCTGGGATTATAAAAACAAAACAAGCAGTAGGACTTTGAAAACTTTATTTTTCCCCATCTTGTGCATAATGGTAATTCCAAAGTTCTTTAACAATATTAAGCTAAAGGAAACAAGGAAGCAGCAGCTTGTAAAACAGAGAAAGAAATGTTGCCCTATTTACCAAAAGCAGAGCGCACAAGGCATATAAAGCTCATCGTTCCTCCTCCAACGTGATGTTAGACTGTATAAAACAAGCTGGGATGCTTACTTTCTAGAGTGACGGTAGATGTTGTTACTCAAAGTTGACTTTACTTCTGAAACAACCAGCCTCAACAGTCTTCATAGAAAGTAACGCTGTGGAGTAATATCTATTAATAGAATTAAGCTTTAAGAAGCTTGGTTCTGGCAGTAGGTGTAATCCTGTGCCATAGTCATGGGTTTTAAAATACACATTTTCATGTACGGTGTACTAATGAAAGTATACCTTAAGACATAAAGATCAGAATGACTCATATGATGATCTGTATGCAATGAAAAGGGAGTGAAGCTTTTGCACCCATTAAGCTTAGAAAGCAGGGAAAAAATAGGCTCAGATCCCCTTGAATAGGGATGAAATGTATTTCTGGAACATAGGCACCAGAGCCAACCCTATGATCTGTTTTAATCCATTTCGCACTAGTCCCTTGTCCCTTACATTCAGAGTTTCTAGAATAACATCACTAGTCAGTACAGGAAGACACACTGAACACACTATGCAGAGGAGTACAACACAAGAAGCATTCTAGCAGAAGTCATGAAATACTTAGTATAAATTTGCCAAGTTGATACTTTCCCCTCATAATATATGGCAGAAGTAATTTTTTATAATTTACTCTCATTAAAATAAACTGTGTTTCAGAGAGGAAAACTTGTAAGAATTATTTTGGTATATAGATTTGAAAAATAACTTTACTTCAACCCTTGCTGGTTAATGGTTGTGGGCTTTTTTAAAATACACAATAGATTAACTCTCTAAACTTCTCTATTTCTTTATTCGTGCCCTTGGAGAGCAAAGCTATATTTTATGAATCACCAGAGTATCTGAAGTGGTTTCTTTTCACTGCTTTTAACAGGAAATTGCTATTTTAAGTTATTTTATACCCGTTTCTGTTTATGAAGGTTATCTTGTGCTATTGTTAGGCTGAAAACTTGTCTTTTGAATTCCAGCAAGATCAATAAAGTAGGCTTTAACCATTAAGGTGCATTTACATTTCACTAATTCTGTTACTGGTTTATTTGCATAATTTTTCTTTGTGGAAAGTAAAAACCTCCAGTTGAAATGGAAAATGGTAGACAGTTACAGTGGCAAGAAAAGAATTCATTTACATAAAAATGTTCACCGGATAGAAAAAAAAAATAAATAAGACAAAGCACTTGAAAAAATCCACTGAAAGCAGGCACAAGCATCTTTTGTAGCCATTTGGACTAAATTTAGTACTTGAGAGGGCCTAACTAAACAGTTTGCTCTCTTAAGAGACAAGCAAACTATATGCATATGAATATCAGGTTACATATCATGTACTTTGTGTCATGTGTCCTTTTGGAGTTACTGGTATTAGTATGAGAAAAGTTTAGTCTTTGTCCCGTACTCGGCGGCAGATCTCCTCTGTGAATTCTGAACACTTGGCATTACCTCCCAAGTCTTTTGTCAGGACCTGAAAGAAAGGAAAAATAGTATTACTAGAATCTTTTATGGGGATACTCTTGTCTCTGAGTAGTTCTATATGTTGGTGTTGTGTGTTGTGCATGGATATTAAGTAGGGGTAAGAAGCAAGTTCGGGGTTTTCTGCATCCTGCATTGCCTTCATCTGAAGTAGGCAGAGAAAACTGGACTATGAACATCAGGCATTATGTTATCAGATTTCAATGTGATTTGATCTAGCCTACAGGAAGAAAGTGTGTTTGGCCAAAGCTCTCCCAAGTCACTTGTCTACATAACAATGTAATTAATTGTTACGTATTTAAGTTTTGAATAAGAAGTTTGCCCTTTGAAGGTAAAATACATATATGAAGGCTCAGCTGAAAGGCAGCCAGTGACGAGTCATTCAGTAAGGTTTTGGGGGTTGGCTTGGTGGTGTTTGATTTGTTTTTTTTTAAAGGAAACCCACACAGAAAAAAAGCACACGTAGCTCTTAATGCTGCATGCTAACAGTTCTTTAAGTTTGCTTAGTTTAGTTAAGAGGTGGAAAAATGCAAAGTTGAAAGAAACTTTTTCATCAAGTTCTGGCAGCATGAAGATAGAAAAATAAATTTAAAAATTGAGCAAGATTGCTTGCCCAATTTAGCTAGATTAAAGCAGTCTAGGAGATAATTTAAAATCGTTAGTTTTCCCCTTACATGACACACACAATGATCTTAATTAAATGGCTGGGGGGAAGGGAGGAAAGGGAGAAGTAGCAAGCATGAGAGGCAATAAAGGTTACTATTTTAGGATCTTGTCATTTTAACTGCATTACGCTTTCTTCAATTGCACAATATTCTCTCCAGTGTGACCATGAAATGATAACATTGTAAGTAAGGAGTAAACAAGTAGCCATGTCACAAAGCTTGCACTATGTTATCTTCCATGGAATTACTGACCTGCAGATGGAGGATTTCATTTCCAGAGCAGTAAATGGGAACTTTACAGGAGCACCTCTTTATTCACTTGTAAGTTTAGATTTTATTTTTTTTTTAACTGGCTCCTACACACAGTCAGATAGCTGCAAACAGACCACTTATGAAATGATGACAGCTTTTTGTTTAAGCATGCTTGTTACTTTTAATTACAAAGCAGCTTCTTATGCTCCTGCCTAAAATAATTGAACCAGTGTGGCTAACTGTTAATCCTCTTTAACTGCAATCCTCAGGATTTTTCTGGCTAGGTTTTGAAAAGGTGACATCAAAGTAGATGAGTGAACCAATAGCATTCAGAGCACAAATTCAAGTCAAGTTTGGAGTATAAGCCCCTCTAGTTGAGCCTTGAATAAGGAGATGCTCATTGACAAAGAGAAATCACTTACAATCTTAACTGAAAATGTAAGTACCAGATAAAAACTGTTCTTTTGTAGTCCAAAAAAGGAATAAAAGCAGTTATAAAGAAAAAAAAAAAAAAAGATTGACCTGAAAAAACAGGAGCAGAAGTATTACCGTCATCATTGGATGCTTTAAACAAAGTAGATAATTAAGCCTGTGAAAGGCAAATGAGTATCCTTCACTTCAGGATCCAGATTTAAATATATGTTTTGTATGCATTATAAACTTCACAGGTGAAACACAACTAGTTATTTAAGCCTCTAATCCCTTTCATGGAAAACAGACATCCCATTCTAGCTTTTATTAGAGTTCACAAAGCTGTGGAAATGTAAGATGAGCACTACTGAGACACAAGGATTGCTACAGCCTGTCCTTATTACTGAGCTGGGCAGATCTAATACCACCAAAGGTAATATATTAACTGTCAGAGAAGGATACGGCACAGCTCTAGCGTCAGGCTGGCACAGCAGGTCATCCACTGTTCTGGTGTTAATGTTCTAAGTTAACTTTTGCTGTGATGGAATATAATTGTAATTCACTGCATGTGTTTGCACATTCTCCTATTACCTTTCCATCTTTAATTGTATCAAAGCAAGCTGTCTCAATTTTTGTGGCGTGTTGGTGTAGTCCCATGTGACGCAACATCATTACAGCACTCAGAAGAAGGGCAGTTGGATTTGCCATGTCTTTTCCTGCAATATCTGGTGCCGTTCCATGAACCTAGAAAAAAAACCAAACTGATCTGTTAGGCTGTCAAGACGCCAATTAAAATATCCTGGGCAATCCAAGTGTATGCAAGCAACCTGAAACAGTCCTCGTGCACAAGCTTGTTAAAATAGGGCTTATTTCACTCTGCTACAGTTAGTGGAAAGGAGACAGGAAAGACTAGAACAATTCAGTTCAAAGGCATCAGAAAGAGAGAACTAGGTCACCTAATACTTCCCAGTCGTGCCCCTCACTTTCTGTTTCACAGAGCGTATTTGTCTCATGAAAAAGAGGGAAAACAAAATGTCAGTAAAAGGACATGCAAAAAACTGAGTAATGCAGACTGAAAAATTACTCTCCCTGGGTAAAGTTCTGGCATCTTCACAGTAAAAAATGGTTTTATGAAGAATTAGTTAAATGACAGCCACATTGTATGTCATGTTTTAGGTTCTCAAGTTGCAATGAAGTAGTTGTTACTACTCTACCTTGCATAAGAATACTTACAGATTCAAAAATTGCAACTCCATTAGCACCAATATTTCCACTTGGTGTTACTCCAAGGCCCCCAATCAATCCAGCACACAAGTCACTGAAAAAAAAAAAAACCCAAACAGGAAAAAAACCATGTTTTCCCATATACAATTACCTCTCTGCAATGTGTTAAAATATTTTCGCTTCTCATTTTATCGCAACAGTAACTTCTTTCATATACCCACACAGTCTGAGAACAATATTGGGTAAAGAGATAGATGCTGTTAGTCAGTTGTACTCCTTTGGAGCATTTGAAGATTTATAGAACTACAAGCAGGGAACAATATAATAAAGTAAAATTAAAAGGAAAATCCAAATAGTAGAATAAAACTGTTTAGGCACAAGAAAAGGTACTCAAAGCACCAAATACCTGTAGAAGTCTCAAAAACTAGCAAAAATTGTAATATACGGTTCCCCGTAACTATCATAGAATGGTTTGGGTTGGAAGGGGCCTTAAAGATCATCTAGTTCCACCTCCCCTGCCCCCGGGCAGGGATACCTCCCACTAGACCAGGTTGCTCAAAACCCCATCCAACGTGGCCTTGAACCCCTCCAGGAATGGGGCAGCCAAAACTTCTCTGAGTAGCCTGATCCAGTGTCTCACCACCCTCATAGTAAGAAATTTCTCACTTGTATCTAACCTAAATCTATCCTCTTTCAGTTTAAAACTTCATCTAGAAGTCAGTATCTAACTAAGTGTTCCTCATCACAATTTAAGCCACTGAATTCTTGACATATTTGGAGAAATTTCTGTCCCATCTGAACAATATTTATAGCCTCCCCAAGCAGATTTTTTTTTTTTTAAATAAGCAGCACATTCTCATCATATAGCCTTTTCTAACAATATATTAATAATTAAAGTGTAATAATAGTATCATCCTTTCTTCCCAATTACAGTCTGATTTATAAAGTTTTAAACTCTGGATACATAAAATCATAAGCCTACTGGTTAGTGTGTGATATGTATAACTGGAAAGTAGCACTATTTTACATGTTGGGTTAGCTTAAATAAAAATCTCCATACCTGAGGATGTCACCATACAAGTTTGGCATAACAAGCACATCAAATTGTGACGGATCCTGAACCATCTGGAAAGAAGCATGTTTCTGTTAAGGTTAAGAATTTAAGCTAAAAAATAACCACAGTTAAAACATATAAATACTCACATTCAGACACACGGTATCCAGATACATTTCATTAAATTTGATATCTTTACAGTTTTCTGCTGCCTCCCTGCATTTTCTCAAGAAAAGCCCATCGGACATTCTCCTGCAATTAAATAAGCAAGAGAATACTGCAGTTATGTAAGCCAAACTGATGATAAGGACAACTGTGTGCAACAGAGGATTAAATAAAACTATTAGAGTGCAGAAACGTAATTTGTTGACTATCGTGTTAAATATGTTAATGTTAAATATAAACAATATTATATTACAGTCAGAGAAGTTATGCTTTTTAAATTTCTGCTTGAAGTATTTTGTATCAGTAGTTTAACAGGCATAAATTAATTCTCAGAATGACTTATATTCATTTACTAAAGGCTTACTAAGTTTGTAAAGGTCGTGTCACATAATATCACACGTGTCATGACTCAGTGCAGTACAAAGTGGCTTGGAAACTAGAAGACAGCAGCCATTGTCAGGCTTTCAATTAATTTTCCTAGTTTAAGACTACTTTTAAAAATAAAAGTTTTGCAAGGAAAGTCACAAGACTACTGCAAACTTACTAATAAATACATTAGTAAGTCATTATTACAGCCCTACAAATCCTGGGTCAATATTGCTGATTTTACTTCCTGTTAGCATCAAAAGAAGTTATATGTTTAAGGAAGATTTTTGAAGTTATTTATAATTAAATGCATATTATTTGCTGTTCTCAAAAAGAAGTGCCAACATACATAATATTTGCCTTGTGCACAGCAGTAACATGGCTTCTCTGATTATTTCTGGCATACTCAAAAGCAAATTCTGCGATGCGCTTGCTAGCTTCTTCTGTGATCAGCTTGATGCTTTGCACAACACCTTCAACAATCTGAAAGACGGTAGTTGCAGTGAGAGTTAAAGTGTAGGTTCATTTTTCAAGTCACTAGTATGAATATTTGGAACAAAGTAGTGGAATTGTGAGCGAGGCAGTCTCGACAATGCATTTCACAGTAAAATCACTTCTTTTTTAGGGTAGCAAAAAACTTAAAAACTACCACCCGACCTCTTAAGTACAGGCCACTGAGATGGGCAAATGTTATCATTCATGAAACACAGAAAACCTATCAGAAACACAACCCTCCCAGCAACATACCACATGTTCAATTCCACTGTATTCGCCTTCTGTGTTCTCTCGAATTGTGACAATATTCACATCTGTGTACGGGGTTTTGTACCCCTCAATTGAGACGCAGGGACGTACGTTTGCATAAAGGTCAAAGGTTTTACGCAGGAGCAGATTCATTGACGGGTGCCCTGCAGCAATTGGGGTCTTTAAAGGCCCTGAAGAAAAAAAGAAAAAAAATACAAGGATGAATGAGACTGTAAATCCCTCTGTGAGTTTCTGAGTTGAAACTGTAGGTAAGCAGTACTCTTACAGAGCATCTCCAAGTTCCTGTTTAACCCTTGTGCTGAAAATGCCACAGGAATTCTCTGTTATCGAGAATCCTACACAGTGATATTTATCAGCTGTTTAAAGGCCAAATTGCAACCCTTAAATGGAATATGAGCTTTTACAAAAGGTTTTCACCAAAACCAACATATAAAGATACTATTCATTAGGAATATAGTTATCACATACTGTTGTGTATTAGCTGCATTAGAAATGCATTCTGCATAGAATCCAAAGGTTGCTGTGTAATAATACCTGCCTTTAACATATTTCCTAGGAGATCTGTGAAAGTTAAGGCTTTGAAACGAAGGAGTATTTTAAGATTACAGAAGACTACCTGACAGGCTGTCCCCTATAATTAGCTATTTTATTGTGCTACACATGAAGGACTTTGCCTTCAAATCACTCAATAAACCAACAGTATTTCATATCTTTTTATTAACCCCTGAAGTACCTTTTAATCCCATTTTGTTTTTATCCATGGATTCTTTGGCATCTGGGGGTATCATCCACTTCCCTCCTGGTCCTTGGATAGCTGTAACATTCCTCTCTTCCCACTGAATAGGAGCCTAAACACATTTACTCTGTTAACTTAAATGTCATGACTTTTGCTTCAAGCTTTAACTCCCCTCAGGAACATAAGGAATTTTGTCCAGGCTTTCCTAAACAATCCTCTGGTGAGTGAAAGTAACCATGAGATGTTTGAACTCAAAAAGAAACAATTTTAAAATAAATGTAGTTACATAAGTAAATAGTACAAGCAACATATCATCATAAACTTGAACACCACAAGATGCCTCCCTGGGCAGCATATGCACAGAATCATTAGAACTGCAATATCCATGCTCCTTCTTTCGAGCTGTCAGAGCTGTTGAGTTCCTTGTTATGTGAGACAAGAAATTTGAAAACTGAATTCATTGAGAACTCATTCTTCATGCTGCCTGGAAGACAATACATAACAGAGATACACAGCTGATATCTAACTGAAAATCTGCCTATGTTCCACAATGCCTTCTGAATTTGCATTCACCACAGAGATCCTCTAAGTGGAGACAGGCCTTGTTTCATCAGGAGGGACCATGAAAGAAGAGATATGAGAGCTTTCATAAGCAAACAGAACAAATCTAAGTATAACTTACTATGCCTTGGTGCTATTACTAACATGGAACAATTTAAAAGGCATCTTTCCTGAAAAGCTGTATTTCCTTTCAAAGAAACTAGACAAATTGTGGTGATGTTCCTCAGATAGGTGGTAAACCAGTTGTTGGATACACTTAGGTTTTTTATCACTTAGGCAAATGCATTTGTCAGTGCAGCAGAGTCATTGCAGTTTGATTGCTAAGAATAAGCCAGATCTTTCATGCACTCTTTCATCTGCACTGGAAGTCACAATGGATGAAAGAACATCCTCTATCAGTTCCTCAGGATTGCTACATCAACAAGATGGATTTTACATGATCTACTGAGTTCATATTTCCAAAAAATAAACACAGCACGTGCTCTCAACTCTCTACTCCTCTACCAGTTAATGGTTTCAAGCCCTGCCTTCATATTGCAATCCTGTCTTTTATTAGCTGCAGCTTCAGATTCTTTCTACTGTCAAGAATTTTTTAAAGCTTAAACATGACTTGAACTTTGGGAAGTTAAAGAGAAAACATTATTACTACACCTAGTTAATACCTGTTGTAGTTAAACTTACAATGCTTACAGCAAGACAAATAGGACTTACTTTAGCAGCATCAAAGATCTTCATGACAGCAGCAGAAATCTCAGGTCCTATGCCATCTCCTGGGATTAAAGTTACTGTTTGTACCTAAGGAAAGAAATATCAGTAGTACAACAATTGAATGCTTGTTTTCTACATAGAAAACATTTTCATGTGCTGTACGAACCAATAACTAGTAAAGAAGAAAAGAAAGTTTCATCTAGCAAATATTCACTATGAAGAACAGCAGTACTGGACAGAAGCGAGAATGCTTGCTTTCAAAGGGAGCATGCAAACATTTCGAGAATGGTGTAAAAATCTGCCTGCTATCTATTTCTATTTCAAAACACAGAGGCTTAACCTGAAAGGCAGGTTCCTGCTCACTCCTTGAAATGAATGATCTCAGCATGGTTTCCTCTTGAAATTTGGAAAAGAGACAATACTACCTAGTTATGGTTCTGTTACCCATAATAGGTCTCCAATACTATGAACATGCTGCAGAATACTGATACATGCTAGGCAAAAAAAAAATCAATTTATGAAAAGCTACCTTCACCTTACTAAAAAAATAAAATTCCATGCATATCTAAACTTCTCAAGTGACTTTCTAAAAATCTCAGACACATTTTTAACAACATAAAGTTACTCTCCTTCCATAATGTTCTCTGTCTTGTTTCTTCTATCATCATCAAACAGATGAAATAAGTTGCACAGCCCAGGGTCGCTTAATAACCAGGGAAGAAAGTACTCCACTTTGATAAAGAAAAAAAATTATTTTTGCTATTCTAATCTTATATGCCCTGACTCTTTTTGTTTTATTTAAAGTTTTCCAACCATTCTATAAGTGTTATTATCTGCCAAAAATGACAGCTCAGATAAAGCATTATTTGCAAAACTCCAACTCACAAGATCGGTTTCCATCATTCTCCACACATACTAGTCAGAATATCAATATGTATCAACAGATTTTTTTAACTAATTTGAGCCAAATAAATTCACTGTGCACAACAAAAGCAGCAGAGCTTCTGATAGAAGAACATTGCAGTTGAGCGAGCACTTAACTGATGGAGTCCCTCAAAATTAGTTTTATGCTGTCTTGAGCTGTTCCTTCCCAGCACAGCAGGGCTCCACCTGAGCCAGAGAACGTTTCATCTGAAACTGTAAGATGGCACGAACAGAACTGGTGATGCCTCACCTTTTTTTATACTGGATAAGATATGGGTGACCTTTCACTTTCTTTTCTAGCTGTTCTACAGAACTGATAATTAAAAGCCACAGTTCCTGCTTTTAAGGGTGTATGCAGTGATGCTGAGCCCTGCTTCTGCCTGAGCAATTTTCAAGGCCGCCTTTACTGCAAAAGAAAGGCCTGTGGGCAATTCAAACAGAGACACTGTAAAGAAGGTGAAACATCCTACAAGGAAACACACAATCTGTGTCTAAAATAAAAAGGCAGAACTTTAAATGCAAGGTATTCTAAAAGCAGCAGTAAAGTAAATCTAGTGCTTAGAGGAAAGCCTGCAAAATGAAGAAAATGAGAAGCTTCTCAATCTTTCTATTTTGCCCAATATTTGCCCATTTCCAGATGAAAGACTGGCTTATGTCCAGATTTTGTGAAGTTTTCATTCTACTTCCTTCTTTTGCTAGAGCCTTTTGTATTATCATTTAGGCTTTAATATGCAATTGCCAAAACCAGTAATTAACCAGCATGGCATTAAAGCGATATGTTCACTTATTTAGGCCTTACTGTTTGAGAACGTAAAAGTAACAACAGCAATCTTTTCAAAGTAAATTTCTGAACCCCGTTCTTGAGAAACTTCTGAAAAGAAAAAAAAATGGTACTATTATACTCACAGCACTACTAAAACTTCTGGTCACCTGTTTTTGGTTTTTGAAAGCACCTAGCAATCGGGAAACCTGCAAGAATATAAACCAGAAAGATGCTATTTTACTACACCAATGGGATTTGAAAAAGTTAACAGTACTTCAGTAGATCTGCATGTTACAACCATATCACTTTAAATTTCCTATCTCAAACTAGGATAAATATCCAACTGAAACAAGAGCACCTAATGCTCTGCCAAGTTGCTCTCTAACATTCTGGGCAGCAACGCCTCCTGTGGGTATTCTTAGCGTGAGGTAAAGCCGGGACACCGGGTGCTCTCCTGTCTTGCCTTGGGGGTGAGGGGAAGTTACTGTGCAACAGCCCCAGTCCTTACACACTGCAAATAGATGGTATGCTAAGGATTAAGATTCATGGAAAGCAAAGTGAAAAATCAAACACTGTCGCTGACGGTTGGGTGGACAGTAGCTTTGCACATTTTAGGTGATGTTTCCCTAACTATTTGCATTAGTGTCACTTCTTCCATTCAAGCCATGGTGAATTTTATGCTTCCATCTTTTACCTCCATAGGCTTTTTACTGTTGCTTTCCGTGTGCCTGCCAGTTTTTAAAAAGCATATTTGAAATGCACATTAAAGACAAAATCCACCATAGCAACAAGTCTACACAGTATAGTCAAAGAATTACACTTCTAACATCTGACTATTCTGCACTGGCATAAAGCTTCAGAACTGGGATGATATCTCAGCTTGAGCTCTTGCCTAGCTGAGCACCACGAACAAAATCCCCAACTGCATCAGTATCGATAACTTCACAGCACAAAAATCACAGCTTCCTGATCTTATCCTCCTCTCTAGGATGTGTCATGCCTCTGTGACTTATGAGTCAGACGACATCTAAGCATCAATAGTCTCGGAGCACTTCAGATCTGCCATACTCCCGTTTGCAGTCTGGCTGCAGTGAGCAGACCAGGTAGGAATGTGTTTGACAATCACTATTCCTCTCCTGCCAATTTGTATTTGCTATCCCCGATCTTTACTGACACGTATGCTTCAATGGAGCTGTAAGGCAAAAGGGACAAACTATGCTGGCACGACAACTAGAAACAATACAATTCTTATGTGTATTATAAGTGCCACGGGAGAAAGTGCAACAGGCGAGTAATGTTTGCCCTAGCCAGCCATAGATTTGAGGCAGCAGCTGGAGCAATTAAATGAAAAGATTAATTTGACTACACAAGTGTAAGTGTCCTTCTGGTACAGTTCCCGCCTGTAGAGCCAGGACTCGCATTCCAGAGTAGCCCTGGAAAGGGAACAGTCTTGCTAGAAATCACAGGCCTGGCACGTTACACTTCAGTTCAACATCAGTAACACCAGCAGAGAATAAGGCTGAACAAAAGCCATCCATTCTGACCTTAAAGCCCTGTCTTGTGATTAGCTCTTAACAGTTCTTCCATATTTTATCAGACAGGTGAAGTGGGGCTTCCTCAGTGGGTTACCCTCCAAGGGGCTATAAATTACAGGTCCTACAGGTATTTCGCTGACCCAGGGCAAAAGGCGCCAGTGTCTCCGAGACAGCCCGGAGACTAACGGCTGCCTTTGACACCGGTTCAGGGCAACCCCAGAGGGCAGACAGCAGCCAGAAAGACACCGGGCAGAACCCAGTAATTCCTGTCTTTTCCCCAGAAGACTCCGTCACGACCGGTACCGCACGCTGCTGTCAGCAGTGACGTTTTTTAGCCTTTACCGTTGGCAAGCCGCGCACGGTGAGCCCCGCAGGGCGCAAGGGGCCGGGGGGGTGGTCGATCCCTTCCCGCGGACGCGGTGACCTCTACAGCGCGGCCTCCAGGCCAGGCCGCACCCAGAGGGATGGAATGGGATGGGATGAGATGGGATGGCGCGGTGTGGCGTTCCTCAGCCGCCGCCCGGCTCTCCCCACAGGCCGTTTGAGTAACGGCCTGCCTCGGTACCCTTCCCGGGGACCGCGACCGGGCAGGGGAGGGGAGGGGAGAGAACCGGCCGCCGCGGGGCCCCGCCGCTTACCCTGCGGCCCTGCACCCCTCGGCGGTGCTGCCAGGGCCCGGCGGCACCACGACCTTGAGGGCGGGCGAACAGGCGGCCCTCCGCGGCCAAGGTGAGAGGCGCGCCCCGAGCGGCCGCCAGCCCGCCCGCCCGCGGCGCGGTGCAGGAGTTTGTCTCCCCTGGCTTACCGTCGGCATCCACGCGGCCGCAGCCATGATGCCGCAGGCACAACCGGTCGCCCCAACCCGAGAGCGCCCGCGCCCGCCTCCAGGCCGGAACCGGCGCGCGTCGAGCAGCGCCTCCCGCCCCCGCAGGCCCCGCCCCCAGGAGCGCCTCTGCGGCAGTCACTGAGGGGACGGTGGCTGTGGTGGCTCCGCCGCCACCACCCTCACCCCGCTCCGGCAGCTGGGATGCTCCCCTCTCCCTGCCGCCCCCGCTCTGTGTGGCGGCGAGTGTTCCCCTCCTCTTCGCTGCCCCGGTGGGGCACTCTGTCCTTCCTTCCCTCGCCGCGGTGAGGTACCGGCCCAGCTGCCCCGGAGAACCATCGCCCTTACCGGTGCCTGAGGTGCCCGTGGGGGGGGCCCGGGAGCTACCGCTGTGGCATATTGCTACACGGGCTTACACGGTTTTACAGGCGACCCCTGTTTTTGAAGCATTTGGTGCTTTTTTTTAAAAAAAAAAAAAAAAAAAAGCCAAAACCAAACCTGCTGGAATTGTGTTGTTTACAGGAGAAAAACAGTTGAAGAGTGTTGGATGTTTGTTGCAGCAGAGGTAAAAACATCCGCTTGCGATGGTCAAAACCCGAAGAAGTTGAAATAGGGACAAGTTAAAATTTGTATTTGCCTTATTTTTTCTCTGGTGCTTGTTCTGTAAAACGTGGATGTGGCCTTGTCGCAGTCGTAGGAGTGGCTTGGGCTGTGATGTGGGAGCCCCCAGCTGTGGGGTGTCCCTTCGCCAGCCACGTTCCGCAGGCACACTGCCTTTACGGTCAATGAGGACTGAGACATCTATCTTAAAGCCCCACCTAAACTCCTTACAAAAAGGCGCAGTCTCCTCTGTGCTGAAGGGAGGTAAGGTAGATTGGGTTGTTCTTGAGGCTACAGGACCAAGCTAGAGCTAAGGCAGTTCAAGCTCACACCGCCGGGTATAACCGCTTCATCTGACTTTCTTAAAAAAGACTTTCCTGCCTGTGAAATGGTACCTTCTGTTTGATCTGCTCAGACAAGCAGCGACGCAGAGACTCTCTTACAGTGTGGCAGGCTCTGCTGTCTAAATAACAGTGTTGCCATTGCTTGCAATTTGGTTCAGTCAACTTAGGTCGACTCTTTTATAGTAAATTCAAAAAATTAGTTATAGGAATAAACAGGATTCTCAGCTTAAAATCAAGACCAAATTTACAAAATCAGTAGGTGCAAAGAGTGATACGGAATATGAGTCTAATATAAGCTGAAAGTTTAAACTCAAAAGACAATGTCTTTTTTTAAAAGAAAACCTTTTTGTTTCTTACTCCTTTTTGGTAACATAAACATCTGGGTTCTATCTCACTATAATTCGCTGCCAGTTTGTGGTGATGGCGTTATCAAGATACTTGCAGCTTTTCCATTTACTTATTTCTGCCCCGTATGTGCCAGAAAATCCAGAGCTAAGACTGTGCGTTCAGTTTGCTCTTGTCTTGAAAGTGTATGTAAAAATCCTGAAAATAGTACGGCATTGGTAGCCTCTATTTTCTGGGTGTCACTTGTTCTCCACCCCCTGTGACAGGGTACCAGAGGGTACTCTCACCTTTTGAAACAGCTTACTGTGTGTATTATTTCATTTTTGATAATGCTTTGAATTGAGAATAATCTTTCAGATGTTGTCTGTAATGGCAAGTGTGCAGAATTCTCTTTATACTGATTTTTTACTGGTAGCTGCTGCTGGTATTTCATTTTAGTCTTTAAAATCCAAATTGGCCCTGCGGATATTTAAAAGTTACTGTAAAATAAGGTTTTTTTTTGGTTCTAAGCTTGTTCGTACTTTGCCCATATTGGGTCTTTTATCGTGCCATCTTTACTTCTCGCAGCTTACATGTCTTGTTCACTGCTTTTTTTTCCCTCCCCTCTTGTAAATTGAGGCTAGCTTCCATCTGAGATTAAACTCTGATTTTAAGTGTTTCTACTGTACTGCTTCCCGTGAAATGCATACATCTGTTCTACTCCTTTCTTTATATTTGGTACTTCTTTCACCATGATGCTTACCAGAGGACTCCATAAATGTTAAGTTTATCATATGCTGATCAGTGCATTCACGTTGTTTTCTTGTGTTTTCTGGCTGTCTCTGCAAGTACTTTCTGACTTTACACTCTGGTTGGAAATTGAGGGGAGGAGAGAAATTGGGCGGAAAATCTTTTTTACGTCTGTTTTCGACAGCTATTACAACAGGTTTCTGATCTCTGCCTTATAGGTGCTACCATAATAATACTACCAGTAATAAGCTGTTGACAGTGGCTGATTTGGATCTGTTCTGAGAGGGGCTAAACAACAGGGTAATAAAACCATCAGTAGTTACTTTGCTTAGAAAAAAAGATGCCTATGTAAAAATAGCAGTAATCACTGTATTGAGACTCACTGTGAGGAAATTTGTGATATTAAATGTAGTCTGCTTAAGAAACCATTAATTTTCTTACTATTCTTTTCTCCCGGAGGCAAAGCATTTTCCTGTGTAAAGCATCTTCATAAAAATGTGTCATTTTTACTTGATTTATTATGGATAAATTAGGCTTTGAAATGCAGTCAGAAGCCTCTGTCTTCCAAGGTAGTGTATGTCATTAAAATACATCGATAAGATCATAAACCCAACAAATTTGGCACAAGGTTTTCCTTTCTGTTTGTTTTCTTTAGCATTGAAAGCTCTCTACAGGAAGTTTTCAGACATCATAACAAGTGCATTTAGTCAGATAGTCAACCTTGTTCATCGGTTTGAGGGCGGTCAGTTTTGCACCTTTCTCAAGTTCTGTTTATTCATCCTTAAGTCAAGGCTCAGTCCCATGAATCACTCTCACAGGCTAGCACTTCCACCAAATAAATTTAGTGGTGTCTAACCATCCTCTCAGTCGTGTGTTGGAAAAGCAACTTTTCTATCTACTGCAGTAGCATCAAGCCATCATTTTCACTTGTTTTAGGATTCATAGTTTGTAACTGAATTTACAGCTCATTTTTAATTTATAGTTTGCAATAACTATTAAATAAGAAGGAAATTGTCACAGCGAAGCATATTACAATGCTAATGTTTTGTAGGGATTTTAATTTTAAAGGTTTCACAAGCATTTAACTATTCTATCTCCATAGAACCTGCTGTAGGTGATCATTATTATTTCTCATTTACCGGTGAGCAAAGAGAATTGTGAATAGTGTTCAAGTAAATAAAACAAGCCCCGAAGACTTGGGGTGAATTTCAGCAGTAACTGTGGAGGATAGAACTTTTCCCTTGTAATCATCACAAGTAGCAATCGTTGTTACTACAGTAGAAGGACTTAGAGCACTAAGTTTCTATGCAACTTAGTGTGGATAAAGTAGCCCTGGAATAAATGTAAAGGTAGCCCTTTTAGACCAAAGCTTCATTTTGCTAACAGAGTAACAGTGTGTCTTGATGAGGAGCTAACCTGCCTGAGAGAGAAGTTGTTGGAATATTTGGTGTAATGGGCATGAAATCTTGCAGGCTCTTTTTGCTCCAGTTAAAAGGATAACTCTTGATTATGTCTATATATGAAAACTCAAAGTGGTAGCAAACCAACTGGAGCAGTGAAGGCAGTAGATACTCGATTGTTACAACTCTGTGTGGATCCTCTCATTAACAGGTAAAGTGATCTCCATTCATAGTATCGTGATCTTCCTTTTGAAGAATAAAAGCTTTCATACTGAAACCACAGTTAGATTCTCACTGCATAATTTACAGAAGCAATTTAAGGTACTGTGACCTCTCTGTTGGAGGTTACTAAACTTACACCTCTACCAATAAGTCAGAGCAAAGTTGCCTGATGTATCAGCCATGGCTGGCTGGAGACTGTGCTGAGCGCCATCAGGAGTGATGATTTGTCCCTGTGGTCTGGCTGTGGAAGCACGTCCCTGCAGCAGGGCTCAGATTGCAGCTTTCGGTGAGTGTTAAACTGTTGCAGCTGGCAGCCGCCTTGCTACGAAATGGTAAATCTGGTGTACATGCTTGATAGTGTATTTTCTGCTCCATGAATTAAACTTTTAAAGCAGTTGAACAGTGGCTACGTAACCACATTCTCTGGTATAACGTCAGTGTAATGGCAGGAGTATTTTATATATACTTATTGTACTTAGTAAACTCTATTTGCACCTGATTGCAAGATGTATGCTATATGTTGCTAAACAGCTTAAAATCACTTCCTTTGGCAAACAGTTTAGAGAAACTGAAATACAGTAAAATGTGATGAAAGGCTGGTACTGATAACTCTAAGGTCAGATCTTTCTGTCTACAAAGCAAAGTATTGATTTGTTGCAGTAACTTTTGCTGGAAGTAAGTATTGCTTAACACTCAACTGGCAAATTAAACTAATCTTTGATAAATACAAACAGATAGAAGAAGTGAAAAACAGCAAATTGGAAAATTATCTGATCTTTGGTACACACAGACAAATAGGAAAATTGAAAAAGAGTTTGTGCATTATACCATTTTCCAATTTTACCCAGTTAGTACAGCAAGATAATTACGCCATGAAATATAGGTACCACTATTACAGAATCACAGAATCTCCGGGATTGGAAGGGACCTTGAAAGATCATCTAGTGCAATCCCCCTGCCGGAGCAGTAACACTTAGATCAGGTCACACAGGAACCTGTCCAGGCGGGTTATGAATGTCTCCAGAGAAGGAGACTCCACAACCTCTCTGGGCAGCCCGTCCCAGTGTTCCGTCACCCTCACTGGGAAGAAGTTTTTCCTCATATTTAAGTGGAACCTCCTATGTTCCAGCTTACACCCACTGCCCCTTGTCCTATCAGTGGCTGTCACTGAGAAGAGCCTGGCTCCATCCTCCTGACACTCACCCTTTCCATATTTATAAACATTCATGAGGTCAGCATGCTTGAGAAGAACTAGTTAGTATAGTAGAACCCTGGACATTCAGTATTTGAACCCTCTTTTTAGAAATCTGTGCATTTTAATTTTATTTACTAATTGAAAATACTCTTCAGAGTATGTAAAAACGAATTGAAGAAACAGTTTATTGTCTGTCCAGATACTCAGTGGGCGCTGTTCCCTTGGTAAGCTCAGTCTTTTTTTAAAAGCAATCAGCTCTTTTAACATACTAGTTTTCCTGCAGAATTCCTCTACATTAGCAGGAACCCGGAGCATTTCTAATACGCAGGAGAAAAGTGAAGGGGGCAGAATGGAAAGCCAGGCCCAAAGTTATAAACGAGACCATGTCTGTGAACCTTAGGAACTTTACCTCTGGCCTACTTTGTAACCAAAAGTAAGTCTTATCTAGTTGGTGCTTTCCTTTTAGACCTCCTGCGTTCTATTATTATTTTGATTCTAAAGACAGAGACTAGCTGATATGTGTGTCATCTTGGATACAGTGGGACCAGGTAGCCAGGAACATAAAAGCAGGTAAAAAAATGAAGAAATGAGATGTCAGCCTTTTTGCTGCAAGAATATTATTAAGTATACAGAATCACAAGACTAAAAGACATGGAGCCAAACCCACCCCTGGTGTCAATTCACTTCTTTATAATGACATTAAAGATAATTTGGCCATTTCTATTTAATCTGATTTGCACAGACAGGCAACAGGCATTGGGTGGCTGTGAAAGGAGTGCTCTTTCATGCAAATCACTTGGCTATGAGCGAGAAGAGCTGCTGGCTCTTGCGTTTCAGTAGCACTGCATCGAAACACAAAGCATGCTTAAATATGTGCAAAACCACTAAAGCCAGTGATGAAGCTGAGGATGTGTAAGACCTTTCAGAACTGTGAAATTTCTGAATCTCAAGGGGCTCTTACGAATTGTTGTTTTCTGATTCAGAAAAGTGTTTTAAACGATCACTTTTAATAAATAGAAATACTGTCTTTTGCAGGTTTGGGGTTGTTTTCTTCTTTACATTCTGACTTGCTTGTGGAGAATCTTCTTGCACATGACAAGAATCCAATGTCACTGGGCCCCAGGGGAAAGAGAAAAACCACAACACTAGTGGGTAGTAAATCAGAGGGCAGTTTGGTCGTGTAACAACCAGTGGATTCAGCTGTCTGGTACTTGAGTAGATGCTCGCTGCATTCTTGATTGGATGGTAGGGCATCTGGAGTTTGTATTCTCCTTACTTCTCTAGCTTCTTCCTTATTATTTTGAAACTGTGCTGCAATATGTTCTCGTGGCAGAATCCATTCCTTTCAATGCTAAAATTCTGATGTTTGCTTATAGCTAATAAGCCTTGTTGAATGTGTTCTCGTCCCCAGCCATTTATTTTGTATATATGGTAATACCTTGCGGTTTTGTAGCACAAGGCAGTGCTGTTTTGCAGTTCATCAAATCTGCATTTCTAAATATTAGAATATAAATAAAGAGTCTTTTAGAACAGTCTGTGGTTCAGCAATTCATGGAATGTTTTAACTATGTATCCAACATCAATGCTGTTACGGGTCAGGATCATTAGAAGCTGTAGGAAAAAGAAGATGGTAATTCTCCAGGTGTTTTCATTAAACATGCTAACTTGCTGAGTAAATAATGACCAGTGGCAGAGCTGTAGGTAAAGGTAGGAGTTTCTAAATGTTTACAAACTCTTTCCCATTCTGTGTGGACAAATGGGAAGTGAGCAGCCTAAAAAAGCCTTACTCATAACAGGTCTTTCCTTCCTTTTCCCATCTTTTCTGACTCAGCCTTCTTCCTACTGTTGTTATAAGAGTTTAACCTTCTGCAGGTGTTAGATAATATAATTTTGGTTCAGTTTATTTTTTTGGTCTGGCTGCATCTCTTACATGCTCTTTGATTTCTTTTATTTTTTGAAATTTTCTGGGGAATTAGGGTTGCATTACTTTAAAATACACCGTGAGCCCTCTAGTGGTACTTTAGACTGTGATAACATTTTTTTTTTCTTTCCAGCTGTGCTTGCTTGAGCTGATGGAGTCAGACTAACGTTTGTTTAAACTACTTTAATCTGATTACTTTTTTCTTTTATTTAATGTGAGAAGGAATACTTGCATTCACTGGTATACCTGGGAGTTGGCATCTCTGGTAGTGAACCCACACGCTTGCTGGCCAGGGCTGATTATAGCCCCAGCGTAGACATAACCATTTACTGGGGAGCCCCTGCAGCACCTTGTGATGTTGTGGGGACGCCCTGCACACTTTGAACCTCCATCCAACTGCATCTGACATTGGCAGCATGCTACGGGTGAGAGCCCAGCACCAACTAGGATGTACTTATATCTGTGGGAAGACCAGCTGCAGAAACATGTACTCTGCTAATCCATTTCCTTAGTTCCTAGATTTGCTCCGTGTGTGTAATACGGCTGCGCTACTGAGCGCCATCGAGTGACGCAAAGCTGCTCTAAACCATGAAGGTGCTGAGCAGAAGCTCTCTGAAGTTGCAGAGTGAGCGGGCGAGCGAGGCACGGAGGCAATAGAGAGAGATGATTTTCTTCTGGCACTGGCTGCTCGGGTTTTACGTTGTAAAAGCTCTGTATGCCTCTTAGAAAAACATCTGGAAAAGGGGGAGAAAGGCAGCACTGTTTCTGGGCAACACCTGCCAGTGATTTTAACGCTTTCCTTCCTGGCACACTCAAGTCAAGCAAAGATTTCCCAGCACTGTGTCCTTCCTCATTGGACAGGTACAGTCAGAACCAGTTCAATGCCGGCTTCTGGATTTTTTCAGCACGCTCACGGAGTATACATGCTCTAAATGCCTACAATACGGAGGAATACAGCTACTTCTAATGGGATGCATTTGCACAGAGGAAGAATTCCTCATTTAAGATGGGTAATAAGCAAACAATATTCACTGATGAACAGCTAGATGCCTACCAGGTAAGATGTCTTAGGTGGCATGAGGGGAAGGAAAGGTGTAATCTTAATATATTTGGGGGGTGTGCGTGTTGTTTTTTGGGGGATTGTCTATATTTTCCCAAAGAGAAACAAAAACTTCCTTTGTAGTCTGTATGCATACATCCTACCCTTCCTTCCCAGCAATTTTAATAGTATTTTAAAGATGGGATGCTGAATATGCTCAGTTTAATTCCCTTTTCTGTATACAAGGAAAGGAGTCCGAGCCTCAGTGCCTGACTAGGAAGCAAGATAAGACTGACGAGCTTAACAATGGGAGTTCTTAGTAGAATCTTTGTAGAGAAGAAATTGTAGCAATAACCTCTTTCTTTTCTCCCTGATGCCTTTGCTGTCAATAGAGGGGAGAGGGAAAAACCCAGAAAGGTCTTTTCTTATTTCTTTTCTCCTAAGGATAAGGCATAGAAATATGCTTAATGTTGTTCCAGAATAGGTACCCGTATATTTGCATCCACTCCTGGATGGCAGTTTCTTACCTTTACAAAAGAAGTGTGCATTCTGTGTTCAGGGATAATTTATTGGTACTTTTTTTATTTACATGTTGTTGCATCAACTGAATTTTTAATAGGATAAAAAAAAATAATACTTGTCAGTTTTGACTCGTTTTTCAGCACACTGCAAATCTTACTGAAATGGGTAGTGGGAACCTATCTGCACAGTGGGCATCTTGAACAAGTTTCTGAAAATGCAGTGAGGCAATATATTGCGTAGAAGTGTGCTTCTAAAGAAGGAGGAGGCAGCTGACTACTTTTTATGAGATGCAGACAGGGCTGGCTGCATTGCTCTCTTCTCTTATATGAAGCAATAAACATAGATTTAACAGTGCAGGAAATCGGCATTTAGTTTCTCTCAGGATAAGCAAGGGACAGATCCAGTGCACACAAAAGGAAATAACTTTCTTTTTACCTTTGGGATCTTTGAATCTCAAGTTCTTGAAATAGAAACCATTATTTTAAATACTCATTTTCTTTGGTGGTACTGCAAACGTGGTCTTTTCAGAGGTGTAGATATTTAGCCACAGAGTCAGGCTAGAGAGATATGCTAAAATGCTTAAAAATGTTATCCCATTCTGAAAATAAGGCATAAATTAAATGCTGTTATTAAATTCCAAGCCTTTTTCTTCTCATTGTAGACTTCATGTTCTTAAAGGTCTTTTCCGACCTAAATGATTCTATAAATGTGAAAATGGAGCTGCTTTAATTTCCAGTTTTGTCACACAGCTCACCCCCACCAGCTGTCTGTCGCTGTAATACATTAGTCTAAGTTAGTGGTCTTAGACTTAGTGGTCTAAGATCAAAAAAGACATTTTTACATCCCTGCTGAAAGGGGAAGAGGGAAATCAAGGATCTGTAAAAAAGCAATGCCTGTCTTCCTACTAACAATAAAAGTGAACACAGAACAGACCCCAACTGCAGTGAAACAAAACAAAATCCAAATGTAATTAATGTTATTTTCTTGAGATAAACTGGCATATGCAAGAGCTGAAATGTCATCCCTAATTCACTACTCTTCATGTAGAAATTGCCTTTTCCTAATGGCTTTTGCAGCCCCTGCCTTGCATAATGCTGGGTAATTGCTCTCAGAGCCTGGCAGAAGTCAGGCCCCGTGGATTTAGTCATCCCGGGGGATTTCTCTGTTACAGGCGGACTTGTAGTTCATTAGTGTAGTGCTAGATCATTTTGGACTAGTAATAGCACTTGTGATATACTGTTAGTACAATACAATAACAAGTTTCAGGACAATAACTAACCTCCAGACTTTGTCAGGTAGGACTATTAGCCCTGTGCTGTGAACAATCAGGTGAAGTCCTTATTTTGCTGGTGATTTGCCTCTGCTCTATTAGTTATTGTTTACCTTTTTGACCTTTTCAACATAGAAATCCTGGGGTTACTGCTGTACTCTCCACACAGAGAGGTCTTGTCTCTCCACTGCACTCTGGGGGGAGTTTGCAGTTGCTGTAAAACCAACAGAACTGTTTGACTCGGTGTTTGCAATAGGCAAATAAGCCTTTCTCTTGTTAGTGGAATTCCATCAAAAGAGAAAATGGCAGAATGGGGTAATGGTTCCAAAATTCTTAAAACTCAGCTTTTTCATTTCTTGAAAGAGCAGTTGGGTCAGCAGGTCCTCTGAACACTGGGCCAAAGTAAAACACCCTGTACCTGGATCCACCTTGCAAGAGTCTCTTGTGCACATCTGTAACCCAATATACAGCCAGGCATCTACATATAAACTGCTTTGAAAGTGGATTCAGTGATTAATCCTTTTTTTTTTTTCTTCTTTTTTTTTTTTCCCCCAAATGAGAACTAGGCAACTTCTTGTGAATTTGTATGTCTGTGGGTTGGTACTGTACTTCTTACAGTAATACTCAGGGTTACAGAGTCCCTAGCAGAAGCAAGAGCATCAACTTAATCCTTTTTGTAAAATAGACATATTATTTTTAATTCCTCACAGTTCCTCTTAGGAGACTCTTCAAAACCTCACTCCCCTCATGGTTAGATTTATAATATCTTTGAGTATATTTCTGGTCATTGTATTATCTGGTTGTAGCTTCCATGATTTTTGTGGAATTGTGTACTGTAAAGAACACAAAATTGCTCTGAGCTTGTAGCACCTAATGCTACTTTTAGTAGTGAAATCTTTTTTCTTTTTTAAATGTTTTTTTTTAACCTTTTTTTTAAATGTTTTTTTTTCTTAATTTTTTTTTAATGTTTTGGGGGGGGAGGGGTGTGCCAAAATTCTTGCTCCTTAGGAGACACTTCTGATAGGTAAAAGGGAGAGGGAAAAGCAAGAAGTTAATGTGCTTAAAGTATGGTAAAGCCATATGTAAGTGGCTTTAGTTTTCTGGATTAAAGATTAAGCTGCAGAAAAATCACCTGCTTGAAGTGCTAGCATACATACATCTCAGATTATTAATGTGATCTTAATGAAATGAAATAACCTTATTTGATTTGTCTAAAACTTTCTGAAATGCTCATAAATAAACTTTCTTTGCATATAAACCGCTACATTGAAGAATCCCTTTTTAGCAAACCTTCATATTTAAATGAAATAGTTTTAAATCTGGTCACCCACAAGATGACCTCAATAGCTTTAATAGATGAGTGTTTTAAATAATCTTCCTTAAGACTGGTGATGGGTGGCCAGTTGAAACTGTAAAAACAATGTGTAATAGGATTTGATAATACTAAATCTCTCAAAGCTTTTTTTTTTTTTTATTTGGAATAGATAAAGGCATTTTATCTAAAAAAATACTGGAAAGCTGCAAATCTAACACTTTGTCATATCACCTGTTATTAAGATAGTGTTCTCTAAATTTTCATAAGTTTAGTGAAATGTTTTGGAACATTTGCAAATGTTGGTTTCCTCATCGAGATTCACCGCAGTTAACAAGTTAGCATTGTAAGAAAATAAATTCTGATGGGGATTTCTGCTTCTTCTCTACTCCTTAGAGTACTTGACTGGCTGGGAGATTTTTGCATGTTGGATTTTTTTTTTCGGAGGGTGGTTTGTTTGGTTTTTTGGTTTGTGTGGGTTTTTTTCCTTTCCATAAAATGCAAAATCTAACCAAGGTCTGGGTAGGGAAAAGGTAAGTATTAATAAGCAAGAAATATGTATTTCATTGCAATCAAAGAACATTTAAAGTTAAACTTTAAAAAGATGCCTATAGATTTGGGAGTTCAGGTCTTCTAATGCAAAAAGAAAATCAAAGAATTTTAAGGGTTTTTGAGTGATGCTATATGAAGATGCTTGGAGCAATGAAAAATAAAGGTATACAATAATGAACATGAGAGCCATATATCGGCCTCAGTGCACTGCATTTATCACCAAGAATCAATTATATTGAGTAGGAAATACATAGAAGTTGTGCTTAGGGTAGGGACCAACTATTCCACTGTCCAATCAATCGGGGGGTTTCTGGGGTTACTTGAAGAAGTGGCCTGAATTTGATATTAATTTATATTCTAATTTTGTCTTCTACAGAATCTAGAGAATATAAGGCACAAATATTTGATATCAGATATGACAGGTTTTATTGCAAGCCATTTGTTGTTGTATTTGTTCATAAATGGGATCATTTCCTCTGTTATTTAATGCTGCTTCAAAACAAACTGATATTTGTCTTGCCTTCTAGGCAATATTGCAATGAGATAGTAATATGAAATAATGACTTGATGCTTTTACACAAAAATTTGTCTAATACAGAACTAACTTTTTCCTTCTATTAAAATTCTAGTCAAAGTTGGATTCAACTGTATTTCATGAGAATCATGCAAAAACAGACGAAACAATTTACGTTATGATGTATTAAGAAATGCCATTTATTACATGAAGCTAGGTCATCAAGCTGTCTTTTGATTTCTAAAGCTATGCTTGACTCAGTCAGGATCTGTGATGAAAATGAATCCTTTGCAAGAAGACAAAAAGTGTATCCAACACAGGTTCTCCACAGTCTTCTGTAAAAAGTGCTTTTCAGTTTGACAGGGTATTGCTGTTGATGTGTAAAGTAGTATAACAGGTTTTTGTGAAATTATGCTTTAGTCAGATTCTGGTTTCTTGTTACATTTGGTGCATATATAGATTGAACAAAATTACATTTATTGACAGTTTCTTCCTTGGTCCTTGCTAATGTTTAACTGTTTTTATTCCCATGTTGCAGTATAAATATGTAAACTCTGTGTGTGCTTTAGTTGCTCTGGCCACAGTTCTAAAACATGTATGATTTAAATAAAGCTAGGCTGTATTTTAAAATCTCCACTGACATTCTGATGCAGCCAGCATTTTTTAAGATAAAAGTCCATATACTAATACTATTATTAATGTAGAAACTAATTCTGACACGATTTTTTTTTTTAGGGTTTAAATATAGATTCGCTAAAGTACTTGCACAGCTGTGCAAGAAAGACTGGTACTAGTCTCGTTGACTTCCAGTAACTCTTCATTTGTTTTACAGTGATGAAAATACATAAGTATCTTGCTGATTTAATCTTGAACAACTCTGTACCAATCTTAGTTCTATGGTAACTGGAATAAAAACATTGCTCTTGTAAAATGTTACTAGAATAGAGTTAATTATAGATCTGATAGCAAAGTTTGTTTGCTTCTATCCAGCACCTTTTTGATTACTTCTTAGGACGATGTTTTTATGGCGTTCTGCTTAAATGTTCTCACACACATTGTGTACTTTTGGCACAGCACAGAACATCATGTGTGATTTTAAAAATGAAACCTCTGAAATACTAACTTTTTAAATATTGCAGCATTCAGTAATTCTCATTTCTTAAAAGGTGCTTAGTAAGAACTAAGTATGGATCTAATTTTTCTTGCCTTGAGTATACTGTCAACATTCCTGTTAGTGACTGGTTTACTTTATCTGTGCCTCACTGGCTTTTCTTTGAGAACGTTTTTCTAATTTGGTGTGATTTTGTATTGCTGAGACTGTTTTATATTATTTCCTTATTTATTAACCTTTCCAATGGAGCTGTTGTAGGATCAGACTAAACCTGCCCTTATGAAACCACACATATAAAAGGCATAGTGATAGATGTATTATCTTAGAGGAGAAATATGAATTTAATGTGTTTAAGAAATATTATTTCACAGTAGCTTTGCATACTTGAGCATCGCTATTTCATTCTATTGTTCTGTTCTCCAGTTTTCTGTAGAGAAGCCTTTTGCTTATTTATGTGAAACCAGTTTTATGTGAAAACTGTGCTTTATGATACTCAATGATATGCTCAATGACACTTGCTTCTAAAAGTGGTGACAATCTTCCATTCAGTGGACTCTGCTGCCATTCATAAGCTGCCCGCTGCGCTCTGGTATTTGCAATAGATCCAACAGAACAAATGACATGTGGTCGGGTTCTGGAGCTGTACCTCATGTTACACTCTGTACACGCACTTTATATAAAGTACCAGCATTCTTAGCACAGTTATCTCTATTCCTGGTTTTGGTTCAAATCACTGTAGAACTGAACATAGAGCAGAACTGATGCAGGAGTTTGCAGTGGGGTCTTACAGAGTAGTGGAAAAGGTAGTGAATTACCATATTTCGGTCTGTTCCTGTTTTGCCCTAAACTTCCATTCAGCTGACACGGGAAATCAAAGAACAAAATAACAGCCTGTAGGCTTTATTCTTTTATGAAGTAAAATTTACGAGCAGAGACCATTAGCTCTATTTTACAAGAAACATTGAGTGATTTGCAGAATGTCACGCTACCAGCCAAGAGCAAAGCCACCCATAGAACTTAAATACACCGGCTATCTGACTCTTCTCTACAAAATAAGAACCAGCTAAGCCACCTAAATGCCAAATTTGAGAACCAAGTCCCATTATACAAGCTAATGATCTCATTAAAATCAATGGGAAATTTTCTGTTTGCTTTATTTTACTCACTTTGCTGGACATTGGAAAGTTAAGTGGATAATTGCAGATTTGTTTCAGTGGTATCTTACCTCCAAAAAAACAGCAGGGATCCTTTGTCAGACTTCTAATTAACTTAATTATTGAGGGCACAAGGACAGGCTGAGTGGGACAGTTGTTCTCATAAAATGAGCGTGTGTTTTCTCAGGGGCTGGCATAAGTGACCTTTCAAGGCAAAGCCTCTGTTCTAAATAACCTAAAACCCACAAGGGACCTGCTGTTAGCAGAAGGTTTTTCAGGCCACTGTGTAGCATTTGAAATAAATAAATTGATTCTCAGGATAAATTCTTCCCAGAATTTTTGAATTTATAAGGATTATGAGAAGCTGAATGATATCTATTTGTTCAGTATTTACTTTGTGCTTTTCTAGCTGGACTCCCAATGGCTTTAGTGTTCAGACAGAATAGACAGTTCACTTTTCAAGTTCATAATAAACTCAAATGCAGTCCTCGTGATATTGTGGAACACGTTTGCTCTTTCTGGCTTGAAGGAAGATGAATGTCATCATATGTATAAATGACAAATGCTTTCTAGGACCCACTTCACCTTTCCTCAAGGGGCAGTTAATATAACATTTTAGTTTACTATTTATTATCCATCATTGTGTATTGTCTATATGAATGAAGTAGCCAGAAGAAAATTGGATGATTCACCTCTATGTTTCTTTGCCCAAAATTCTTTAATTAAATTGGAATTAAATTGCTGGATTTCCAGCAACTATAAAATGTAATTATGTGATTTAGACCGTTGTTCCATTGTGACTTTAATCCAACTTAGGGCTGTGCTTTCAAAAAAAAATAAAAAAAAATACATGGAGTCCTGCCTCTCTTTCCTGCCATCAATAGATACTTGTTGTAGCTTCATCTCTTGTACCAGCACTACTGACGCTATATTCTAAGGCACTAAAAGGAAATGATCAATCTTAAAGTTAATCCATTTTTGCTAGGTTAGTTTCCATCTTTCAGAGTTCTCTGATGCAGTTCCACTGCTCATCGGTGGGAGGTCTGTGTAAAGGCAGAGGCAGAAATAAGATGCTGAGAGAAGCAAGGGATGGCTGGGGCTCCCTTTCAGAGATAGCTTGGAGCCACAGCTTTTAACATTTGTCATCTGAGACCAGACAGGCTTCTTAATGGGAAAGCGTTTCTTAAGTGCTGTGTATGACCTTAGTGTGGATGAAGAGTATAGGCCAGGTCACAATTAATTTGTGGTGCTCTGACCCTGAGTAGCTTTGAGGTCTCTGCAAATGCTCTGTGAAACCACTGTAATTTTTTTTGCCACCCCTCTTCCCTGACACACAATTCCATGGAATTGGCAGGCATAATTGTAATACTGAGGTCAGTAGCAGTTGTCAATTACTTTTGGTTTAATGGTTTTCACTCTCAGTGTTTTTTAAACTATATTAATAAAATTTTTGTTGTATTTAAAAAAAGGCAGACAATAGTGTTTGTTGTCAAAGACATGAGGTGACTCAGATTAAAAAAAAAAAAATAATATGGACCTTCAGTGAAACAGGTTTATGACCTGACCTCTTAATGTGTCTTCCAATGGCATTTTTGCATGAATTCTGGAAGGTGAAGGGTAACATTTCTTTTTCATCTTTATTGCTATTTGCATATCAATTCCCTGTCAGCTTTCTAGTTAAGTAACTGTGTCTGCTGTTTTCTCAAGCTCATGTAATTAGGGGATGATTGCTGCTGGGGGCACTACACTTATTGGTGAGATTGCACCTGCCTTCCGTTAGCAAATAAAACATCCTTAAGTGACTGTTTGACCGTAAGTGTTGAATGTGCTGGAATTGATGAAGACTAAACCAGCTGGCTCCTATTTCACTTTGTGCAGTTCCAGACAATGTGACATCAGTGTCAGCAGCTCACAAGGTGCTTCCTATTGTGCCTTGTAACACTATTCTGTTACCCAATACACTACAGGTAGAGCTGCTTCTCCAGCCACTTTATATGGAGGAGAGCGAGCAAACTCAATAATTGATACCAGGCAGGAGTGAGAGCAGGCCTGGATACCTGAGACGAGCTGTTTGACTGCTTCAGCCAGCTGTGATCATTTGCTTTTCCCCTTCTTGGAAGAAGCAGGCATTTAGCCAGAATGATTCCCACCTTAGGAAAGAAATGCTTTTTTACTTATTGACTTTAGAGCAGGACTCAGGGAGTCATACCAGTTGTATGTACTTATCAAGTTTGATGGTGTTATCTTGTCGATAGGTGATTTAAAAATATATTCTATTTTAAATATGTTTACATTAAAGGAGGAAAACTAGTAAGAGATGAATTCTTACGCAAATGCCTCACCACATGTGGACCTGTGAGAGAGGTGGATAATCAGGAAGAATTTTGTGGTTTGGTGCTTGTACCTTGTATTTACACCCACATCAGCCTCTAGCTCCAAGACAAGAAGATGCCTCTTCTCTGAGTTTGTGACCTGAACAATGTTCTAAACTGATCACCCAATATTTCATTGCCATCAGTGTCCCTAGTTTTGAATGCAGGGTAGAAAGTGCCCTAAATATATATTAGATAAGATAGCAGGGATTAGGGGATATTTCCATCAATGAAACGAGGCTGATTATTGTGGTTCCTCAAAGCACCTGAAAATATAACGTGTTTTGTGACTGACATAGAATGACATGAAGTGCAAAGTCTTTCACTGCTTGTATTATGGTTCTTTTGTGAAGTGTGTGAATTCTTCTAGCAAAGTGCAGATGTTGGTAAAGAGAGAATTAAATGGGTGTAAACGCAGTCCCACCACAGAGCCATTCAGAATGCAAGGGAATGCTTGTAAGCTCTTCTCCCGAGGTCAGCCAGCTCTGCTTTGGACTCTAGCAAGTTGTTTTGACTTCTGTGATATCACAGGGAAAGTAGAATAGTTTGCCTGCTGTTTGGAGCAGGGGCTGTCCTTTTATCCATGCTCCTAACGTATGGGAGGTTGCAGCCTTCGCCAAAGTGACCACAGAGCAAAGTAATTGTTAGTAAAGAGCTAATAACTAATGAAAGTACATAACTTTTATTATTAAATCACTTGCCTCTATCAGAGGAATATTGAAAGTTAGAAGATAGTTTTCTTCATCTGTTTGTTATTTATAGCTTTCTAGAGCCATTTAATGATTTTTTTTTTTTTTTGGCCTATAACTTACTTTTTTGATTTAATTTTGTTTAAAGAACAAAATGTTGTGGAGAAGTATTTCAGCAAGCTGGGTTTTTCCTCCTAAAGTTTCACATTAATGGTATTTTTTGGCTGATAGTCCTGTCCTTAGGAAATTTCAGTTACTTTATAGCTCATTGCTTTCTGGGTCAAAAGCAGATGGTACGCAAATGGCATTTGTAATGTTCTTCCATTAGACCTGAGTTTCCTTCCAAAAGGTTGAGAAAAAATTCTTTGCTACTGTTTTTGATATTTTTATACTATAGTAACACTTTTTTTTTTTTAACAGGATTGCACGTTCTTCACTCGGAAAGAAATCCTTCGGTAAGTAAATTGTGTTACATTATAAAACCAAATAAAGTTGGTTATTTTGCATGAAAGAATGAATGTAGGATTGGACTCAAGATAAAATTATAATATGAAGGTGTATATGGGGAAACAGATGGGAAATAGTTTGGTGAAGGGAATTTGCTGCTTTTCTTCTTATACCAATGAGGGCACATCCTTCAGTGGTACAGGTCTAGGTGTGGACTTAAGTGTGGGGAAAACTGGTAGAACTTAAACTGCAGATTGCTAAAAACGCTGGTGGGTTTTATTTTGGCGTTGGTTTTTGCTTGTTCTTTGTGTTTTCTGTTCAAACTTTCCTTACAGAAAAGTCACAAAGATTAGGATCACTGCTAAGCAATAACTGTTATTTTGTTCTTTGATTTCCTGTGTCAGCTGAATAAGTCTCAGTGTTTGCAGTAAAAGAGACTTGGGATTTGTTGGTAGTGATGGATTGAGTTAAAGTGAAGTAATGTTTACCTTTGTCTATCCTGACTTCTTGCCATGGATCCTGCCATGGATTCTTGACCTTCTAACCATTCAGACTAAAGATCTGTAAAACCATGATGAAGATCCTGTTCTGTCAATACACCTGTTATTTTTCCTTGCATACCTTGTTCTCATTGCTCACAGAGAAATGATGCACTTGCTCCTCAGCAGCGCACGACATCTCTGAGACCGTTGTGCAGTAAGACGGTTGCAATACCACCACATGAACCAGGATTTAATTTGTTCCAGGTCCCTCTTACAGAAGTGTTATGGTTTAAAATGATACCTGATGGTGTGATGGAATAAGTCAAAATTTGTGCAGTGAGTGGGTGATAGCTGGCCTAAAGAAAAACTAACCTTAATGCAGACTGGCTCCAACAGGGGTACTGGTGTCCTCAGAGTGAGTCATGGCTTCACAGAAGTGAATGGATGTAACTTCTTTAGCAACGCATTCCTCAGCTGCAAACCTCTAGGAATGATGCATAATCATTAGCTATAAAGAGCTGTCATTCTGCGATTGTGGTACCCTACGAAGAGTCGTGCAGCTTAAATCAAAATGAATGGTCATTGTATGTTCTGGCAGGGCTGCAATGTTGTTAGCTCTGCTTGAGAACACTGACTTTGGCAATAACAGAATTTGTCATCACAATTTGTTCAGAAAAGCAGTCGTGAGTCCAAAATAACAGAGACTTTATTGTTTAGACATCAGAAGTGGTTCGGTGATATTTCTGTACCATCATTATAGTAGTTGGATACGGAATAAAAAATCCTCCCTATGTAGCCATTAAATCTCAAATGCATATATTTTATAGCCAGAAAATAAAAAAATCCCCAATGGGTTTAGTGTGATTTCCTGCATAAAGCAGAACTTTAGCCCCCTTTTAAATCTTGTAAAAATGAACAAATATTGTTCTGTTTCACAGATCTACCTTGATACACAACCTCTGAAATAAATTTGTTTGGATTGGATAAATTGAAAAAATTGGTTTATATTTCTAAAATTCCCTTTACACTCAAAATTATTAAAAGCTTTATAAATAGTGAATTATTTCTATTTGTACTGTGTTCCTTTGAGGGAAATAATTATGAATTAAGGATTTTGTTTTACATAAGGTTCTCTTTGTCACTTTGAATACTCAGTTTAATCAGAGAATTGGGCCCCTTCCCGGGAAAGTGATTTGTAAACGGTGATACTATGTGATCTTGCTCTTAGGAATAATTTCTTTTTCTCCTTTGGGATAATATAAAAGGAAATACTGGTATTAGCCTGAAGGAATAATTGATTTCTACTGCAAGAAGAAAAATTACTGATTTTAGTACTTGTACACTTAAAATACACTAGGGAAAAAAATTATGGACAAATAGGAAGCTTAAAACATGCAGTATAGGCCCCATTCAAAGAAGATTACATAAAATGTGACCAATTTTATATCAAAATTGTAACATTGGTGGGGAGAGAAGGGAAGAATGGACTTGGAACTGTAAAATGCTGATGAAAGAAAGGAAATAAGGAATCAAACATCTTCACAGAAGTAGTAATTAGGAAACTGCTTTATCCGAATAGGCCAACTTTTTTTTTTTTTTTTAATTTAGAAAACAAGAGTTCCAAACTGTAAACTTGAGCCATCATATGCAACTGAGAATATAAGTATACTTTGAAAAATACACTGCAGATTTCAAGAAAAGATATTCTAAAGTAATTAAATTAGAAAACATCATTGGATAGTAGGCAAACAGGAATTTACAGTATTGCAAAATGTGGTGATGAAATGAAGAGTCAGCAAGTTCTCTTTCTCTGTGTTGCAGTGGATATAAAAAAAATGCTTGTAGAGAATGCAGTGTGCAGCTTTGACATGCAGATAAAACCTGGGTGAAACGAGGTATTTCTGTACAGAATTGTCATAAAACTTTCACATGTGTTCTTCAATTTTTCTTTACATGTGAGACAGAGATAATAAAACTTATGATGAAGTTCGACATCAGGGCTTTGAAGACAGCATTTCAAAACATGCTCAAAATCACAACAATACATGATCTGGATTTGCAAGGGTTTTTCTATGTAACAGTATTCTGGGGTTGATTTTTGGTGTGTGCCATATCCAAAACCTGAGAGTGTAGGACATTTGGTAATGGTAAAATTTCAGCAAGTAAGAACACTCCATTGTCCTGCAGGACTGCTGGCAGCATAAAGGAATATCTGAGTAGAAAGGGATCTTTATTTCTTCTTTGATCTAGGTAGGTTGCACAGTACTGCAAATTCCACAGTGCTGGACAGAACACTGCATGTGTCTCAGAGTATCTGTCTCAAAAGTATCTCTCTCAAAACTAGATTTGCAGACAGATGACTCGTAGTCTTTTTTGCATGGCAAATGTGACAGAGGAGAGGAGGTCACTGTGATTCGTAGGACTTGAAAATAAAGGAAACAGCATGGCATTATGGAAAATATTCTCTTGCTGTTTCGGAACAAGAGGACGCTTTTCTATCTAAGAGAGTTTGACAAGGGGACTATGAGTGGGATAGGGACCGGGAAACTGGAAGCTCCTGTTTACTTCCTTACTCTGGCCCTGTTCTATGTAAGCAACTGAGCATCTTTTGACAAATCGCCACCGTGATTTGTCTGTTTCCTACACTTCATTTTTTTGTGCCTTTTAGGTATGAGGATATTTCCTGTGTCTTGTCTGTTTAGATTGCCAGCTCTGCCCAGTAAGGGTAACTTGAACTATTTCTAGTATGCTAAAACTGATCTTAGTTGTAGGTTTTACATTTTATGGTATGAAAAAGCTGTTATGAATATTTTTTTTGAGGCTTATGGTTATCTCTGAGAGGTGTTATTGTCACCTGATTGACCTGGTCCTTTACCTAGGACAAGTAAAGAACAGTGAATGTTGAATGTGGCAATTAGTATTTAAGTTAAAATAACTCTGATTTAGTAATTTTTAATAAGTACTGTTTCTTTAAAAAGCATAGAAATTTAAATGAAGAAATTTGTCTTAGCTTGCTTTTCTTTCTTCGGTAACATAAAAGGGCATGAGTGATGCTAATGGTAACACCCCACATTGTAATAATTTACTGTGAAACAGAAGAGTAGTTTCTTCCAACAAGAAACATTTAATGGGCCTCCACTTGAGTATTGTGAAAGCCTAATAATACATTTTTATTTTGTAACTGGAGTTGTAAGGAAACAGTCTATTTCCTGAGAAGAGAACAAAGCATGCAGTTAACATTATTTGTGCTTATGGGCCTGTGTCTGGGAGATAAGTGAAGTGAGCCATTGCCTGTATGACTTTGCACCCTATCTGTATCAAAAAGAGCAAACCAAAGAATTCTTAAGAGAAACAGTGCAACCTTAGGATATGATTGTGAAAAATAGATATTCTTGGGATAAGAGGTTAGGTTAATGCACGGTGAAAAATAGATGCTGTGTTTGAAAAGTAGGTTGTTAATGTTCGATGTAAAATGCTTAGAAGAATAAATTCATAGTAGTAATTTTGTAAAGGCCTGAAATCATGGGAGAAGAAATAGTCACTTGGAATCATTGTATTTTCTCTTGTGCCTCATGCTCACAGTAGGATGTTTTTGTTTATTGGGAACCTCTCTACACAATCAGTTTATGATATGGCAGATAGTAATATAATCTATAGCATTTATTTACTGTATATAATCTGTTGTACATACATTACTGTCTAAGGAATAGACTAGAATCAAGAAGTATTTGTGCCTGTCTGAAGTGAAGCTTTACTGGGTGGAAATAAAATGGGTTATGACCCCCTTGTTAATTAGCATGTACTGATTTAGCGTGTCCCCCTCAGTTAAGGGGGCAGTAAGTACTGTTGTGCATGTCTTTATGCACTGCAGAATGTTCTTGGGTGTGATATGAAGGAAGTGCAGGGCCACTTCTGCTTAGGCGGAGATGAATTTCTTGTGCATCTGTGACATTCAGCAAGACAACCTGGCAAGGAGTAACCTCACTAAACAGACAAACAAAGGAAGAGAATTTGGTTTTTTTGACTGAATTCAGCCCAGCTGGCTCACCATCCAGTTGCATGAGTGTCAGCATGGGCACAAGGGACGGGGCACAATTGTGTAGGTGGGGATGAAGGGATGAATATGGCTGCTCTGGTTTAAATTGATTTAAACTGATGTAAACCAGCATGAGACTGCAATTAGGTGAAATGGGCTAAGTGGTTTTATCTGTCCCTACAGGAAAAGTAGCTCATCAAAAAGCCCCAAAACCAACAGATCTATTTGCTCCTGGTTTAATGAGCTGAATCAGCTCTCCAAGGGATCAGATGAGTGCTAAAGCTGGCACAAGAGCCAGAGCAAGCAAATGCAACTGGAAATGAGGAAAGGAGAGGAGAGCAAGACTGAACAGTTCAGTACCAGTAAAGTGTTAGATTGGCTTAGTCTAACTTTAGTTTTGGTACCAGCATCAACTTAATTCAACACAAACGCAGGCTGCAGTCAAAGGGCTTGAGGACACATTGCCTTGACTGATAATCTGGGTATGGAAGGCATTATCTTTGCAAATTATCAGGAAATAGTAGCATTTACAAATTTAGGGTGAAGAAAAAACAAAATAATGAAAATGGATCTAGAAAAAAAAAATAAAGTAAGTTAGACTGCAGCAGAGGTAAGCATGTCTGGTGAAGGAGAAAAATAGAAACCACAGGTCATTATTGGTGTTTGATAGCTATTTATCATCAGAAAAACCAAATACGCTCTTAGGTCTTTATTGAAGATGGTTAATTTTGACAAGTGCTTAAAACAACCATGAGGATTCACTCATGGGCCCAGGGCAAGAACATGTTAAAGAATGTTGGGTAATGCAGACATATTTATATCAGCACTGGCTCAAAACATCATTAAAATACAGGACAGCTAACAAATTTTTATACTTGTTACTGATTTTGTTGGTAGGTATGTGTTAGAGCTTTTAAAACATGCCCCACTTTTCTTATGGAGAATGTGGAAATTAGATGAGTGTGTACAACTTCAGACACAACTCTGGTGTATGGAAAGATGCCATAACATGCTGGCATACCATCAGTTTCTAAGTGCTGGAACTTAATACGTGCTCAGAAGCAGCCGCCGTGGAGTTGTTAAAAGCAAGTCTCTTCCTTTGAGGGGCTGCTCTTTTGACTAAGAGAAAAGAAACAGGTGCAGACAGCCTTTTAGATATTCCTGTATGTGTTTGTCCTTTTTCTAAGTGCACTCCCCTCTTGGCTAAGGTACCATTAAACATAGTTAGAAAATTTGTAAGAATGGTAAGAAACATTGAGATGAAGAGGATTGCAGGCACTATGAAGATCAAGAGTAGCTTTTTCAACAGTGCTCAATATATTAGGGAAATTTCCAAAATGAGCAAGAGGAAATTCACAGCGTCATGTGCTAAGAACTGAGAAAAATTTGCAAGCGCAGAATGCAGTGTGACAACAACAACAAAAAAATGAGGCAGGGTTTAGTTGCTCTAAGCGAGGTATGCATAATTTTAACAAAGAAGCAAAACCTGCAAATCCCCTGATGCTCTTGCAAAAAAACCCCAAAAAGCAGAAATGTAGTTCTAGGATACATTAACCTCATCATTGTACTGTGTATGTAACTGGGAGAGTTCTGTTGCAGTCAGTGTTGTTGGGACCTGAGTAGAAATAGACTGTCCAGTTTTGGGCATGACCATTCAAAAAAGATTTGTTGTACTGGAAAGCATCCAGTAGAGAGAAACAAGAATAAGAGAAAAAGTGACATGTGAGGAAAGGTTGGAAGAACACTTTATTCATAGCATGGATCTGTTTATATGATGTGCCTCTGTTGTGATTGAAATGAGAGCAAATGATTGAGTTGTCTCTTACGAGGCAGTATTTCTTTTACTCAGTTTTGTAAATCTGATTATCTAGCAGACAAGCTTTTACTCCAGTAATAATGCTTGTCTGCTGGCCAGCCCATCTGTTTCTATTTCTGCCTGTAGACGAGTACCATTTGGCATTCAAACGCAGGTGCTCTTGGATTGGCTGTTCTAGCCAGAAAGCACAAAATCTGTACATTGAAGTTGCAGAGTTTGAGACTCCCTTAACCTAGCCAGGCAGTTGCTGGGGGAATATGGCACTAAGTTACCAAGCTGGGCACCACCTGGACAGACAACAAACCTTTGAACCTTTTTGTAGAATTAGTAATTCTTTTGCCTGTTTCTTCTTTGCCTGTTTCTTGGCACGTCTTAGATGGGTGAAAGGTGAGGTGCTGAGGATCCCTTCTGGCCAATCCAGCTAGATGCTGGATTTTAAATCTGAAACCTCCCTGAGCTGGGGAGGTAAGCAGAGATTTCCTCCAAGTGTCTGGAAAGCCTTCCTTATAAGGGAGAAAATACAGCAAACTGCTGGAGATGCATCTCCCTGTGGAGCAAGCTGTTATTCGGATGCAGGGAGGGGGTCAGAATACAGCTGTTCTTCTAACAAATCCCATCTTTCAAAAAGTGTGGGGAAATCAAGTATGCAGAACGGGGAAATCCCCATATTGTCAGCTTTTGGGGGAAAAAAGTGTCTGCCAAGAGAATAAAGTTTGGGGGACCTCGGTATCCTTGTGAAGATTCCTGAATTCTGTGCAAGAAATTACATACAGGAAGAACGTACATCCTGAAGCTGCTATTGATCTTGTTAATTATGTTTCTGTTCTTGTTGTTAACAAAGCTTCTGTATCTTCTATGAATGAGAAAAAAAAAAAAAAACCAAAAGGAAAAATGTTATAACCTTCTACCTATACTTACTATACCTCATGAAGTTCTATGAACAGCAGTTATATGTATTGAAAGGCAAAGCCTTCCTAAGTATGACTAGATCTTTTAGAATAAATTTATTAATATAGATTACCTGCCAAACACATTTCTCATGCAGACTTTCTTTTTAATTTTATGGTAGATGGTTTATGAAGCTATTTATTTTTGTCTTGAATTAATTTGTGCTGCTTCATTTTGTATTTCAGAGATGAAAGAACACTTGACATTAACTAAAAGGCTCATCTATCCACCTTTTGTCGTCTTCTTATGCTGCCTTTTTATAAATCTAATTTCTGTGTCCAATTTTTGTATTGATACAATGGAAATAACTTGAACTAGAAAGTGTAGAAGGGACAAGGTGTATCAGTAATAGAAAAGTATGAAAATTCCTTCACCTTTCAACTCTTCCTGCTTGTGTTGTTTTCCTGCTTTGTTCTTTATTCTTTTGTCAAAATGTGACAATTTACTGACTTGTGGGACCAGGCTTCCTATCATTTTGGTTCTAGTTTCATATGGTTCATATGGTAGACCTCTTGTTCTAATAGACTGTTCTAAATTCTTGCAGTCTTTGGAGACAGCAATTCACTGAGGAATTGCTGCAGCGCAGAGATTTGTGCCTTAGTTACCATGTGCAACACTTAACTGTCGTTGCAAAAACAGATTGTGAATGTATGGCATAAATCTGAGACCCTGAAAGTACTTCACTTATCTGTTGCAGGCAGTCCCCAAGGCCCCTCATTCCTCAGTTTCTCAGTCCCAGAGTAAAGAACTTCCCTCTCTTAGAGCCATAGCAATTTTGTGTGGCAGACTTAGAGATACAGGTCTGTCTGGACCTGTTCCCCAGCTCTCTGATCACACATTTGTCCTCTGCAATAATAGCAGTATAGGACAAGAGAGTGTGTGCACCTCAACAGTGTGCATTGTTAGGGGGCTACAGCCTCTGTGACATCAGGTGTAAATCAGTTCCTGTCAGTGTCGTGTCCAGCATGATGCATTCTTTCCCACAGCCTGCGCAATCCCAGCTTGAATCCTGTTGCTTCTTTTGCTTCCCACTAGCTGCGTCTCCAGGGGCTCAGGAGGGCTGAGTGCTCAGCTCTGTTTCCAGGGCTGTGGGCAGAGTAGTCAGTGCTCCTGCTGGTCTCTGGAGTGATGAATTCTTCTCTGCATATTGCAGGAAGTCCTTCTCCAGCTGTTGTGTTCAACTCTGGCATCTGGGCTAGAGCCTATAGCTTTGGCTGTGGGGAATAACCGAAAGCACAACTGCACAGCAACAGGGTGCTTCTCTGGGCCTGCTGCTGTTTATTGCATTTGTACAGTCGGTCTCTAGTCAGGTCGTGCCACAGCTCCCATGATCTCCTCGTGGGACTGTCCATCAGCACTCACTGCTTTACCTCGTTCTTCCAGTTAAGCCATTTTGCTACTTAGGTTCTGTGAATATGCAGAGCAATCTAGAATTTACTCTTTGGGGTGATCTTGATTGTGATGTTTAAGTATTTGAATGCATTCCTGATATTTAGGAATAAATAGGATATATATTGCTGAAAAAAAATGTTTTCTCTTTGCAACATAAGTTAAGTGACTGGTGCTGTGAAGGCAGGACCAGATTTGGTGAGATGTTTTTCAGGTTCTAAAGGCCACTTGAAAGCCTCTACTGATTTCTAATCACTGAGTCATTCCAAGCTTTTATCATTTGCTTTCAGTAGTCCTTTAGTGAGGAGTTCTTATTACAAAGGCAGCCCAGCCAGCTGTAATGTGTTGTCACTACATTTAGTGGTGGTGATGTGTGTATATCAAGCCAAGGAAGAGCTTCTTTGTGTTTTAACCCACCCACTGATGACCTTGGGTAAAATCTAACTTTGTCTCAAAGCTCAGTAGCAAATTGAAACAATCACTGCAGGGTGTAAGCTTAGAAATCTCTTTTCGTCAGTTCCACAAATGTATAACTGGAGGCTTTGATATGACTTCCCGTGAGACATCTCAGTCAAGCTGTGACCAGCAAATACCCACAGTGTCACCTTTGCTGACCCCAAGATGTCACACCCTTGAGAAGTAGGGACAAACTCTGACCCACCTTTTTTTACCACTTAAAGTAATCATAAGCAATAGCATAAAAGTTAGCCTAGAGGAAAAGTAGGCTGTGGAGGCAAAGCTATGTTGGGTTTGGATTTTTTTTTCTGAACACAGTTGTTGGTTTTGGGTTTTGTTTTTTTTGTTTACTCTTGTTGCTGAGGAATCTTATTGACTTAAAAACTTGTGCTACACTTGACAGGTGTAAGTCTTATTCTGCCCTCAACTAATTGATGAATGCAATAGAAAAAATATACTCCCATTTACTGGCACAGGCAGTATGGCTCTTACAATTGCACCAGCTCAAGGAGCTGACTGTGAAAACTTTTATATTTTCAAAAGCATCAGTTCCCTGAACCTCACTGCAGTTTCCTAAGTGTTAGTGCTTTTGCAAGGGAGGTGAGCGGGCTTGAAATTTCTGCAAGGGCAGATCAGTGGTTTGGGTTTAGACTGGATTAAACTGATACAGAATCATAGTCTTAATCCTTGGATATAGTCCATTAAACTTCAACATATGCCAAAATCTGTGGGGACAGGGCAATCATCAGTAAATTGAATTTGTCACTGTGTTCCCTCCCACTCTCATCTGTGGGAGGGAAGACACTGGTAAACACTGCCAGTTTTTCCTCTCCTTCTTCCATGCAGAGTAGATAAGGCATCCTGGCAACAAAGAGAGCATATCCAGGAATGGGAATGCATGCATCCAGAAGAATTTTTTGAAACAAATATTACTGCAGGGCCTGTAATCACTACTGCAAAGACAGTGAGGCTGGTTGCAGGTCCTGGGCCTCTGAATATATATAATGGTCTGTATATAGTAACAGCAGCCTCTCCAAATCTGCATGTGTTCACACTGCAGTGCAAAACCTTATATTGCTCCCCTGCCAAAACGTAAATGTTTCTGGGACTATTTCAGGTAGCTAAAGCAGATTTATGTTGTTTTCAGGTAGGCTTTGTGTTGAGGGCTGTGCTGAGTAGAAAGAGAGGAAAGCCTTTCCTCTCTAGATCACAACTGCTTCTGATGTGTTGAAGTCATCTAATAGAAGCCTTCCCCTTCTGTAAGTACAGGAGAAATATTAAAACCTTTACAACAGAAACTTGCTTTTTTTTTTTTTCTGTTTACTGTTAATAATCAGTGTTATTGAGAGATGTGTCAGAACAGCCAGTAATCTGTACAGCATTTGGGAGATGATTACTTATTCTGAGTATTGCTCGTAGTCTTTGATCCCAGTACAGCACTGGTGTGCCAAATTGATGTAGTCATGTACTGCATTTGTTTTCTACAAAATCTGGCCACTTGAGAGCCTGGCAATCCAATGCCTCATTTGTCATAAAACAGTACCTGGTGTCCCTGAAAAACTTTCCCGCATAAAGAACTTTCAGTGGGAAAAGGTGTTACTGTTCTTTGGTGGTGGTTGGGTTTTTTTTCTGTATGTTTTATTAAAAAGGATAATGGAGCTTATGCAACATCCTGTATGTTTAATTTGAAACCTAAGCTAGAGAAATCTTATGGCCTTTTTCATTGCCATTCATGCCAGGTAGCAAGGCTATCACAAATAGAGTTCCAGGATCCTTGCAGATAAAAGCGTGTGAAAGACTATTTTATTGCTGCAATTTAGTTTGCAGGAATTGGACCACAGCCACTTCCTACAGACTCATTTGGATGCTTTAGTGTGAAATCCACTCAGATGGAAAGCTCTTATACCTACAGATCTTTGAGCGATTTGGTGAATTAATGGAAGAGTTAGTAGGAGGAGAACAGGATGTCAGAGCTGCCCTCAAATCTACTATTAATTACTTGCACATTTCTGTGCCCATCATCTGCCTTGCAACTAATTCCTGCAGAGCCCGAGGCAGTGTGCTGGAAGGGACGGCTGCCTACTTACTTGTGCCTGGCAACTCCTTTCTGCTCATCTTCAGAGAGAAAAGAAAGACTTAATTTTAAATGGATGGACTGGCAACATGCTATCTCACCAGATCTCTCTAAAAAACAAATACTGGCTGCATTGTAGATGTTTCTGAATAAAACACAGATATAGAAACTGCATGTGTTACCATGTTAATATGTATATGTATGTAGGGAGATATCTGTAGATATAGCTATATATATCTATATATATATGTATCTTCCAGTAAAGTTATTTGGCAGGAGGAGCTGTTTTCTTGCTTTGGTTGTTTTTCCTCACCTCCTACCCCAGGGCATGCCTTTCCCTTCCTGAGTCTAAAAATTGAGGTCTGTCAGCAGATGTGTTGCTCAACTGCATGCTTCTGGCCATGATTCCTTGCAGAAAGGGAAGAGGAATTAGTTCCATTATAATCCGTGGCAGCAAACTAAAGAATTGTGGGTTTATTCCGTGTCCTTTGGCAGTTTTTTTAGCTACAACATAATCCCTTCAGAGGGATACTTTGAATATTTTCTTAGAGGTGCTTTCTCAAATGAGTGTATTTATGTTGTGTGGAGGTAGGTGCAAGTGTGCTAGGGTAGTACCGTTCTTTCTTGAAGGAATTGCAAAAATTCGATGTCTTGCAGTAGTAGTAAGAGCACAATAAGAGAGAATGCAACAGTCTTAGGTAGTTGTACTTACCAGGGAGCCATCATGTGGGCATATTGTATCATTTACAGTTAGTGTAGGTGCCTCGTCTGTGGTAAAATAGGAATGCTTTTGTTGACCTTGTACTGGAAGACCCAATTTAGTTGATAGCTGTGGGACCAGAAAGGCAGTTCTAATACAAAACTGAATTGCGCTGCTTAGTGCTTGGCAATTAACAACACAATGTCTTCCAGTTCAAAAAGCGGATCCTCCTTTCAGCCACTGGAGAGTTTAGATTAATTTCAGTATAAATAAGTTGTGTTCATTTCTGTGGACAAGACTGTGAATTTTCTCAGCAAGAAACGATGGGTTTACTTTGTGCTGATATTGCATGTCACAAAGAGACTAAGCCTTTGTCCTGAGAAAAGCAGTATCAGTAAGCAGCTGGTAAGAGCTGTGGCTGTTCCCTCTCATGGATCTCTCTCCTCTAAGCCTCCATCATCGAAATAAAATTAATGCTTCACAGCAAGTGGCTTCAGGGATGTTGCATTGCAACCTGTCATGTGCCTTACAAGGGTATTCCTCTTGTCAGAATAATATTGCTTGCACTGTAGATACCATTTCAACATTTCTTACTTAATTTGGTGAGCATCATAAGCAGCTTTAGTATTTCTACCAAAATAGTGCCAAGTACCAGATCACTGAGAGTCACAGTGGTGATAACAAAGTGCTTCTTTATGTACCTGTAATAAGTACATTTCATTTGTCACCTGAGTATTTAGTCTCTATTGTAGCACTGTGTTATTCCCAGTACTAAAGTAACTTAAAATTCAGGCTGCTGTGGCAGCTGCTTTTGTTACTATGAGCATGTGTTTATTAGTGTGATACCATTGTATTTCAGTTATTTCAGTAACAGATACTTTCCCACAACATTTTTAGGATTCTGTCGTATGTTTGTTCCCAGTAGAAACAGACTCAGTTGTTTGGTGTTTTTTTTTTTTTTTTTAATTAAAGTTAAGAGGTTTGTTTGGAGTTTTTTATTGAAAATTAAGAGAAAACCCATACCTTGCACTTCAGATTGATATAACAAGCTTGGTAAACTGTGAAACACAAATCACTTTGTTCCAATCCCTCCAGTGTCTTCTGAAAGACGTTAAGGAGAACTCCTTTAAGATGCCCAACACAGTGCCTATATTCATAGTCTTGGTGGAAGAGACAGAGAAAAGACAGAAAAGTCTCATACTAGAGAAAGTAGAGAAGAAAATCTTGGCAGTTAAACTGGGCAGGCATTGCCAGCTAGTGTGTTTTGGAATGTTGCCCACATGTATCAAACCATTACAATGATGAGTGCTTCATTTTCATGAAGAGTAGGGCACCACTTCAGTAGTCTAGCTTTAAAAAAAATAAAAATCCTTAGATGGAGATTTTATTTTAAAGGTTTGCTTTCCCTTAAGTGCTGCTAAGCTGTTTTTCCTGTTGTATTTAGGGGCATCTTTGCTTTTTACAACACAGAAATCAGTTGCCGGAGTGGGAAATGGCTATTTCATCTTGTATTACACAGTAATTATGGAATGTCAGACTGAGCTGTTGTAAAAAGCTGGAATATGCTTAGGTCAGTGGATATTTAATTTCCTGTATGGCCCAGTATATTGCTGAATGCTGTAAACACACTAATTTCTTAAGATCCAGACAAAACATGTTTCTGTGTTCCATTTCTTGTGTTCTTTGTGCCCAAAGAGGTGCAGAGAAAATAGATGCCTGTAGATTATTTTCTCTTAGTTTTTGAAATTCATTACCAACGTTAATCTGAAATAGCTCAGTTGCTTGTGGAGCTGAATGAGGGGTCGCTGAGGCTAAAGCTGGAAGGATGAAGGAGTTGGCGAAGCATTACTTCCAGTATTACTGTTGTGTTTGTGTTCCGTTGTTTAAAAAAATGTTAAATTCTATTTGTGATCGTTAGTATACCTAGTGCCCAGGCAGGATTTTTTTTTGTTAAAATGAAAATAAGTTCCAATACTACAACTATAGCATTTCAATATAGGTAAGTAGTACATATGACCTAATGAGAGACCAGGATACTCTGTGTTAGCACAAAAGACGTGGAAAAATGACCGCTTTCTGTCCGAAGCATTTTATGAATTGTATGTATTCAAAATTTTCAAATATGATAAAAATAATATTTTATAGTACATTCTCTAAGTTTTCTGTGAACAACAGGTATCTAATCTTCCTTACTATTCTTTTAACATGTGATATTTCTTAGTGGATGGGCAGGTCACACATTCATGCCTGATATATTGATTTCTGACTAACCTGTGAGTCTTAGGATACAGGTGTTCCCTCTCCAATCTTTTTGTGCTGTTGTTTGAGAGAGTCTTGGATTCCAGATACTTATCTGGTAGAATTAGATATCACTGGAATCAGTAAAATCAGAAAATCAGTGGAATTAACCGCTCTAATATATGAATTGCTTCTAGACAGGTAATATTTTACTTACCAGGTAATTTCTGTCTGTAGCTGTTTTGGGAGCTCCACATTTGAGACTGTTGGTGAGTTTGAATTGGATACCCATTTTACTTCAGATGTTTCAATTCCTAGTTTGAGAGAGTATCCCAGTGAGAACAAATGTGCTAAGATAGTTTTAAAATTTGCGTCCTGCTTAGTTTAATGTTTTCTTTACACGTGGCTGTTTTCTCTTGGATTTTGAACTCATTCACTGGAATATTTGGAGACAGCAAATAAGGGGTGGAATTAACACTTGTTAAAGTAATTAACAATTGGAAATCACTTCATAGAACCACTTGTGCAGTCTTTTCCCAGGCTGTGTGTGAGACTGAGAAACGTTTTATGATTTACTGGTGTTCAGCTCCTAAACCTTTAGAAACCTTGACATGTTTCATGGCCCTTGCTTTTCTTTCCAAGCTCCCTTACCAAGTCTATAACATAATGCTTTTAGCACCATAAGCAAGCCTTAGAGAGTAAAACTAGGTTTGTGATTGTTTGACTTGCATCTCTGGGAAAAACACTTGTTTTTAAAAAAAATTACTGGTTTGATGAATGAGCTGAGCCGAGAATGAAACGAGACTGTGCAACGAAATGCAGTGGAGATGGTCTGTGTGCTGGTGTCAGCCACTACTAGAACTGTAAGACTAAATCTGCTATGTTAGAGAAGCACAGATAGGAAAAGGGCTTTTTGAATTAAAAGCAATATCTCTCAAGGATACTGTTGTCTATAGCATCATGGTTGCACATTGTTTGGCTTTTAAATTCTTTGAGCTGTTAAACAGCAACTTTTTCTTGAGTAGTGCAGATCAACCAGTAATCTGCACTGAGATGTGATCCCTGGGTCGTACTCACAGTGTTAGTACATTGGTCCAGGTCTACTTCTCTGCAAGTGCCTATATGGTGCTTAAATGTTATATACAGGTATTGTAAAGCACTGCTTAGTAACACGCCTCCAGTTACGCATGGCTGTTAGTAGCAGTTACGCTGGATACTGCATCAAAGCCCTCTTTTTTTCAAAAAGATGGGAATTTGGTGGGCTCAGACTTGTGCACTAAAAATAGTAATTTAGAGCTGCAATACAAATTTATATCTGATTACTGTATGAATGGAATTGGTTATTTAAAATTGGTTATTGGCTTTTTTTTTTCTGCTTGTTTACAGGTTGCATGGCCGATACCATGAAATGGCACCAAACGTTGTGCCCATGGACTATACAAAGGACCCAGATGTTAAACTACCTATGCAGCTTATAATAAACATGCCTGAGCTGAAGGTATCGCTTCTGACCGCTTACAAACTGTATCTTCTTAAGTTATGTAGCTCATCTGCCAGAGGTTTTGACATGTGAGTTTAATATCCTGAAGCAATGCGGCATGCTGAGGTCTTCCCCTTCCTGTTACTGTTCAAGGGCAAAACCAGCCCCAGAAACTGGAAAGTATTTAGGTGGATGTTTTTGTTGCAGAGATAGATGTTAAGGGAAATAAGTAGGAAATAAAATTAAATTTAGCAATCATTCCACTTAGTATGTATCGATCCCTTAGAAGCCACTGGGATCTCTATGTGAATAGCTGGTTAGAAGTCTGAAGTTCTTATCTCAGTGTACTGATAGGACATTTGGCAGAGGTGTGCAAAGCACTGTTGATCAAAAGTAAAGATTTTCCCTTCTTTTCTCAGCTGCGAGAGCACAATAAATACTACTTCTTCTTAATTATCAGGAGTTTTTGTTTTTCATGGAGTCATGGCATGATGTGGATAAACAGTCTGTGTAACTAGAAATGAGATAAGCAGAAGGCATAAAGCAATTGGTGGAAAAAAAAAGAGATAGTATTTTTCCTATTATTTTATCAGTTTAGTGTTTTAACAGGACAAATGTGATTTTTTAGCACTTATTTTTTTAAACAAGTCAGTGAATTATATTCTTTGATCTCGTGGTCTTTTTTTCTTTTTCACCCATGCAAATTAGTTGACATCTTTAAATTACTATCTTGAAGGAACACTGTATGTTCACTGTGATAATTGCATGAAGTTTTATTAAACTTTTTAAGAGCTATGCCATAAAGACCCAACAGGTGGACTAGAGAACAATTATGTACCACTATTCACAAAGACAAGGAAGTATTGCATGAAATTACAGACAGACAGCTGACATAAAGTGTGAATATATAGAGGAACTCAGTGCCACAAGCCAGCATAAGTTTTCAAAAATTATTTAAGTGCAATGTAATATCTAACACAGAAAGTCCCTGAAGTGCTCATTGCATTCATCTCCGCATATGTTATAGGAAGGATCACTGTGTGCATCTCCTTTCCTTATGTGCTACTGGTTCCATTTAGAGTTAGGCTGGTGAGCTATATGGACTGATAATTACAACAGTTCCTATAGTATGCTATTTTGCCCCCTTAGAAGCCATGTTGGATTTATTCTTAAGTGAGATTTGTCTGAGATGATTAAGTTAAAAGACCTGCTCTCAGCAGTTAGCTGGAACCAGTCATTTCAAGCTTAGCGGCTAGAACAAAAGGAAGAAGATTCTTCATTCTGAAAAGGGAATATTTGCCTAATTTACTGAAGTTTTTTTAGTAGTTAGCAGGATGAAATAGCATGAGCTTCACAAAGTCTAAATACATGGGAGTACCTTGAAGAATTCTAATAGTTTTCAGCCATCTCCTATTTTTGCTTATGTATAAATATTGAATTCTTATCTTTGCGATAAAATGTATCGTCCTTAAGAGGTTTTGATTTACTCATCCCTTACTGCAAGGATTTTTATATCTCTCTAATGTGTCTGCAACTCATTCGCCACTGTAAGTGTTTGTAGAGGCACATCTGGTAGGGACAGTCAGTATTCTTTTTTATGTTTTTCTCTTTAGGGTCTTGATAGTACAACATGAAATTCTCTGGCTCAGTTACACAACTCTGAAGAGGTTAACTGCCAGGTGGCTGATAGCTGCTTCATGAAAAGGCTAAGTTCAGAAAAGAAAGCGGGAAATGACAATTGCACACATTTTTTCTTTGCTTCAGTGATACAGGATTGAACACTTATGGGAAAGCTCATTCTATGAAAACCTTAGAGATAGAAGACAACTGTATTTACAAGACAGCCTAGTACTTAAGCTGAGGTATAAACCAGAAATTTTATATTGTGCCATGATGAGATTTTGAGATACAGGAGCACATCTCACTAGCTTAGCAAACTTAGGTGGTAATTATAATAGACTTCCTAATAGACTTCTGTAAGTAAAGTGGATGATAATCTGTCTTCTTGCACCACACCACGTCTGTGAGGCTTTCTGATGCTGCTTTGGAAGATGTCTCCAGGGTAATGGAACTTGATTTTTATGAAAGTAGCAGGACAAAATCCAGTGTCAGGTTGTACGGTAATTCTCTCCCAAGTCTCAAAGGACTGTGGAAGAACCTCAAAAATATTGCTGTCAAACCACTCATTTTATTTTGGGAATTCCACAGTACATAGAGGAAGTCTTTCAATAGCTAGTGAGCTTGTTTCCAGTAAAATAGTGAAAATCTAGTTTTCAGTAAAAATCTAGTTTCCAGAGGAGACTAGATTTTCCTCCGTAACTCTTCCAAAACATTGACTCTAGAAGCTACTAAAATGCCACATAGGATCTCAGTTATAAACTGGGGTCTTGGTCACGGAGCATTTTGCGATCTCCTGTGCAGACAGTGAGGAGGGGAAGGGAGTCTTTCCCGTGGAGTTCATTTTCCAAGCAATCTTAGGTGGTAACTCCAGCACATGAAAAAAAATATCTTTAACCTTTGCAACTTGACCAGACTGCTAAATAAATCGTTATGGTGTTTTCTTTCTTCAGTAAATTTTCATCAAGGTGAAGACAAAGCCAACATTTAAGTCTTAAAATAGAAATAAATGAACTAAATGTCTATTGAATTTTAATAAAATTAGTGATAATTTCAATGCACCTGGCTTTTTTCATATACACATTACATTCCTAGTTACTGGCAATGTTGAGCTCAATACTACTGCAGATTCTGACAAATGGATTCAATCAATAATGCACTTTTCTAAATTAGATTCTGCTACTATAAAGCAAGATCTTTACCTCCTGCATTAATGTTATGAGCTAGGATTTTTGTGTTTCAAAGAAAAAAGAAATGCTGATGGTCACTCACTTTAATTGGTAATGAATTATTCACTCAGTCATGATTCCTAGAAGTTGAAAGTGAGGACAAGAAATAAATAAATAAAGAAGGGGCAGCTACTTTAAGTTGATTAGGTCTTCCATTACACTGTAGTTAACAGAGCTAGTTTACTCCATCTGTTTCATTCCAGTTTCTGTTCTCTAATTTTGGCAATCTTGGTTACACAGGCAGCAGTCTAATAAATTAACTTTAGGGCATATGGGCATCTGTCAAATTGCAGCAATTAATATTACGAAATTGTAGCAATGATGTGGCCTGTTTGGTATAAGAGCATATAGGAAGCAAAACTGATTTGCTTTTGAAGCAAAACATTTCACTCATGTTATCCCTCTTATTTCCAGAGAGCAAGCTGTGGGAATGTAACCTCATGGCCGAGACCACGTAGGAGGTATAGAAGTGGGTGGGCGGCCGTTTTTGTGACGCACACATCCCAAATTGTCATAATCTTCCAACCGGTGCAGGGCCTGTCTCTGGTTATTGCAGTGCAGAGCAATCCTTCTCTCAAGAGCTGGACATAAAAGCACTTCCTGGAGGGGAACCATTTTTGTTTCGGTCACTTTACAGTCTGTTGCTTTCCTTTTTTGGCTGGCACAGTAACTCCATAGATCCTGGCAGGCCCTGACGTTAGCTGCAGTGATGAGTAAGGTAGTTCGTAAATCGGCACCCTGCTGAAACAGACTGACCAGAAGGCACAGGGACTGAGCAGGAGAGAGAAAGGACACGCAGAGAGCAGTGAATCCATCACACCTTTCATAACCAGTGTTAGCAGCCTAATTTTTGGTAAGTTTACACATGAACGCATGCGAGTTCCTTCAAAATGAAATGAAAACATGTCCTAAAACTTTAAGAGGATGGAATTTTAGAATTCATTTCAACAAGTCCTTAGTTTCAAAGCTTTCCATGTGATGGGCAATGACACCCGAGAGAGCAAGTTGATACTGTTCCCAAGCCTCTCCCCCTACTTTGGCCCGTGTTCTTTGTCTCTGCATTATGTTAGTTGTTTCTAGCTATGATGGGATGTTTTACCCCTTTCAGTCCGCTCTTCTTGCTTCTCTGAAGCCGCTTTTTAACTATGTGTCTCAATCAACTGTATGCCCTCCAAGTGTAGCAATTGAGAGCTGTTTTCTCTCTATTGAACTCCAAATCTGTACCTGCTTGATAGATAGTCTTTACCAGTATTGCCTGTGGTTTTCTGCTGCAGGTAGTGAATCAGGTTTTGTTAAAATGCCTTATATTCTCACGGTGTACTATTATGTTCTGTAATATTTAATCAATTCCATATGAAACCAGAATCTTTGGTTATTTGGCTGTTGTTGCCAGAGCTGAGCTCGTTGAACTGATCTATGTTCCTGCTTTCTGACAGAATGACACGATCTTTTAATTTTTTTAAATGTAAACTTAACAGTTTAGCTGTGTTTTAGCCTTTGTTTGTGTATACATTGTAGGCACTGCAGAGAACATTGAATACATGAATCTAATCATCTACACCTGAAAAAAAAAAAATTGATTTTGACAAAGAAGACAAGTTAAAAAGCCAAAAAGCACAGATGTGCTTATATCTGCTCCAGGAACAATTTGCTATAGCACTTATGCTTCCCTTCCAAAGCACCAACCTCTCCTATTGAGATCTGGCAATGAACAATTTAGCCATTTCTATGTTAATGTTTGTCTGATAAAAGATTTGCTTCTGATCAGTTTTGAACAAGTCCTGATTAAACCATACTAAGGGATTTTGTCTTCCATTAGCCTGCAAAGCAAACTGCTTTGTGCCTTTAAGTATCTTCCCTACTGCCAGTGGGGACTTACGTGCAAATACGAAAGAGAAGATGATCACCATGTTTCTGGGGATATAAACCTGAGAAGCATTTCGCAATGACCGTCCAGCCTCTCCCGCTTAGTTATCTTGACCTATTTTACAGCTTTCCTTGCAACCTCTTATTTCCAAAATGCAGTTCGCTTTTGAAAATAAGATACTGTGGTGTAAATTAATTCATCAAGCTGCAAAATGGACAAGGCAAAAAGGCAACCCAGTGCTTTCCTAGAGCCTGTGCTGGAAAATGGAGGACAGGGGAAAATAACAAGTGACTTGGTAAGATTTAGCTGCAATCTCAGGAATAAACCATTTAATAATTTCTTAGAAAACTACTGGTTATGTTTTATTATATGGTGTTCTAGGTCTGATTGTTGGAATTGATGCCATGTGGCAATTTAAAAAAAACATGATTATCTGAGTAGAAAAAGTGATAGTTAAAAAGATGGATGGCACTTTTAGGAGAATTATCTCAAGCCACTACAGCAGCATCGATCTTCAGAACAGCAGATTTTTAGCTGTAACAATTCTTTGTTTCTGTCTCCCCTCTCACTTTTGTTGTGAGAGGACAGAAAAAGCTTTTTAAAGTGAGAGGTGTAAGTTTCTAGTTTTAAAAGGATTCGGTTTTATACAAGTAGTGTTTAAGGGAAAACAATCGAGGAAGGAACAGTATCATTTTCCCCTGTACTCCCTTCCCCCAAGGCTTTTCCTTTAAATATGATGGAACCCTAATCTGTGCTCTTTAGAGTAGAGGTAATGAAATTACAGAAAGGATGTGAAAAGTATCTGCTAAGGTAAGCTAATACTTTCCATTGTGTAAACCACACATATACTGCCCAAAGAGACATAATATGAGAAAGTTAAAGGAAAGAAATCAATATAAGGAAAGATTTTATTTTTCATTTAGGTTTTAGAGATCCATTTGGCAAAGAGTTACTTAAGAAGCATGTTTCAGTCCACTTAATTCATTGCTAATTCATCTGTATCTTCAAGATCTCTGGTATGCCAAATAGCTATTTCATCTTATGTAACTGCAATATGCTTCCTCAGTCACAGAGATCCTACCTAGCATTTGTAATGCAGAAAGTCCCGGGTTTGATGTTCACTGCTGATAGGGATATTTGCACCTGTGTACTCTCTGTTTGTTATCCGACGCTGCCTCTAAGATGTCAGTTTACAGCTGTTACCATGACACTTATTTTTGATGAGGTTTGTTCCAAAAAAATTAATCCAGTGTTTTAGAAATAAAAAAGCTAATTTCTCTAATATGTTTTCTTGTCCACTCCCATATGAAGCATTCTCCAATAGTAAAAGTTTAACTGATACACCAATTTTCCAATGTACGTTTCAGGAAGAAAGTGGGCCTCTTCATTTGTTTTAATCCAACTGAATCTTACTTTGGCTTATTAATGAACTGACAATTTGAAATAGTAAAACAAACTGTTTTCCACTGAGAATCTGTATGTATGTCTGTACCACAAATAGGAACATTTCCAAGCACTCAGGTCAGGATCTTTGGCCTCAGCAGTACCCACAGATGCACATCTGCTATAACTTCTCTAGACAACCTGCATGGGATGTGAGTGATCATTATGTGTCCTTTTACACTTTATTTCTTTCAGCCATCTGGATAATTCTGGGGTGGTTTTTTTCATTTTGAGACTCTTGAGAGATGTGACCCTACTGCTTTTTTGAGCCTGTTGTCTTTTTATTTTCAGGAATCCCTCTTTCCTACTCTATTTAATTTATTTTTTATTTTTATTTGGCCTGGTTTTGTCTTCATCTGAACAGTGGGCTCAGCCTTACATATTCATCTTGGAGCACAGTGAACTCACTAATCTCCTGCCCTTTGAAATCTGTAGGCATGCTCCCTGTTGTGGAATTACTTCAATCATCAAACCCTGCAGGAGAATTTGAATTTCGTATTGACTACCTTAATGGGCTGCTACTTGAGCCCATGGCTCTGGGGTCCCTACTTCACCTATCCATTAAACCAGCCTTATTCATGGCCATTATCTCAACCAGAAAGGCTGGAGCCATCTTGGCATTCAGTGGTGCCAAAATCTCTGGTTAAGGTTACTTTTTGAATTTTAAATCTCCTTATCTCTTCCTCGCACTCTTGATGGGGAGGGGCATCTGTCTGGTTTTTGGTCACTTTGGCCAAACCCATGACAATTGTTTTAGGGAATTACTCTTCCAATGCCTTAGATCTCACCAGTCCTCGGAAGATTGATGCACACGTTTATATGGTTTGCCATTAGATGGGTATATGCTTTTTGGCAGACTCCAACTAATTTCTACCATGGAAGTAGTCCTGGAGCGCAAACTGCAAGGCATGAAGACATCTCATTAGATGGTTGATGTATTCTGAGTGCTTTTTTATCAGTAAGCCCTCCCCCCACCTAATAGAGTCAGGTATCCTCTCTGAGGATGTGAATGGCCAGGATAGCTTCTGTGAAGAAGTATCTCAAAGTTCCAACTGGGATGGGCACTTGAAATCTGCTCTTAAATTTCCAAGGTGTGGTATAGCCTTGATCGGTCCATGTCTTGTACCAAGTGCCTGTACCTGCATCCTGGAACTAGACATGGCAAAGGTTCATCCTGTAGTGTGAATCTACTCATTCCCCAGTTATCTGAAGAAAAAAAAGCCACTTTCCAGGAACTGGATTCTCTTCAAAATGCCCCTGTGCACAGCCACACTTCATGCTGCTCTTAGAGAAATTAAGCTTTTGCATGTTATGCTTATCTTTTAACAAGAATCCTTAAAACTTTTTTATTGTTCTAAATGTATCTTACACGTTACCTCTGGGTGGGTGACAAATTTCATTATGCTTCCACATTCCCCCTGTGATTTCAGTTGAACATCTTTATCTTCAACTCCTGTTGTAAACTTCTGCACACCACACAACAGTTGTTGAATTGCACTTCAGAAGCAGCTGGGTGTTAGTGGAACGTAGCCCAATTCTTGTAACGTACTTTGTACTTTATGTTCCTTTAAGATGAAGAATGCTACATAAGTATAAAACATCAATCTGTTTACGTAACTGCTTTGTACATGCTGCTTGTATTTTTTTAGTATGCAGAAAATGTGTTCTGTACATATATATGTTATGTGTGAATTATCGAGAAAGAACTCAAGTAAACTGAAAGAGAATGTTTTCTGGTCATTTACTTCTCAAATACAGCTGTTTTATGAAACTTCATTTAAAAAAAATTGGATGGTTTATGGATGCCTGTTAGCTAAATAAACTTACCGGAAAAAAAAAAAAGAAAGTAAATGGATAGAAGTTTGAACTGAGCTTTCACAATACTGCTTCTTTTAAAGCCAAATAAAGTGCTTCATGCGTGTTAAATATAATGAACATGATATGCCACCACCAGAGCAGTTTATGTTTATAGGAGCTCAATATGTTCACTGGTGTCTTGGCTTCAGAATAAGGCCTCTGAAACAGCTTTAATGAGATGCTGCTCACAGCCCGGATGATGTTTCCATGTTTTATTCATAATAAACTGAATTGAATTGATTTTCCCAGTTTTATTGACATAGCTACAAATGTATCTTTTTACATAACTGTGAGAAAGATGTTTTGTTATTCTAAAAGCATTTGTTTTGGACTGCAGAGTACTAAAGCAGCTTTTCTTATGCTTGCTTGTGTGTTTTTGGTTTTAGAATCCTGTCTTATTCAAAGTAGCCTTGACACCAGCTGTGTTGGTATGTTGCTAAAAACAGATCCTAGGATCATTTCCTGTGGAGATGAAATTCATTTAAGACTCTGGAATTTGTGGTCAGAATGAGAATGTATCAGAATGAGAATGAGAATGACTTTCTACAAGATTCTGCTGGGATGTGACTGCATCCTTAATGAACAGACACAGTTTGGTTGATTCATGGTTCCCTATCAGTTGGGAGTGGAATGCAGATATTTACTTTTTAAGGTGGTTTCATAAATAATATTTGTTCCTCCAGCCTTCAGGCAGGTTCCACTAGAAGGCATAAAGTCCCTGTTTGTTCCTTTGGCTTTCCAAGCTCATCTCTCTGTCTCCTTCCACTCCCACGGTCCCCTGTTCCTACATGTGGGCATCTTCATGCAGGAGCTGTAACCTTCCTGATTATGTCAGTCTGACACCCTATCAGCAACCTGTTACCGGCAAAACTCACACTCTTAATACCTTTACCCTAACATTCATAAAGCACATGATCCACATAGGAGAAATGAGGTGAGCACCAGTTTAAAGAGAATGAATAACAATGGAGCTGAGAAAATTGGGGTGAGAAGTGGTACTATGCAGCAGCATGTTCTGCTGACGCTGCTGAAGCATGGAAATGTACATTTTTAGATGCATTTTGAAAGAAAAAAAGTTGTCTTCAAAGAGCCAACCATGGAATTAAATACTTGTAGTTACTAACAGGGAATCTGCATGTTTTTGATCTTCCAAATTCTAATATTTTGTGTGTATGTTTATATATGTGTTTTTCACAGGAGAATCCCTTCAAGGAAAGGATTGTGGAATCTTTCTCAGAAGATGGAGAGGGGAGCCTCAGCTTCAATGATTTTGTGGATATGTTCTCTGTGCTCAGTGAAATGGCTCCCAGAGAGCTTAAAGCAATCTATGCCTTTAAGATCTATGGTACTGTACTGGGATGCTTTTGTACACCTTTTGTGTTTGAAGTAAATGAGTGAGAGAGTTGTTGGTGATTTTTCCTTTGATTCTGTTACTGTTTAGATTTTAACACAGATAACTTCATTTGTAAATCAGACTTGGAGCAAACCCTCAATAAGCTGACACGAGAAGAGCTAACAGCAGAAGAAATCACTCTAGTTTGTGAGAAAGTGATAGAAGAAGCTGACATGGATGGCGATGGGAAACTAGGGTTTGCAGATTTTGAAAACATGATTTCCAAAGCACCAGACTTTCTCAGGTATGGTTTTAAGAATAAGATCCTAAAGTCTTAAGAAAAGAATCTCTTGCATATTTTCAGGGATTTTTTAGGATATTGCTGTGTAGTGTAATGCAAGAAATGTCAGACAAGTACTTTGCCAGAGAACTGACTAAAGGATGACTTCTTACCCTAACTCAGTTTACTTTTCTAGAGCATATCCCAGTTCTCTCCTAACTCGAAGAGTAAGAGCTCAATGATTTTTAAATATCTCTATTATCTCTATCTTTTTTTCTTTTTAATTCCCTGTATGTTTGTGTGGTTTCTTCAGGAAGATATTTTGATCTATTGTAAACTTAAATCCATATTGTTCTCAAGCCTCTAGCAAGGATCTATGCCATCTGAATAGGGATGTGTGTAAAGATTGTGTACGTGTTACAGATATACTGTACAATTTCAATTTTTTTCCTGCAGTTAAGGTGCAGTTCATCTGTGTAGATGAAGTTAGGACTGGTTCGTCTATGTAGATTTTCAGATATCTGGAAAGATGTGGAACTGTTTTGCATCTTTCTATGAAGTGGAACACTTACAGACTGCTTTTTACACAGCTGCCTGCTTGCAGGAAATTGGCAGAAACTTAATCATCTTTTAGTCACGTGTTGTTGAATTCTGCCAAAGGATTCAGAAGTTATGGGGGAGGATTAACAAAGCTCACAGTCAGACTGATTGAATAAACTGTATTTTCGTAGGAAATAAGGCTAAACATCAGGATAAAATTAACTAAAATTTGGACTGGTAATGCTAATGGTGTTTAAGAACTCTTAGGTGTCCTATAGCACAGTTTGTTTCTTTCATAAATGAAATTGCTAAGGAAAAACATTATAGCACAATGATTCTACAATGAAGCATGAGGACATGATCCCTATGAACCCTGAGAAACATCAACATCTTGAGAATATATGCTACGAAGTTGACGTGAATGTCTTTTATATATTAGAAAAGTATCACATTCCTTCACTAATCAAACGTTTCAGCAGAAACTCTTTTAGAACATGATATGTATCATCGTTATGGTGAGGCTCAGCTGATTAGGTAGGTATTCCAATATTTTGTTTACATATATTTCCAGCTAAGAAAATGTGGTTTTTTTATACTGTGACCCATATAGAAGCTGCTGGGGTCAGGTAGAGTTTCCTTTAATCAATGAAAAGACTGTATTGTACCTACAGTTCTGGTAGAGAGCAGAGATCAAACATGAGGAATTGAAGGCGGATCTGAAGACTCAGCAGAAGCTGTAGTTTCAGGAGTTTCCTGTGCCATGACTGCCTTTACTGCTGTGTTGTAGTGGCTCACAAACTGCTGACTGAGAATTGCAAGCTGAGGATACTGTGTGATCCAGTCATTTCCTGAGCAAGTAGCAGAGAGGAATATTTGTCACTGTAGCTATTGGAATGACTGTCATAATTACACTTTTCATTCCAAGTTTGTTACATTTTGGAAAGCTGAGGAAATGAGGGGAAAAACCTGAGTGCTGGGTACTCAATAGGACAAGAAGGATGAGTAGAAAAAGGGGTGAAGTAAAAAGTACAGAGTTTGTTATAGGTTAGGTAAGGAGAAAATATAGAGGGATTACTGACAATACTGATAATCTCAAAGGACCAGGCTAACAACTATGGGAAGACTGATCATCCAGTTGCTCAGTTTAAGTACATACACTTTAATCTGTCTCTATGACATGCTGAACTTGTGTTATCAAGATTTCTTGATGTTTAAGGCAATGCTGTATATGTGTAAGGCAGATATTTTCCACCCCTGGCTTCAAAGGAAACAGTAATTTCCCTCTCCTTTCAGGTTCAGGAGATTAGCTGGGTCACAGGATTCAGCTCAAAAGACCTCAGGCTTAAGATCTCCTGATGTGCCAAATCTAAAGAAGGGTTTCGTTTCACCTTCTGGCTGAAACGCTGCTTTAGACCCTCTGACTGTTAACTTGGCAACATGGTTTTTAACCTTTGAAGTAATATTGCAAAATGAGAGTGTAAATGGAGGAAGTCTCAGAGCCAAGAAGAGAATGTGTAGTGTTTCTGATTTGGTTTCTGTTGCAGGCAGAGTTAGCAGCTGCAGGAAAAGAACGTGCAAGGTCATAAGACTGCTTTTATCCAAACTAATCTGTATGGAAGGCTTGAAACCTTTTCATTTGTTGCCATTTACTAGAAAAAAAACACTGCTAATCATTCACCAAAGAACAAGATATATGGATTTTTGGCTGTTATCCTCGAAGTTTGAGTAAGCTGTAAATGATAATGACAGCTGCTAGTTCAGAAAATTTGATCCCAGTAGGTTTATTTCACTCAAAATTGCTATCATGAAGAAACTCCTTGTAGTTTAATGGAAGTATTAGCACTCTGAACTGGCACTAACTAAGTGTTCTGTTCCACAAGACTGGTTACGTTGTCCACAGGAAATTGTTTTATAAGTCATCGTGGAAGTTTAAGCTTATATGAATGCCTGAGGGTGGAACATTTTATAACAATTTGAAATGGAGTATGAGAAGAAGAATATGGCACTAGTAACACTTGGGAGCTGTCAAAACTAGACAGAGGAACAACAGATTAAACAAAAAAATGCCATTGGAAATGCAGTATTTCAGAAAACTTTGTGGGCCTTTATGTATATAACAATTGATGTCCTGACTCTGGTCCTACCTGAAGTTGAAGTTAACAGAAGCTCTCTTATAGGAAGTGGACTTCAAGAGTTTGGATTGCTATGGGACTATAAACATTTGATGAGTTGCAAACAAAATGTTTATAATTCTTTTTTTCTAAAAACTTAGTGGCGCTGAGCTCTTGCATCACTGTACAGTTGCTTTCACAATACTTAGGCTAGTATGCCAGATTGCTACACATCACACCTTTCAGTGTCACTTGGACTGAATAAAATCCTAGAGACAAAGTTCGTAGGGACCACTATGAACATAAAATGTTACACAATGAACATCCAAATGCATACCACAGAGCTTTCTTCAGTGAGTTTCTGATTCTGTGATTAAATTGAAGCATTCTTTTTGTAAAGCAAAATTGAAAAACTGTACATCCAGAACTCTTCAGCCTCTCAAATACTGCAAACCTTTAAAGTTTTCTTTTGTGTAGCCATCAATATTATAGTATTGACATACAAAAACACATTACAATCTCTTCTGCTTTCAGTCAGTCAAGAAACAAACATACGGTTTATACTGTTGTGACATTAAACAGAGGTTACTACCTAGAGAAAGTGAGCTTTCAGCTTACCCTCTTTAAATTGTCTTGTACTGTCCTGCCAAGATGCTCAGGAGCTTTTCTGAAAACTGATGGCAATGGTAAGGCATGCTGCTTGCCTGGATCTTAGTACAAAGAGAAAGAAGATAACAATCGGATCTCTTGGTCCTAGAGAGAAACAACAAATTTATCGGCCTAATTTGGCTTGTTCAGGAACCCAAATGCTATGCCATAGCAAAAGTGCAGCTGGGAAATATTTAGCTCTGCTGTATGTCCAATTTGTGTGATTTAATCGAGTGCTGAGTTTGGCCCCTTGAGCTAATATTTTCAGAAGATGAAAATTTCTCCCCGAATGTTTAGATCTTCCTGAGTGCACGGGAGAAGAGATTCAGATTGATTACACACCACCTTCCTTTTTATACTTTAAGGAAAACATGCATAATGATAGATGTGTTTATTGCTCTTAATCTTTTTCTTTCCTTTGCAGTACTTTCCACATAAGAATCTGAAGATGTTTCTGTGAGCCAGTGTTATCAGAAATGACTTGCCAAGTCCAGCCTTTCTGAATCTCAGGCACTTTGGGGGCTTTTTTCCTCTAATTATGGCTTTTTAGAACTCAGCAGAAAGTACTGAAAGAATTCACATCTACAAAGAGACAGAAGCTTCATGTGATCTACAAGATATTTGATATTTGGAACAGTCATATTTTTATCTTCACTGCTGGCCAAGCACTCGGCAAAGATGGTTGATTGTGGGTTTTCCTTTTTTTTTTTTTNGGAGGGATTTGCTTTGGTGAGTTTTTCCAAGAGTATTTGAAAGAAAGCACGGGCCTTAACTAATGAGTTGCCTCTATCACTGTGTGGTACAGCTGGGGATCTTGCATGGAAATTATCTTAGGTGAAAGAACTGCAGTCAAGATCAAGCTCCCAGTGTTGAAGACAACCACATCCCAGGTTTGCCTTTCGGTCACTGAAATGGCAGTTGCTGGGTTTGGTGCTTACCTTCAACCAGTATTTTATGGATTGTCATGTCCTTATGAAACTTGAAATATTTGCCTTTTATATATGGTAACTGCATACGTGATTCATTTCTTCCCAAGATAAATGTTAAAAATGTGTCCTTATTCTCAAGAGAGTCTTGCATTTTACTTATTCTATGGGCTGATAATGTTGAATGGAAGAATCATCTGTAGCTCATGAAGAAGTTAAAGAAGCACAGAACTACTACTAAGGACACAAAAAGACATTTTCTTTCTAAACCAGCTATGCAATCTTTCCCCTAAAATGCATGAATGCAGCTCTATATTTCTCTTCCCTCTCCAGCTGGAATTCAGCTAGATCTGGTTTGGTTTATTTTTCGATTCCAGTATTGTTTAGGTACTGGGGCCTGAAGACAATCATATGTGTATTACTGTTCTAACAGTCAATAGAAGGGCTCTGTCACTTTCATGGCTTCTGTATCAAAGTCATCACAATTAAAACTTTTGACGCATTCTTTCATGCTTTGAGAGTCTTTGGGCTAAGCACATACTAATTTTTAATTTCTGGTCACTGTAAAGTTAAATCTTTCAGCAGATGAAATGTGTTATTCTTATTGAAAAAGTTATTGAAGTAGAGAAGTCAATCTTTTTACTGTTTCTGTAGGGATGGTGATGCTTATCTACCTCAGAATCTCTTGCAACGTAGCGTCCTGTTCACATTTACACAGTACGCGTCAAGAAGAAATATTTATCTAGTGGTTTAGTTGCACATTAAAAGTGCCAATGTCTATTTTGGATACTCATGGTATACAGGACAGATTTGCCTAAGATGGCACAGTGAAAATGAAATTTGTAGTTAGTAATAACATTTATATTTAAAATATTTTTAGAGTGATCCTATTCAATGATGTTTATAGCATTTTAATACTTCCTCCTGTTGGTTTCTGTTTAAGTTAAAGGAATTAGAGCCCGAATCCCCTTTGACTTACTTACTCAAGTTAAAATTAGCATAAATCAATCCTGATACTCAGTTCTGACTGAGTAAGAAGAGATTCAAGCCTCGATCTTTTTCATTTTGAGCAGATTGTTAGATGTATTGGTTGATTAAAACAATTTGCAAGATGTTGGCACAAAGAGATATTATGTTAAAATTACCTCCTATTCGTGGAAATGTTAGCCTGATACTATTTTCTTTCTTTCAGGACACACGTTTAATCTTAAAATCCTTATGAGATGTGTTTTTCTGTCATGGTTAGTATGTATTGTAGAATTCCATGTGGCATGATTCTGGGTCAGATTATTCAGACCAAAAGGATCTGGTGCTGCTTACATAGGTCACTTCCTTTTGATGTCACAGTTCTTCTTCCATGTTTTAAAATTTCTATTAGCTGAAATTCTTTCCTTCCTGGCACTGTGTGTCATTCCATGACTATATCATCCTCTCCACTTAAAGGAAGACCTCAGTTGCCTTGGAATGTTCTTGGTGTGTTTTTTTCCCTATGTCCTCCCTGACCTGAATGTCACTCACAAAGCAGTTGAAGAGACACAGTCAGAGATGTTTAACCCTGGAGTCATCCATGTGAGCTGAGAAACAAAGAGAAAAAGAAATAAGCACTCCTTCACAGGGTGCTCCTGTCCACAGCTAAGGGAGAATTCTTGCAGAATACTGCAGATAGAAGTGTATGCAGTTGTCCTAACTCCTCTTATTTCATTGACTTACGCTCATCTCCTGGAAAAAAAAAGCCGTGAGCAGCAGAGGTGGAGAGAGATACGTACTCTAAATGCTTCCAGAGCAAAATAATCCTAGTGAGTAGTAAGTTTTTATACCACCTAATGGTGAAGGCAAGGGGTAGAGTTCTAAATAAACTTTATATTTGTGGTTTCTTACTTCCCTGTGGCTGGATGTCTTGTCCCTGGCAAGAGTGTTGAGTGAACAGAGTGCAGCATGATGCAGTGCAAAGTTAAGTGATGTTCTGAGGTAAAAAAAAACAGCTGTATTTCTGCAACAGCATTATTGGCAGAATCTTGCAGAATCACTAACAAGTGTTTCTTCAGCCAGGAAATTTAGAAAGGAGATGAAACAGTAGGAGAGATTCAGCTTTAAAACAGTTTTTGATTTGGCCTCAAAAGCAAGAAGGCATACATTTTGTATTGCAAAAAAGGTCTTAAGTATGAATCGACACTTCTATATTGCCTTCAGAAATGGACAAATAAAAAGGAAAACTATTACCTGAAGCCTCTCTTAAAATAGCTAAGTGTGTGTGTTTGCTCTAGTTTATACATACTCAAAGCACCTTAGTTACAAAAAAGAGCTAGTGAAAGTGAATAAAAAGTGTCAAAAAGCAAGTAATAGCCAAGTTCTTTATTGATACACTTTAGTTTATTGTTGTTTTAAGGGAGTGTCATAAACTGAGATTTATAAAAGCCTGCAGGCCAAAATTTGATCTGTGTTACTTCCATACTAATCCTGGGTAACTCTGCTGCCTTCAGGGGAATTAACTCATATGTCTATAATTGGATCTGTGTTGAGGAAAGGGTCGGAGGGTTAGGGGGGTTTCAGCAGTTCTCTGTGCTCTCTCATGCCCTTTTAATGTAATCTTAAAAAGTTGAGTGTGCTTTTGTTCATCGATAACCACATGCTTCTCTTTCTCAGCTGTCTCATTGTTGGCATCTCTTGCAATTTCTCGCAATTGCATAGAAACAGTCTCCTTTCTTTCCCCCCCCCAGGGCTAGTTTTTGCCTCCTTGTACATGTTAGAGGCACTACGGATGCAACATCACAAGGTGGCACCATAACATCATATCAAGTTATTAATTTAACTGTTGAAATGTCCCTTAAATATAGGAAATTGTATAGAGTCTATGATGCCACAGATAAAAAGATTAAAATTGGGGTTAATTACTGATTTTAAAACTGTAGATAAGTACACAGAAAGTTTCATATTTGTTCAAATTAGATCGTATAAGGGGCAAAAATGAATACTTTTGAAATGTGTACGTGAAAAATTAAGGATTTTATAGAATAATTTGTGCACGTAAGAATTTTTGTCTTGATACACACACTAGTTGGATGAGCCAGTATAACGACAATAGTCCTTTACAGTATCCTTTTCAACTCTGTCTCAAATGCAGATACTGTAATTTTCCATACAATGATTAATTTCCCTTTTGTGATGTTGGCCTCTGATACCTGATACTGATCAGAATAATGGGATAAATTTTCTTCCTTTCATAACTTAATGTGCTTTTAATTCCATCTGTTCAGTTTTGCTGTCTTCCAGTATCATTGGATATTCCTTTCAGGTGGTTTTTTGTTGTTGTTGTTGTTGTTTTCTTTGTGAAATAGGAGCATCTCATGGGTTTTTGTTTGTAAAAATCATTATTTCATATCATCTGTCGTGTTCTCTGGAAATAGGGCAGCCACAGCTGTTGCAGGTAATAGCAAACCATTTTGATTTAGAGAAAGTTGTCTGTATTTTCTGTCTTACCCTTTGTAAGTTATACTGGCTTTTTGCCTTAGAACAGCAACGGACACTAAGTTGAAGCCTTTATCAGTGGTCTGTGGTATTCGTGTCTTTTTTTTTTTTTGGTATGAGAAAACACAGGAATGGATTAATTCAACTTTTACTATTTAGATGTGCATTATCTGATGCATTGAAGTTTATCTCCCGTAATGTTTCCTGTTAACAAGTTTTCTATTTGATTGCTCTGAAACGTCTCTCTCTTGGATGAGCCATGTAGCTCATTTGCAGCAGGACTCAGGCATATGCCTAATGGTCAGCCTGTGGCAAATGTACTGTTGTGATTGAAGTGTTTCTTTGACTTAAGGTCAAACTGCGGTAAGGCACCATGTATGACGTTATCTCTTGTCTTACAGAGATGGATTCTGTTCCGGTGTTTGTTGTTTTTTATGAAAACAGCATATTATTAAAAATGTTTTTTATTAAAAACCCCTGAAAATTGAAATGTACATTAAAAATTAAACAAATAGGGATTTTGTTGCAGAAGCTATAAAAATTCATGGTCTAAAGACCCAAATAGATTCAGATTATATTCTGAAATAACAGAATATAAAGTAAGCTAGAGACAGAGTTTTTGGTAATGAGTTTTTGATAATAATACATTTGTGGAATGGGCAACATTACACTTGTCTGCTCAAGATACATAATAAATCAGTTTGGGCTGGAATAACAGCAGGATTGAAGAGTTTATAATGTTACTGTCCAATGCACCTTGGCTGGGACAGACAGTGGAATGAAATTTGATGAGGAAGACATTAAAGATAATAAAATTATAATTGTTCATGTCCTTAGAAATATGTGTGTCTGAGACAGAAGGGAGGGACAGCATGAACAGATGTTCTGCTTTCTTTCTCTGTATCATTTTGCAATTACAGGTGTCTTGTAGAGATGTGAATGACACCGCATGAATGTCAGATTCTCTTTGGTGGGGAAAAGGAAGAGACTGTTCTCGGCAGAAGTAAAAGAACATCGGCATTACAGATGAAAGTGCCTTTATGTAACTGCAAGTTCTGCCATGCTTGCCCGTAAAAGACCTTTAACAATCTGAGCTCCAAATGAAATTCCCAACTGCCCTTTTTTTTCGACTGTCTCCTCTTTGCAAGACCAGAAAAAGTGAAGTGTGTCAGCCTTGTGTGCTTGCTGTTGAAATGCAGATTACTTGTTCCCTCTGTTCTTTCTCAGTTAAGATTTTCTCAGGTCCAAGTGGTTTTGTATATAAACCCATGGCTGTTGTTATGCTTATTTTGCACACGCGTGATTAATCTGGCACGCATTGTGTGCTCACGAGCCCTGCAGTGCAAACCCTAATTTGTACGCCCTTCCCCAGCTCTGTGCACATGCAGGTTGAGGCTGTAAGTGCCTGAAAATGCAGGCAAAAGGGGTTTCATTCTGCCAAAGAAGGTTATGGGGACCAGCCTCATTTTTTTTTTTAACGTAACCTTTCTCAAATGAAACCTGTGAATGTGGCAGCCAGCCAGGAGCAAGACTGGGCGCAATCACAGCTTGGGAAGTTCCACACAGCCAAGGATTGCTCCTTTCCATGTGTGCTGACCAGCTGTATGCTGTGGTCACGCACTGGTGGCAGGGTGAGAACTGAAAACATTGGTTTCGACCTTCCTGTACAGCCCTGTGAGAAAGCAGGTACAAGGTGTCTCTGTTTACTTGAGGGGAATGCTTCCCAGCTGACTCTGAGAAAGCATTCCTCTGTCCAGTTCCTGTGGAAGTTAGATCCCGCTTTTTAACAGCTTTTTTTTAGCGATCTAATATTCAGAGTTACTTCAATGGCACTTAGAAATAAATTGGTATTCACCAAATATTTTTCCCCCATTAAAAGGAAATTATCTTCTGTTTAGGAAGTCATGATGGCCTAGTAGACCCTGAGAGGAAAAAGAATATTGGGATTTTAACCAAAATGGTTGTTTTGGTTTCAGAAAATGGTCATGTGACTTTATTTTGTGCAGATACAATATTCTACATATGAAAAACATTGTAGATTCAGGGGATGTTCCCTCTAGGAGTAATTTAAATGCATTTGTTCTGCCTAAATGAATATGCTAATTAAAGTGTGTATTCGCAGAAATAAATTAAGTTTTAGGAAATTCATTGAGGCTTTTCATATGTTTAAAAGTTTTCATCTCTTTTATGGTGATTTTTGTGACTGTTGTTCTTCTAATGATATAACCAAATGCGATAAGGGAATAGAGACAAATTCACTATTGCAATTTCACGCATCCTAATAATGACAGTAGCACTAGAATTTACTGTTTCAGAAGTCACTCTTACTACACATCTTTAAACATTGGCTTTTTGCAGAATTTGCTGCCAAATATTCATGATGGTATGACTTAATTCTGAGTGACCCATTCTCAATATTTTCCCATTTCCACTTATTTCCCGTGGCTGAAAAAGCAGAAGGGATAATTGGCACCCAGAGAAGTTTGTGTATTTTGAGGTCTTTTCCTTCCAGGAAACTCACAAAATGAAATACTGGGTGATTAATGCAGTAAGTCCAGCTTGATTTGCTTAGAGGAGTTTCTTTCTCTCACTGTGATAATTCTGTAGCAGCCAGATATCCTTGAGGGCCTGATCTCAACAACAGGAACACTCCTACTCACTTCAGCAGGCAGGCTTCGCGTCAGGTCCTTAAATAATATTTTGCTTTGTTCAAACATGCAATGCATAAACAACAAATCAATGACCACAGAAAATAAATCATTCTATTTCTGAAGAAATGCTAATAAGCAGGCACTGTCAGAGACAGAAAACAAGAGTTACTGCAAGTATTTTCAGACTCTCATTCCTTATGAGACAATATGTAAAATACAAGAAAATAGTCTAGCTTTGTATGACAGATGAGTTCAGGGGAATGTTTGCTAATAGTTGCCAGGAGACCTAGGGTAAACCTCTGTTACAAACTCTATAATCAGCAAACATTCTCCAAGTTGGTGAAATTGTTAATGGTTTTGAAAAATCTGCGGAAGTTCACAAGTCTGGATAATGCTGAAGCTGAATATTCTGGGACTTGGATTCTACCTCTGCAGACAGGGATTTTCAGGTTCAGTTGAAACGGTACTCAGCAATTTCTAATGAAGTTCCCTTTTACACAGGCGCTTTGGTAGGGAAGAAAAAAGTCAAGGTAAGTCTTGTGAGAGGCAAGCCTTTAGATGTAAAATAAAAAGTGGGAATGGAAGAATTTCTGAGCCCTTCTGCAACTAAGCTTCACTCTCACTGTGTTCTGCAGGACTACTATACTAGCTATTTCAAATTTAATATATCTTATTTTTGACCACTTTAGCCTTAATTGTGTTCCCTTCTGGAGAACAAATTTATCTTTTGCTGTGAAATTCTCCCCTGATTCTTTGTGTAACTATGAACTCAAGCATGTCATTTTAATAGGTTGTGAAGTCAATTTTTGAACTATTGTCTTTCTCAAAACCTCTGGACTGCAGGCCGCTGTTTTTCCTTCCAACCCGCATTCATACACAGAGCCATCAGAGAGGCAGAAATCAGGGAGCGCAGAAGGAGGAACCTTTTCCATCCCACAGTGAAGTGAGATCAGGAGTGTGCCCGTCCGAGGCAAGTGAGCAGAAGGGGCACTTTGGATATCTTAATGCATCTTTGGTGAACAGCTTTATCCACACTTGCTTTCATGATCTAAACAAAGAATATTTGGGGTCTTATAAAGAACACTGGCATCTAAGTTTGCACTGGGGTGTTATTTCCTGTAAAACTCCTCAGAAACTCAGCTGACATTCCCTCTCGTTTGCTTGCTTGAAATGAGTACATTTTGTACCCAAAGAGGCTGCAGGGCTTACCCCAAATACCGCTGACCTCAACATTATGAGTAAGCATTTGATAAAATAAATTCTGTTAAAGCCAGAGTAAATATTTTCAACAGTATCTTCATATTTTAACCAAAATCCTCCTGGGAAGAAACTTGAGATTTGTTATATCCCCTTGAAAATGCCAGTTTGTCATTTAAAGGTTTACTTGGGAGTCTCTCTGGTGCATTATGTGCTGGTGAGAGAACTGATGCAGTACAGTGGGTTTGGCTTCAGGTCTCTCAGGTTTGCTGAGAAGTTTGGGGCTTATTCTGATGACAAAGCTGTAGAGCTGTAGAAATGAAGTTCACTGCATTCATTGTATTGAAAAGTACAGCTTTGTTAAAGAAGCCTATCAGTTACTGACCTATTTCTGGTATACTCATTTCTTATTTTTTTTCTTATTTTCAGCAGAGAACTGTGAGGACACTTAGTATTTATGCAGTTCATCTGTTGTATTAACTTTGAAAATAGCAATGCAGAGAAAAGTTAAAGTGAGCAAGGAAAATTAAAGCTATTATATGAGAAGAAACTAAAAAAATCTTGTCTTAGTAAAATGAAACTGAGTGAATGTTATGAATCCTGTGATGAAACCCAAGAAGCTTGATTCAGTGACCTCGGTTTTGAAACCTGTAACACCTATCTTTCCCTATCCTATTAAGATATAAAGCAGGTGGAATTTTTGAACTGATGGCTAATCTACTGCTGTTGAATCTAATGATTTACTAATAAACATGATTCTTCATGGCTTTTGATTCTAATTAACCTCCCTTTTATGTCCCACTAAAAAAGCAGAAAATGAAGATGTGCATGCAGAAGGAAAGAGAGTCAAGGACACTTTCCTGGTCATCTGCTGACTTATTCTGCCCCCAGGTAGGACGTTCAATCACCTCTACGACTGCTGAGGCAGCCAATTTCTAAGCTCTTTTTTAGCTTAGAAATCCATTATAGCGGCAGGAAGAAAAGACAATTGTGGTGATAATTTTTAATCAAGATTCATAGGCTATTTCTTTTTTGTGAATGGGATTTGCTTTCTATCTAATATCATCCTTCTTTTTAATATGTCTGCCAGTTGTGACACTGTGCTAGTATTGCTGGCTGCACATTTCTTCTTTTTATTCTTGGATTCTTGAAATCACTTAGATCCCTTTTTGGGTTTAGTTTAATGATTTCACAGAATCACAGAATATCAGGGATTGGAAGGGACCTTGAAAGATCATCTAGTCCAATCCCCCTGCCAGAGCAGGAACACCTACACAGGAACGTGGCCAGATGGGTTTTGAATGTCTCCAGAGAAGGAGACTCCACAACCTCCCTGGGCAGCCGGTTCCAGTGTTCTGTCACCCTCACTGTGAAAAAGTTTTTCCTCATATTTAAGTGGAACCTCCTGTGGTCCAACTTGTACCCATTGCCCTTCGTCCTGTCAGTGGCTGTCACTGAGAAGAGCCTGGCTCCATCCTCCTGACACTCACTCTTTATGTATTTATAAACACTCATGAGGTCACCCCTCACTCTCCTCTTCTCCAAGCTGAAGAGATCCAGGTCCCTCAGCGTTTCCTCATATGGGAGATGCTCCACTTCCTTCAGCATCTTTGTGGCTCTGCCCTGGACTCTCTCCAGCAGTTCCCTGTCCTTCTGGAACTGAGGGGCCCAGAACTGGACCCAATATTCCAGATGGGGTCTCACCAGGGCAGAGTAAAGGGGGAGGAGAACCTCTCTCAACCTACTAACCACCCCTCTTCTCATACACCCCAGGATGGCATTGGCCTTCTTGGCCACAAGGGCACAGAGCTGGCTCATGGTCATCCTGCTGCCCACCAGGACCCCCAGGTCCCTTTCCCCTACGCTGCTCTCCAACAGGTCAGTTCCCAACCTATACTGGTACCTGGGGTTGTTCTTGCACAGATGCAAGACTCTTACACTTGCCCTTGTTAAATTTCATTAAATTTCTCCCTGCCCAGCTCTCCAGCCTGTCCAGGTCTCTCTGGATGGCAGCATGGCCTTCTGGCATGTCAGCCACTGCTCCCAGTTGGCATCATCAGCAAACTTGCTGATAGTGCACTCTATTCCCTCATCCAAGTCATTGATGAATAGTACGGGTCCCAGTACTGATCCCTGAGGAACTCCACTAGGTACAGACATCTAACTAGACTCCATCCCATTGACCACCACTTTCTGGCTTCTATCCTTCAGACAGTTCATGATCCACCTCACTTCCCAGTCATCCAGGCCACACTTCCTCAGTTTAGCAGCGAGGATGCTGTGGGAAACTGTGTCAGATGCTTTACTGAAGTCAAGATAGACCACATCCACTGCTCTACCATCATCCATCCACCTGGTTATGTCTTCATAAAAGGCTATCAGGTTGGTCAAGCATGACTTCCCCTTGGTGAAGCCATGTTGACTGCCTCTAATGACCCTCTTCGGTGGGCTCACAATAGGAATTTTGGGTTTTGTTGTCCGATTTGTAATTGCCTGTGATGTATGGCAGGGATTTATGATTTGACAGTTTTGTATCTATTATCTATAAGCATAATGAGCTGATAAAAAGAATTTGTTTAAAAACAGAAAAGAAATAAAGTTGTAGTCAAATGTTAATAACCACTGAGAATAGAATTTTTGCCTGATGCTTTTCTGAATGCACATGGTTGGTGAAAGTGAAATGAACAGAATGGAAATAGCTGGAAGCACTTTTGGAATACGCCCACTACTTCGGGATCTGGAGAATAGAAATTATATTTCTGTCTTGACTCCAGTCAAATCTCAGAAGTGCAGTTCCTATTTTGTACTGAGGAAAATCAGGGTACCCTAGAGGGTACATGTTAATGGTCTTACATTCCCATTGTGTATGAGGGACCTCATTTAAATGACCTATGTCCAACAGCCAGTTCTCACATACAGAAAAGAAGAATCAGCTGAGCCAAGTTCTGTCACTCCACTCAGGAGAAGCACATTATTTCATCTCTCCATCCATCTCTGCAATCCAGGTACATCTTCTCATTTGTAGCTGTCTTTTTGAAAGGCCAGAGGCTGAGGAGCATCAGCAGGACTGCTCCTTCTTACCAGTTACTTACTCCAAGGTTAGTAATATCCAGTGCATGCTTCCAACAGAGTTGTTTGTCCTCTGCGCTTCCCCGTGAATATTTCTTTCAAGCAGATGTTTGCCTCCCGCCTTTTTCTGTGTATTCCTGTGCTCTATTTGCTCTCCTTTTGTGACCTAGGAAACAGCATCCAAGTAAAGATTAAATTTTAGAATAATGTTCTTGGAAGACCAAGGAATCTGCTTGCTGAACCTGGTAGAAGGTAAAATCGGTCTGGTAAACAGGCTTAATGAGACTGTTTACATTTCATATAAACTGAATTTGTAAGCTAAATTCTCAGCCTGTTTTCATGTGCAGCATTTCCCATTTGCTATCAAACAGCTGCATGAACATACTCTGTGGGTGCACCTAGAAGGCCAGTTGAAGTGTTAAATGAGATGCACAACTTGCTATTTTGAATTGAAATCCTACCAACAAAACTCAAAACACAGGAAATACTGAGAATAAATCCTTATTGCTCTGTTTTTATTTTGCAAGTTAACGATAGTTGTATAGTGTGCATTAGTATTTCCGTATAACATATTTGGAAGAGAGGCGGGAATACATGCCATGATACTTTTAGCTGTCTTTATAAGATATTATAGCTTTGTGAAGTTAGGTCAGCTGGTCTTCTGGCAAAAATTAGCAGCCTCATAGAATTACTAGCCTGGACTTCCAGTATCTGTGTGCTATGACTGGAGATCAGTGAGACTTACACCTACATATACTTTTTTTTCTACAGATTATGCCTGGTAGTGGCTGCAGGGGGTTGCTGAGTACCAGTGCTTCCTGTGTCATTCTGCCATTTGACATCTCTAACTGGAAAAAAATCTTTCTGTGATCACCTGTTCTGGTTTCTGTCACGCTAAGATTGAGCAGGTACAGGTTGCTTTTTGTTTTCCACCAATAGTTCTGCAAGTGATCTTGATAAAACTTTTGTTGACGTAGGTCTTGACAGTAAGCTTAGAGCAAGAAGGGATTCTATTTATTTTGTCTGCCTTGGCACCAGGATCCCATGCTGGGCTATAAGAACTTTTTCTTCCTAAAATTTATCACAAACATGCAAATGAAGCATTCTACAGTGCAAAAAATTTTAGCCTAAGCAAAAGCAACAGAACAAATATTTCAGTACGTTCAATCCCACTCAGCAACTATTTGAATTCCAAAGTCCTTAACCTACCTCAGCATGGGCACTTGTAAACTTCCTGCAAAAGGCTCAGTGTCAGAAGGCAGGTATTGGCCTGTCAAACCTGCAAGGTTTTCATGGGTGCAGGTGTCCCCAGACATAACACAGAGGCCATTAGTCAAGTGGTTGATTACAAAATGCCAACATCCATCTTTGCCTCTGCAGTAAAAGTCATGGTTTACCTTGGGCTAGGAACAAACTGATTTGGTTTGATGTTCTCACTTCAAACTTGGCAACCCACAGCTGAGTGTTACTTGGATTCAAACTGCATTTTATCTGAATAATCAAAGAACTAGCAAATAAAAAATTTTTTCTTGTCATTGTACAGTCAAATTTGAAAGTACTTAACCTCAGAAAGCTTGGTTTGCAAACCTAATGTTTTCTGCATACAGTTGTTGGTTATTCTTTCCAGTTTTATTTTCTTAGAAAATTTTTAGAGATAGAATTAGGATCATGTGAAACCATATTGAGCTTTAACTTTGGTATCAGCTGGATTTGGACTTTTACATCTCACAATGTGGATCTCTGAGAAAACCCAATGAAATAGCACTAGTAAGCAGTTAGGTTCCTCTGAAAGCTACTTTTATGAGATCTTTTATCCCTGAATGACTTATTGGAGTTTGGGGCAGGGGGGAGAGGGAGGAAACAAAGCCTGCCCAAAGTAATCAAAAGTGGTCACGTAATTCCTAAATGTCCATTCTACCTCCTGGTTATTCAAAGATTTTAAGCATCTACAACTAGCCTACTAGTTTGAGGTTCATGTTATTCTATAAAAGCAAGACCCGCACTGGCTGTCTTAGGTCAGAGACTTCCCCTGCCTGCTTGGTCCACAATCTGTGTTCTTTGCAAAGCCACACAGTGTTTACACTATCTTTTTGTCAACAAGATGAAATAACATTTTCCTTGAGAGCCCCAGGGATAGACAGTTTCTTTGTTTCTGCCCACGTGAATCCTGGCCTGCCTGCGGGAACAGGGAGGTGGCTGTGGAATCTGGATCTGGCCTGTGCTTGATCCAGGGCTGCTGGAAATGAGAGGGATTTACAGCAATGCGTGCATGAGCCTCAGGCAAGTCTGGAGAAACTTGCTGTACAAATACTCCCATGATGTTGAACTCTCTGTTGTTACACATCTTGCTTTCTCATTATAAATCATCCAGCCAGGTGTGAAAAACACCATTCTGAGTGACGAGCATTTTACACTTATTTTGTGCAGCTATTTGAGCACCGTTGGAGTAGGTCATGAACCAGGACTATAATTGCCAGTCAGTCTAGCAAAAGATTAATGCAGTTCATTCTTGCTGCTGCTGAAGCTGAGGAGGATGCGAATCAAGCAAAGCTACCTGTCACTAGAAGAAATGTATCTCTGCCTGAGCTGTGGCTGAGAGAATTTCACATATCAGAAGACAGAAGAGTGATGTTGCCTGCAGGAGGCGTGGCGACCTGGTTCAGGAACGGCACGTCGGCCAACCCCAGGCCGCTCGGTCCATCAGCTCACAGACACCAATGTGGTGGACGGCAAATGGCGTTTATTGATAGATAACACGGCATTGTATAGTCTGGGTTCACAACATCACTTCCATCTGCTTACATCATGAACTAAGTGCTAAATGCTATTGGCTATCTAGAAAGAGAAAAGAGGGGGGGCTCCTACCTTTCCGTACATTGCGAGATCTTCCATTTGCCAGGCCCTATACTGCAACAGAGTGATTATTTGAATCCATTCATGCTGTGATCATTCATACACATCTGCCTGGTCTCTGCGTTGTGTCACAAATCAAAGTTCTAGCTCCCAGGAATTTCTAGAGGAAAAAACTAATCCTCAGTGGGTATACGCTTAGAAGGACCCTGCCTTGGCAGTTTGTCTATGAATTTAGAGCTTCTCTAACATCTCAGGTTCTCAGGTGTCAAGCTCTGGAATGGCAGATCAACTCTAGAGGAAGGCTAACATAGAGATTGTGACATATAACTTTCCATGTTCTTTATGACAGTCAAAATCAAACTGATATTTTCTTGTGTTCTGCATTCTGAAACCACAAACCCAGGAGTCTAAATTATAAATCTTGCTTGTTTTGTTTCTTATGAAGCATTTTAATGTATATATTTCCTTGGCACAGGGTCATTCTCTGTTATTTACAACTTATCAGATGGTAACTTGCTGATCTGTGGTCTGTAATTCTTTTCATAGCCCCAGGTTTGTAAAGGTCACCAGACATTGATTGCTTTGAGTAAGGTATATATTCCATAGTCTCTGTGAGGATGTCAGTAAGAATGCGTTGTTGTTATTATTATTATTAGCATAAACTGGCAGTCCCTAGACTAATCACAGATGCAATTTACTGTATTTTCCATGAAGCACAAGCACTTACTCTTTTACATCTGCTAGTGTTGGTATTCATAAAAAGTGATGCTGCAAGAGGCAGGATTTGAGGTTGAAGAATGGAAAGCATTTGTCTTCAATAACCTGAAGTGGTTTTGGAGCAATTCTGAATGCATACCATGAAAACATAGTTTAGTCTTTCAGGAATAACATTTCCCTCTGCTCAATCATCTATACTTTGTATCTTTTACTAGGACACCAGATCTCTTTTTCTAGATTTACACAACTTTTCCAATCATGTTAACGTAACAGGGTCAGAAAAAGTGCTTTTTACTGCTAGGTAAGCCAGTGGTTTAATGTAATTGCAAATTTGGCATATATTGCTAGCAAATACTGGGTACAGGAGAGCAGCAGTCTGGATATGATGGGGTAATTTCTCACTCACATAAGACAGATATCTAATAATAGTATTTAGTTAGAAAGGACTTGGGGTTAGTTTGGCTCCAGATTTGAATGCTGTGACACGGTCTTGAATCTGTATTTCCTCAGTATTCTGTGTACTTCCTGTCTTTATCCAAAGCCAGAAGTTCCAAACCAGAGAAACACAGGAAAAGATGCTCGGGTAATGTTTGTCTTAAGCAGAAACAAACAGGAAGAGATATTTCCTGCAAAATCATTTTCTTGTGATCAAACATAGCCTGGATTCTAGACCAAATAGTCTGGCTAAATCTGCCTATTTTTAGGTAAGATTGTATCATTTATAGATTTGTATTTAAAACACATACAAGCGTCTTTTAGTTGGCCATCTGTAGCTTTTTTGATCCCATTCAGCTTTGACAAATACATTTATATTTTACTAGAATATTTGATTTATTATTGAAAAGGGATGAATGGGCCTGTGATGAAGTTAAGAGTCAAAAAGATTTGAAGAATGCTTATTTGCAAAGAGCTGGTGTGACTGTTAGTTGTAACTTTTGACTAATATTTTTAACTATATTAAGCACTTCATAGTCTACCTCAAAAGTCTAAAGTCTAATCACTGAAATTATTTGCTCTCCATTAATATCTGCTGGTTTGCCATTGATGCTGGACAGAAGCTGGAGCAAACAGGCTTTTCAGTTGCAACATGCATTCCGTGCGTGGAATATACTGAACTTGACTGCAGCTTTAAGCCTCAGTTAAATATCTCAAGAGCGGGGAGATGAACCTGAGCTTTCTATGAGACGGGCATTCAAAGTGAAGCTAAAATGGTAAGAAACGATGAAAGCACATCTGGATAAGAATTATAACAGGGGGTGCTGGTGGGGCGTGGGTTTGCATGTAAGTTGTAGCTATAAGAGATGAAGGGCACTGGAATGAGATAGAGAGGGTTTCTCAGTGCAGCTGTGGTTGCTGTTATCTCACATCAGCATTAAACCACATCTGTGAACTGGTCTGTCTTTGGAGATATTTTTGTTAGGATTTAAATGGAGAGAGGGAAACGATCCAGAGCTTCTGAACATGGGATGAAGGAAGTTTGGGCACTACTGAAGAAATGCAGTTTTGTGGTTGCAGTTAATACAATGAGGAGGTGTCAGCCAGGTTACAAAGAAAGTACTAAGAAATGAGTTAGAAAGTCAGGAAAAGCACCACGATGTGATTGACAGTGAGAAAACTGGCTGGGCCTCTGAAATGTTGTGCAGAAAGCAAGAACAGCTTTTGGGCACAACTCAGATTAGAGAACAGTTAAAAGCTTTGTGGTCACAGATCCTGACAGTGTTACTATGAGTTAGAATAGTTCTGTGCCATCTCTGCTAGCGCAGGCAGGTCACCCCAGTGTTCATACCAGCCACCGCACCTGGGAAAATGGGCTTGGACACTCCTAACAGCAAAAAAATGAAAATCTCTAACTGTAATGAGATGTGATGTCCTATAACACTGGTGGACTGTAGAACTGTTATGTAAATAATACTATACATTTTTAGATTTTTCAGAAAAGCCTTATTCAGCAGGGTGAGACTCATAGACAAATGTATAAGCTGATAGATCTTTAGTATGTCTCTACACCTTGAAATTGGCCTTCTATATTAAATAAGAGAAAGTAATGATAAAACCACTACATTAAAACTATCTGCACTAAATGCTGCTGATAAATTCCAGCACAAACATCCATGTATTTGTACAGCAGTGATATACTTTTTCCTGTCTCCCCTTTCATTCTTTTTAGTTTTATGTGAGATGGCTGGTTTTGTGTACTGCAGACTTTGCTAATCTGATGACCCAAGTATTTAGTCTAAGACTTACCTTATGCACTTTGCAATTCTCTTATGAAATATTACCCTGGGGAGAATATTAGGATTTATGTGAGGCAGGGCAAGGAATCCCTGCAGCTCAAGGATAGCTTCTCTTCTTGTTTACTAGGCCCAGCTCTCTGATTTGGCCATCTAATCCCAAAGAAATCCCCTTTCTCCATTCTGATAGTGCAATGGTAGACTGCTAACTACAGGAACATTTATGAATTATCAATGCCAAAATTAATTGTACTGGCCTTTTTAACTCTCTCTCTTGGCTCTTACTTTGCAGAATGACTCTTCAAATCTCCTTTCCAGTTCTAAGAAAATCTGTCTGATTACCAAAAGTGAATGTTCTGGATTCATCTTTAAGCTCTTTATCACAGCATCACTTAAACTGCTATTCAGGCAATAAAGGTAACCCTAAGCAGCCCTTCACTGAGTTATTTCTCACTCTGTGAGACAATGGATATAAAACCTTTGTGATCCATTCTATCCCACTGAATCTTTCCTGATTCTTACTATATGGAGTGCTTCCATGTAATATAAAAAAAAAAATACACAAAAAAGGGATTATGTGAAGATCTTTATTAAAGTCTTTTCTATCATCTCTTCTAATCTTTTTTTCACTGGACACTTCTGTAAGTCCACATTACATGTACATGTTCTTAGGTTCTCCACTGGGAATCCAGTATACACATGGAAATAAGTTCCACTGTACGCAACTGAAGTAATTGTGTTGTATTCAATGTGCCCATTATCTGTGTTTGTATCTCTTGCCCGTTAATCTTTTCTCCTCTGCAACAGTACTCTAAATTCTTCTGCTTATCCTTTTCAGCATTCTGCAAGCTCTGTAGGGCTTCTCTAGCCAGTCTGGATCTACATGAATGCTGACAAGCCAGCGATTATGTGCATACAGATTGCCCAGTTCATTGCTACAGTTAAGTAGTTCCTGCTTTTCTATTCATAAGGGGTCTAATTTGACTCTTTCTCCTCTACATGGCTACCAACTTGCCTGGGTATCTTTACAAGTCAGATCACAGATGTGTCACTAGAAATCAATGCTGCTATTCACCGAGCTTTATAATTGTTGCTTTTTCAAACTGAAGAGTTCTTGATAAGATGCAGTGCAACAAAAAAATTAAAACCAATGTATTTAATGTTGTATATTCAGCTGGTTTTATACGAGGCAGTAAACTGAGGTTAAATTAGGTCTTTCCTACTGAATCAGAAACTACACATAAGCTTCCCTGCTTATTCAGGGTTTGTATTTTTTTTTCCATTTTGAGGGGGAACACAAATGGTGGATGTGAAACAAGAACGGAGCACCATCTAGTGTTTAACAAGTAATGCTGGAGAATGAAAAGTGCATGAAACATTGCCCAGCAGTTAGAACATACAGACCATGTAATTCTTTGGCTGGCTTGTTTGCTTATAAGGAAAGCATTTATTCTGGAAATGTGATAATACGATGTTCTTCATGAACAATGTGGTGACTGAGAGGCAGGGGAATGTAGAATGACATGTCAGACTGCATCAGAAACAGTAATTTGGAGAAAATTTTTGCCTCTTTGTCTCCGTTGGGGAAAAAAATAAGGTTTAGGAAAGTTTTTGGTTCCTGGCCTCCAACAAATTTAAATAATAGTACATCAAAACCATTCACTCTTCAAAATAAAGTATTGCAATACTATATGCAAGTATGATACACAATCAGGCTCCAGCAGAGTGACAATATTTTTCTTGGCAGTGACAGTCATGGATAACATTCTGCAAAAACTTGCAAAATATTTGTTAAAATGGAATAAAAGTAGCTGTTTAGCCTATATCTCAGCAGGGGGGTTTGGACTGATGCTGTATAAGTGAGTTTGAGGGGGACAGTTGTCTGTAGTTCCATTGTTCTGGAAAACAAAAAGCAGTAGATGTTCAGTGTGAGCTGTGAAAAATTCTGGATTTCATCTCTTAACTGAATGCCTGTATCTCCAAAGAGACAGAATTATTTTTGCTTTCTGTTTTGTGAAAGGAAGCAGTGTGCATGTCCAGCCATTCTAATTTTGGCGCTCTGATCTCACTTTAACCAAAAGCAGGGTACAGATGTGCTGCTTCTGATTCATTGGTGTCTACTGCACTTCTGTAAACACAACAGCATGAACCTGGCATATACAACAACTGTACCCTTCTGCCTCTATATCTAATGACAGACTCCCTCTTTTTCTTGCATATTTACTTTTTTGGGTTTTTAGCATAAAACGTGAACTTATTCAAGACCTGTGAATGCCTATATTTGTTATAAGACCATTACAATTGTAATGAGTTAGACCAGTCTCTCGTTTTTCAGAGTAAATACAGTTTTATTTTTTATGTGTAGTGGATGGCGTTGTTCAGCCAAACGTGCTATTACTAAAATACTTGTTAATTTTTAGGAGAGAAAAACACACCAGGGAAAAAAAAGGAATTTCAGATGTTTTCATGTGGTTCTTTTGGGAGTGTAACCACTGTTTTGCTCTATGTAAAATTTACTTGACTGTGGCACTATGGTTAGGAGTTACACACACCCCAAAAGCTTCACTGGCCCTCGCCTCTGGGCAGAAGGGAAATCTCATCTTCTGACAGGCTATTTGTATTTGTCTTCCAGACATTTGTTAGCAACAGAATGGCACCTGTAGCATCTGTGCGTTCTGGATATGAAAACATGAAGAAACAGGTACAGGGAAGAACATTATTTTAATTTATATTCACCGCAGAAGCTTAGAAATACTGCATTGCTGTTATTTACCAGTCCACATCTGGATCCGTTGGTGAAAAAAGGAGCATACATGAAATAAGGAACTTATTTCCCAAGAAGGGGGAACTTTCTGTTTACATGAATTAGCTGTGAAATTAGGGGATTCTCCTGCTTTGAGTGCTTTAAGGAAGCTGAACAGAAAATTAAAAAAAAAAAAAAAAAAAAGGGAAGTACTGACAGCAAAAGTGTTGAGGGTTTAGGAATTGAATCTGTGATTTGCTGGGAGATGTAATTATTGATAGCCAGTAGGAGTCACGGGGGCTCTGCACGCAAAGAACAAGGCCATGCTTCACTAAACTGATGAGGTAACACGACAGATAAGTGCTGGGGCACTTACACTTGTCTGCATGACTGAGATAAGGAACTGGCAGCTTCTAAAGAGAATCGATGTTTTCCCTGTGTAAGTCCTGTTCTGGCCAATGGCACTTGCCAAGAATGAGTATGACCAAGAATGCTTTGTACTGGGGGCAGAAGATAGAATATATATGGAAGAAATGTTACTGGCCTGTTGTTTAAGCAGAATTAACCCTTCTTTCTTTCCACATTTACTAACAAAGCCTGAGCTTTTGACAGGGCAGAACGACTCATTCTAATCTGGAGGGAAAAAGAAAAAAAGGCTAAAAAAAAAAAAAAAAAGCTGGCCTTGGTTTGCCCCCTTTAATGTTTCAGAAGATCACGGTT
>VXBJ01007294.1:567037-603521 GCA_013400055.1 Nycticryphes semicollaris
GGAGGGCGCGGGGCCCGGCGGCGGCGGCCCGGCGGGGGAGCAGGCCGGCTCCAGTACCCCCAAGCTCTGCGGATACTTGCAGAAGCTGTCGGGCAAGGGGCCCCTACGCGGCTTCCGCAACCGCTGGTTCGTCTTCGACCCCCGCCGCTGCTACCTCTACTACTTCAAGGGGCCGCAGGAGGCGTTGCCCCTCGGCCACCTCGATATCGCCTCCGCCTGCTTCAGCTACCCCNGTTACTGGCCTGTTGTTTAAGCAGAATTAACCCTTCTTTCTTTCCACATTTACTAACAAAGCCTGAGCTTTTGACAGGGCAGAACGACTCATTCTAATCTGGAGGGAAAAAGAAAAAAAGGCTAAAAAAAAAAAAAAAAGCTGGCCTTGGTTTGCACCATTTAATGTTTCAGCAGATCACGGTTCATGTCATGTGAGTGGGCTCGGGAGATAACTTCCACGTGGGCCTCAGTTTCAATAACAAATTACTCAAGTTTCTCTGCTACCAGGACACTGGCTATTTCCTCACTCGACATGTATCTTATCAGTAGGTGACATTCAGAGGGGAAGACTCGGAGAATTCTGCAATTCCTTATGTCAACACCAAAGTGGAACCCAGGGACAACCAGGCTGAACACTCAGGTGCTTTATATCCTTTACACTCTTTAGCACAGAATGGAAATATTGTCTGGCACATGAGACAGGTACTTTTTACTGAGAAATTATCAAGGCATTTAAGAACCAGGACAGAGTAAGAAGCAGCTCTGGGGAATTTAGGATTTCGGGATAACTTGGGAGTTCCAAACTGCCAGAATTCAGTCATAAATAGCATAATCCTAATGAAAACACCACTGGAAACATCAGCTCCAACATTGCAACAACTGCTTTGGCAGCCGAGCTCTTCTGCTGTATTTAAGGCTGAGAAAAAAAAGGTGAATATCATTAAACATGGCATTGTCTCAACCCATTTTTGAACGGTTGTGCTAAATCAGACTGTTTTCTCTGCTGGTACCCAGAGCGTGAGGCATGTTTGATGGAAATGGGCACACGCTGTGTTCCAAACATGAGGAGAACTCACGTGGCAGTGAAGTTTTTTGTTGCAGAAGCTGTCATTTTTAACACTAGATGTTCAAAATGTGCTAGATATTGCAGTGAAACAAAACCATTACTAGTTTGGCTTGTAAGCTCCAGCTTTTTACCCATTGCTGCCTGCACGTTCTGTAATTTTCCCTAAATGCCAGGATTTGGGAGTGATTTTTAAACGCCTGCCGAAAAGTTCGGTGCCTCGTCGCCCGTGGCCTCCGCCGGTCTCTGCCCGGTAGCAGCGAGGCAGGGGACGGTGCGTTGGGAGCGCGCTGTTCTCCAGCTCAGCAGCGGCCGCTGCCGTGCCGGTTTCCCGAGCGGGGCCGTGCGGAGGTCCCACTCAGGGCCTTCCCCCGGCGGGGCCGAACCCAGCAGTCGGGGCGGAGCGGCCGCGGGCCTCCGCCTGCGGGGAGCTGCGGGCCGGGCCGGGCCTGGCCGGGCGCACTACAAGTCCCGTGAGGCAGCGCGGCGTGGGCTGGGCCCTCTCCCTGCGTGGCGAGGCGAGGCGAGGCGAGGCGNCCGAGGCCACCGCCACCGCCGCGGGGGATGGGGCCGCCGCCTTCGAGGTGCACAGCCCCAACGGCGCCGTCACCGTGTTGAAGGTAGGCCCGGGGGCGGCAGGGTCCCGGCCACCGTCCCGTCCCCTCGGCGCCGGGAAGGGCTGGAAGTGACAACGGCCGCCCTCACGGTGTGGGACCTGGGCTGGCTGTCGGGCTGCCTTCCGCTTCGGACTGCCGGGCAGTTTTAAGGAAGAAAAGTAACGTTTCGTAAAGGCGGAGTCGGTCACGATTACAGACTCTCCCGAAGAGTTACATTCTGGGTTTTGGTTACTTTTTTTTTTTTTTTATTTCCTTTATGATTTTTTATTTAAGTGCTTTTCTGACCGGAAAGAAGACGACTCCGGTGATCCGGGATGCTGTTGGGGCAGGGTGGGCTGCCTGGCTCGGGCGAGCGCGTTCTGAGGAGACGTCTGGGTGGAAAAAAAACAGTTTTCCAAGGAAATGTGGTGGGTTGTGGGTTTGGGAGCCGAGAGGGAGTGGTCGGTTTTCACTTCGGGGGTGTTTGTTTTGAAAAGATGATGCACGGCAAGAGTCTTCGTCTAGGCTGCTTCGGGAGGAAGGAAAAGGAGGAGGGAAATTAGTTTCCTGATAGTAGGAGAGGCAACTTTATCGCATTTTCTGTGTACCGACCTGGACTTTTTTAGGACGAGAGGTAAATATTAGGATTGTCTTGCATATCTTTCCTTTATTGCCACGTCTAGGGAAGGGGGAAAAAAAAGCCAAGGAAACCACTTCCACTCAATAAAGAAGAAACACTTTTTCCTGAATATCCATTATTTTTAATTGCTCTTAAGGCATGTATTTTCTGTAAGGAACGTTCTTGTGCACTGAGTGTGAGTTTTGACGTGAACAGCCTTCTTTTGTAGCAAGATCCCTAATACAAGAGTATAAATAATCCATTAAATTATTGAAGTAAAATAGAAGAATATTCTGTTGAATATTGGAAAAGATCATTCTTATACACTTATTTGAGCAACGATAATAAATGCTGAGATTGTAGAATGTGATTGTACAAAGCTCTTCAATATTGTTTTGATAAATACAAATGTTTGTGAAAATAACAAATCATTAACATACTTTGATAAAGAATAAGCAAGTTATTTAACTGGAAAATTAATATGATAATGATTTTATTTTCACTATATTTGGCTAAGGAAAAGCAGTGTAGTCAGCAGTCTTGTTGACTAGTCTAGTAGAAAACTACCTTTTTCTTTACATAGCCATAAGCCAAGTTTTTACCGCTTTCCGTGAGCCTGCCTTTATAATCTGAATGCTTTTGTTAGAGAAGTTAATCTGCAGATTTAGAGTAAGCTTTGGTTTTTTGATCATTTGAGGGGTTTTGTTTGTTTGCTTTTAGTTAGTATGTAGTGATTTTTATTTGGAAATCTCCAGGAAAATACATAATGCACGTTTTGTTTTGATGATTTTTTTTTTCTTAATAGGAGGCCTTCTGTTGAGAAACACCTAAATTATGCTTAGGATTGTAGTGGGAAATAGATGTCACCAGTGTGATAGGTAACTAGTCTGGTGAACAGTGCTCTAGCAGCAGCCTCACGTGTCTTCTGCAGTCAAGAAGATATAAACCATAATCAACACCAGTGTACAAGCATAAGGAACAGGCTTTCCTTTTTCATGCTTTTCTTGGTATCTTGTAGTCTGTGGTGTTACTGCTCTGCCTGTACTTTCTGTGTTCACTTTTTCCGTCTGCTCTCCAGGAAAGAACCTGCATGGGCTGGAGCTCTCATCATGTTTCTCTTGCAGGGGTTGAGAAAAGGTGCCAGTTGAGGAAGTCAAGGTGATTTCTGTAATTAATAGGAAAAAAAAAAACAAACTTGTATCTTCTATCTCTTGTATTGTAATGATGCTTGCCTTAAAATGGCCACTTGATTGTCCATAACAATGCTATTACACTACAGGTGTTGATATAATAAATAAGGAATTAATGAAAATCTTGAGGGATATTGCAGGACCGGCTGGCCTTTTGCGGCTGTGTGATTCACCAAGAGTAAGGCTTTTGCAGCTGGAATCAATGTTCTTCTATCCAACATGATAGGTCTTTATGACCTTTGGAAACATCTGTCAGCTAAATTAGGTAGAAATACAAATAAGATTGAATTCAAGATGTTAAATTAAAAAAACAAACAAACAAAAAAACCCTCCCAAATCCCCACATTGATCCAGTTCCTGTTTAAAAAAAAAAAAAAAAAAGTGATTTAATCTATGAAGAAAACATTACACACATAGCACGAGGAAGAAAGTCAGGTCAAATGTAGTCTTCACCGTCTAGCTCACATGCCTTGTTTTCCTCAATATGCTGCTTGTTCAAAATTTCCAAATCTCGTGATCTTGTCCTTCCCAGCCAGTGTTCTAAGCTACTGGAATTCCAGATTGAAATGATGGCGCTGCTGAGGAATGTGTTATTTCTTCATAATGCCTCAGTTTATTTGTTAATGTAATGATTTCATCATCTGGCTTTCTTGGTCTTTGTCATTTAACAGGAGCTGAGGACTGTATGATACACTTGAGGTTTGGTTCTTCGTTTGATAATACGGGGGAAAAATAGGCTGGAATGGCTACAATGTATAAATCAAATTGTTCGTAATGTAGACACGTAGATAACCAACCTGACACGTGCATAACTGTAGATTTTCCATATATTTTCAACAGTGAAAGTACATTAGAAGAGGCTAACTGTGTATAAAAATCTTTTCCATTTAACATGCACGTTACATCTGCTGTCACTTTAGGTAAAGAAGCGGAGAAAATAGTGTACTTTATGAATTATGGATAGCTTATGTTTGAGAATGTTTTTATGGAAAGGACCTGATCCTGCAAATATTCACTGTAACACAGAATGCTGGTAATACAAGCAAGTGAGTGTTTGCCAGTGTTTGCACAGTGAGGTCTGTCACTAAGGGAGAAAAGAATTAGCATTATGAATGTATATATATAAATTACAGAGGGATCTCATTTATTTTTAAAGCAGTGTCTCATAGTGACACAGTTCCTTTGTTTTTGGAACAAAGAAACACTGCCCAGTGAAGACAGACTGTGTGTCTAGTTATTATGTGTGGATAACTTCTTTGGGAAGAGTGGGGAATTGGGAGTGGGGGGGGGAAGAAATTGTGCAGCCTTCTCAAAGAGAAAAAAACTAACATTTTTCTGGGTTATTGGCCAAACATTCCAGATGCTGCAGATTTTGATGCCCAGATACTTGAAAGTATTGGGTACCAAACTTGCTGAAATCAGAATTATTTAGGAGCTTTTACTGTAATTTTTCAGTAATTTTTAAGGATGTGGCAGTGATTAATAATGGGGGCTCGACCTCAAATAGTGTTGTTTTAGGGCCTAGCTCAGCTTAGAAGGTAGTTTAGCAGTGGAGGGGAATTGTTTTCTGAGATGATATTTTTTTTCTTCCCTTTTTTTTTTTCCATTTTTCTCCTTAGTGGTTACAATGCTTTGATTAAAAATTGGGCTGCCCTCGAGGAAAAAAAAAACATCTGACTCCTGTTGTGCTCCATCCACTGTTTGAGCATTGCAGGATTAGTAAATCTTAGATGCAAACTTTCTGGTGATGTTTCCTCTTACAAAAATGCTTGAGGGAGAATCAGTCTGTGTTCAGAAAAGGATTGCGGCAAGAATTTTCAGGAATTTCCTTAATGTGGCAGGTTTACTTGTTGTATTTCTTTGGACTCTTCCTGAAGAGGTTTAATATTGGTGTATGGGTGCCTCCGGAGGGTCAATATAGAGGATGCCACTGGGTAGTCGTGTTCCCCAAAATTCTTGTTTTAATCGCGTGTGCATCTGTAGAAGGCAGTTCCTGCAGGATCCTTAGCGGGAGAATGATTTTAAGCAAATAATGATAATTTTCCATAATTTCTGTTGAAAAATATGTGGGACTGTGTGTTTCTTCACTCACAGTGTCTTTTGTTGCTACTGTGGGTTTGCCATGGTAATTCCTTATCTCACCAGGTGAGATAACATTTAAGGTGTATTTTCTTCGCAAAGAAGTGCCTCCATTAAAATGTGACTAGCTAAGGTTCTTTCTAACTGCAGCCCCATGCAATAGCTAACACACATAAAGAATTTTTGTGAGTTGTGATTGATGCTGTGTGTAGCTAAATGTTCTGTCTCACATGGTGGGCACTAGCTGAATACACAGAGAAGTTCTGAGAACTGGGGCGAGCATGGAAGTGTTCCTTTCTCTGACAGGTAAAGTGAATTTTAAAAAGTTTGCAAATTTGTCTGTTGTTTAGGAGTAGGGGAAGAAGGAGACTTAAAATATTCTATGTGTGGTGGTTTTTTTTTTTTTTTTTTTTTTAATATAAAAATAAGTCCATATCAAACAACAAGCTTCAAAGACTAATTTTGTTTAAACAAAACTCATCTTAACAGAGGTTCTCAGGATACTCTTTTACTTGTAAAGTAGATAATTAAGATGCCTATGTAAACTTGGCAAAAGCTGTTCAAAAGGAGCAGAAGAGTCCATAAGAGAAGGAAACTATGTATGGAAAGGAAAAGTAGCAAAGGAACAGGCAGGGTGCAGCAGCAGGGTACTGAGTAATTGTTGGGAATTGCTCGTAGACTGAGGATGTGTATGTGTGGCTCAGTGGAGAACATGCACAATTGGGAATTTAAAAGCAACAGCAAGGAGCAAGTCTAGTAACATCCATTCTTGGTTTGATGAAGAGTGCTGGGGAGAGGATAACGGGACAAATTGTGAAAAAGACTCATTAAGATGAACTAGTTATGGGCAGAAGTTAATTGTAGGTATAACTAAAATTGACTCCTGGTGAATTGCCTCATTAGCTGTGTTGTGGTAGCAAAGAGAACTGCTCCAGTTCTGCATCCTGTGTTGGTGGAAGCTCGGTGAATTCTTGGTGGTTTTCTGCTGGAGCACAGTAAACCATGGCTTTATGAGGCCTGTGTGCAAGTCTGTCTAAAGAAAAATAGGCTCTCAGAGTTACCAGAAATGAAGACTTGCCACTGGATAAAACTCCAAAGGAAATACTTTTGTGCTAGAAATGGGAGGGGTGGTGTTTATTCTTTGCAAAAAGTGACCGGAGTCTGTATGCTTGCAGTCTGCTGCTGTGGTCATTCCAGGACTGGGAGTGATGGCTGTGTGGATTGATGTTTCCCAGTGTTTAGTGCTTTGACACTTTCTGGGAAACCTCATAGACACTTCTAAGCTATTGTTTTCCTGTGTCTTTTTTTTTTTTTTTTCCTTTTATGACAGAAATGTTTTCTTCCAGTTTCCTGTGAGCAAGCAAGAATAAATATACGAAACTAATTTCCATTTCAGATTAGGAATATCTTGCTTGGATATCTTTCTTACCAACTGAGAAGAGTGAACCTGCTGTGTCCTCTTGTATTGCTGTTGGGTTTATTTCGCTACTTGATTTGATTTATGAACATCTACTTGGTTTATGTATCTTATGTTGTCTCATCACACTTCTCATCACGTGTATGATGTACTGAGAGGAACGGGAGCAGCAGCTCCAGGAATAACTGGGCCTGTTTTCTGATGAACTTCCTTTCACAGTGTTTTGGGGCCATTTGCTGTAAGACATTGTGGATGCTAAAGCTCATATGGGTACAAAAAGCTGACTTGGAAATAAAAATGTGTCTCTGTGATAGGCAAACGCTAAGATGGGAGGTTGCTGAGCCAAGAGAGAGCACCCTGGGGCAGCATCAGTTCTTGTTTGCCAGATTGCTTATGCTCTGTCTCGTAATTAGCTGCTCTCAGGATCAAACTGTGATGGTAAATGGACCTTCAGTTTGACTAGTGCAAAAGCGTTCTCGTTTGAAAAATGAAGACAAATCTGTATCATTTTTGTGCTTTATCCAGCATGTAGTGTATTTCCTTTGTAAGGGCATCTGTGGTGTTTGTTGTCCTTCATTCTTTCGCAGCTATGCCCTGCACAGGTGCCCTCTTCAGCTGTGATAAGCAGAACAGGAAGCTGTTTGAAATTAAGTTGTTTAAAGAGTAAACACAGTCATTTGCCCAAGTAATAAGGGTTTTTCATTGATAATGCCACCAAGCACTTCAGGAGAAGGTAGGAGAAAGGCTTGCTTAAAGGTCAGTGCTCTGTGTGCCTACAAGCTGAAGGACTCGGGTGAGTGTCTCTTCACAAGCATTCACTTTGTTCCTGAATGTACTCTGTCACTGGTGTCAGGTGGTAGTTCAAGACTGGTGGTGGAAGATGGATGCTGGAATAAAAATGAGTTTTCCAAGAGAGCACCTGCAGTGTCAGTCACCATCACTTTGTCTCCTGTTGAACTCGTAGGTTGTCATTTGACACTTTGAAATTACTCTAATAGCTGTAGCTCTTACTGGAGCTTAAAAATGGGTTTGAATTCTTATCTATTCATGTTAATGATTATAGGCTCGTAGATTAAATATTCATGTCGGGGTTGATTGTTTTGTTTTTTTAAAATATGACGTTTCTATAGAAGTTAGTTCAAGGAATCATCAGGGAATACGGTATGTAGATGTAGTCATTAAAGTAGGAGGCATTACAGTGCATTATTAATTTGTTGGCTTCTGCTGGAATAAAGCAAGTTAAAAAAAGAAAATGTGACTCTTCCTCAGTGTGTATGGGACCTTTTTTTCCTAATACAGATTTGTAGTTATGTACTTAAACAGTACTTTGTGTGCAAAATAGAAGGTACTGCTGCTGCCTTTCCTCATGTTTGAGTGTAAAACTGGAGGGGGAAAAAATGCATGTGACTACTTCCAATGGGAGATGGTTTTTGGCATGAAAGCCAGGGATGTGTATGTGTGCACAGCATAGTACGTTGGTGGTTATTTCTTTTAAGCCATATTGGTTTGGGTTGATGATACTTTGCTGGTCTGCTAATTATCTGGGTCAGGGTTTTTTTATTGCACTCAGAATGACTGTATCGATGCACCAAAGTCATGCAGCGATCTCATCAACGCTCTGTGTTTCTGTGTTGTAGGCTGCAACTCGTCAGGATATGACATACTGGCTTCAGGAGCTGCAACAGAAGAGGTGGGAATATTGTAACAACCTGGACGCAGCAAAAAGGGACAGCCGAACCTCCCCTACGCCCAGTGACTTTTCCAAAGGTCTTGTTGCCAAAGACAACCCTGGTAGGTTGAGCATTTGAGTGAAAGCAGAATGCATGTTTCTGGTCTGTCAGTTCATCAGTACAACGTGTAGCACTGGGGTAGAGAACAATCTTAGGAAGCTTTTTGACACATCTTGTTACCAAGTAACTCTGTGTACACTTTGCATATAGTGATGATGCTAAAATTGTTTAACGTGTGTGTAATCTTATGTGAGGTTTCATATCGCTTATGAAACCTGTTGATTTTTTTTTAAAAACAGATTAGTAGAAATGAAGTAAGACAGAGTAGTCCTATTATCTGGGTTAGGTTTTTTTAATTATAATTTTATAGGTTTCATTAAGTGGCAAAGTACAGTTTAGGATAGGTAAGTTGTCTTTTAGTGGTTGCAATGTCTTAAAAGCCTGGCATGTTAAGCCTCCTGAGATGTAAACTCCAGTTTTAATGGGAATGGGTTTATTTTGTGTGTTGAACGTCCATGCTTTGTTCTTGAAAAAGTATGGTGAGGTGGAACTGGTAGTGCCAGAGTTATAAAAATGTATTGGTGCATTATACATAGTTATTCTGCTTTTTTGTCTGCATTGCTCAGGCACTTCTGAATTGCTTTATTCCTGAATCATTACAGAAATGGATTCCTTGCTGATTTCCATTATCTGTAAATAAGAAGGAGTAAAATCCTGTTCTGTGCCAAGTTAGACATGTCAGTAAAGCTCTCTTGGGTTTATACATAGTCTTGAGGTCAGATCTGTTTCATCAACAGAGTTTGTATTTTGATGATTCCAGTTTGCTCATGCTTAAACCCAGAAATGTTAAGCTGTCATCTTCCCCGCCTTGAGACCACCTTTCTGGCAGCAGACAGCCTTGTTAGCGGCTTGTCAGACCGTGTGCTGCAAGGATGTGTGTGTTGGTGTGCAGAGATCTGACAGCTCCTTGATGGTGGAAAGGTTAACAGTTTGCTCTTTCAAACCTTTGCCTTCTTAACGTCAGCCTCTCGTTTTCTGCTCTCTAGTCTCCCTTTTTGCCTTTTGTGGTGTTTGTCTCACCCTGTGCTGAGTTGGTTGAGCTCAAAAGTTAGCCGAAAAGGAAGATTTTCTTTAAAAATTTTCTTTTTCCTGCTAGATTAATGAGTGGACTGTGTTTACTGTGTGATCAGATGACTTCCAGAGCTGATGGAAGGGAGAGGACAAAAGATTAAATACGGGAAGGCAGAGTAAAAGATAGGCAAGACTGCCCTCTTTTGGCAGAAGACTGTTGGATCTGATCAACTGTAATATGTGACTCGGCCCAAAATTTCTGTTCATTCTTGTTTGCGCTCCTTCCCTCAGAGCTGAGGTACAATGTGACATAACCTGCTGTCACTGCAGCCTGGGTAGGTGCTGTTCCCTCGCTCCTGTTTTGCATCAGACCTAGCCATCATCATCCAGTCGCTTTAGATCACTGATCACCTTTCTTCTAAATTGTTGGGGGGTTTCTGGATCAGCAGGCTGCACCAATTTGTGTGATTATTGCTATTTTACTTTAATTATTGTTATTAAATCCAGTGCAAGGAAGGTCAAGGTGAAATGCGTAGGCTGAGTAGACTCATCCCTTTCAGGGACAGACTGCAGTTAAACTGCATTATGTATAATTTGAAACTGTGGCTAGAGTATCACATTTTTGGGGACCAATCACAATGATGACTTTATCAACAGCTGGAGAGTTTAAGTAGGGATTTATTCTGTGGAAGGGGCAAAGAGCCTGAAGGATAATTGTTTCTTCTTTTTAAGCAAGTATTCCATAAGTTTCCTATAGAATTGGGCGACTTGTATGCTCTGATTCCCTGTTGATGACTAAAGTATATGTCTCATGTCTCTTCTTTTTAAAAAAAAAAAAAAAAAAAAAAAAAAAAAAGTTCATTTGATGTGCTTAGTCGTGGGGCATATAAATCGGTTTGTTTTGCTAGTGCTTGAGTACAGATGCTATCAGTAATGTTTTAAATGGGGAAGTAGTCTGTCTTCAGAAACAGACTTGCTCACTGTGGAATCTGGCCTGTTTTGTCCTCTTGTCCTTCTCCCCACCAGTTTAGAAATCCGCTCTAACTGGAATGCAGATAAAGCTAAGGTCCTGCTTTAAGGATAAGGCTTGACAAGGTTTTAGCAATTCAAGGTAGAGAAAAATACTGTAAAATATTTCTCAAAGTGGGCTGTGGGAAAGCTAGGGCTACAAAAATGATTCTGTAGGATTTGTTATGGAGCTCCCTTACTACCATGAAAGTCAAATAAATGATTTATTCTTCATAAGATACAGGAATTTTCTTTTCTTCTTGGTATTGATTGAATGTTAATATAGTTTTTATAATTTCAGTTCTTAGTTATGCTGTTCCTCAACTCTAATTTGCATTAATAAAAAATGACCTGTTGCTTATTTATAAGACTGTTGTGCTTTGAAGTAAGTTTAAAGAGAAGATTATTTTTTTCATGGTGATTGCATTATTAACCTCATTACGTTGTTGGGCTGCATCCGCTGGGTGGTCTGTACCTGTAGCCCATCAGCTGGCTGGTGTAACAGGGGGTCGTGTACAATGAGCAGCCTCAGGAAGTCAGGGAAGGTTCAGCCAGACTCACCAACATCTGTCTTAGAGGAGAGGCATTTATGAGAAATACAGAACTTGAGCAACTCCTTTACCTGGGCCAGACTTAAAGAGATTTTGTAGTCTGTCAAATCTTGTTTCATCATGGAAGATGAAACAACCTGTAAGTAAGAAAGCAGAATGTTAGTAATGCAGCCTGGTTTTGGGTGCCCATGAGCTTTTGGTGTGGTGTTTTGTTTCTTTCTGTGGGGGTGGAGGGGTTGGGTTGGTTTTTGTCCCTTTTTTTTTTCCAGTTGAAACCTGTTGTATTATCTTTCCCCTTTATTTAGACAGTGAATATGATCAAAATTTAGTTTTATCTAACTTCTTTGCTGAATTTTGTTCGGCTCAAACTGCCAAGGTCAAAGGAATTTGGCATTTCATTTGGCTAGTAAGGCACTGTAAAAGTTTCTTTTGGCACTGTTCATAAAATAAGTGAAAGCAGTGTTATTTGTATATCTGAAACAAGACATGAGATGCTTCTGTTTCAGATAGCATTTTTCAAGGGTTTGAGAAATTTGTAATGTCAGCAATCTCTTATATTTGCTATTCTTAATCACAAAATGTTCTATTTCTAGTCTTCAGTATGAGATACATGAAAGTAATCATCTGCTGAGTGATTGGAGGGTACAGCTCGCTTAAAGATGGTCTTGCTGCCAGTGCCAAGTAATCATCAGAACAAAGAGTGAAAGGCTCAGAAGTGATAAAAAAGGGTATTGTGATTTCCCAGGGTTTTTCCCTTCCTGCAGAGAATCATTTAAGTCAGAAGCCCGTCCAGCGTGTTACTGTCTAATGTAACTGCTGACTCAATCTGAGGGGGTTCTCCAGGGGTTTTTAATCCCCTTCAGTACTTTGTGACTGATACTGAGAAGCATTTGGGCTTGTTTTTGACTTCAGAGGGTATGTAGAAGGCCACAAACCACTTTATGCTTATCTACAGTGCTTTTGCTATGTGTAGTATGTTCCATACTCTGTGTTTCCTATTCCCTCTACTGGTTGGAGGAGGGGTGAGGGGGAAAGGAAGCTTTCCAGGATAATGGAAACACTGAGGTAATATATACTACTGATTCTACAGTGCATGTTGGACAGTATGGGGTGTTGGAGGCCTGGCTGGCTCTGTTGGATCAGCTCGCATCCTCTGGACTTGATTAGCTCTGGCTCCAGGGTAACACTGATTCTTGGCTGGTTGCTGTGGAGGCGTTCAGAGTCTGCATGAGTTTGGTGGCGTGTGTGCAGTGTGGGGCCCGAGCTGTGTGTCTGCATGGCCCTGCACCCCATCTGTTCACGTCCTGAAGTGCAAAGAGAGTTTGGCTGGATGACTTTAGGTATAGCTGCGTCCAGCTGAACCAGAGCTAATAAATCCTCGCAGGTCCAGTACGTCAGTGGTGTGTTTGCAGTGCCCGTGCTCATGTTGTCGGCTCTGGGAGTGCCTGGGCTGGATTTGTGCAGAGCTGGCTCAAGTCTGTACAGCTCATTGACTTGCAGCAGCAGTGGCACTTCTGGGATTAATAACTTTTAGGATGAAGCACACCCTGAAAGCTGTCTCTCAGTATTCTTGTGATACTCTTCCTGACTTGAGACTTGTGATACACCAGAGTCTGTTTGACAAGGTGATTTTGTGGATTCATATAACTAATTCCCTGGACTCTGTGAATTTTTATGACTTTACAGCTGCTTAAGCTAGATGAATCAATATTGACTAATTGAGATTATAAATCACTTGGGCAATAATGCTTCATGAGCATCACACAGATCCTGTTATCAGAAGTATGTGGCCGCAGTAAGAGCTCACTGAGGAAAGCACCTTCCTGGTTTTAAAGTTTGTTTGAACAGAGCATTGTTATAAAGTTATGTTGCAATTTAAAACAAAACCCTAACTACATTACTAGCAGGATTAGTAGTATATGACTTTATATAGCCACTATTAAACTATTACTTACTGAAAGTTTTGCCTATTTTTCCTTTTCTCTTTTTTGTCTCGTTTTCTCTTGTCTGTCTCGGTTTTTTTCTTTTTTCTTTTCTTTTTTTTTTTTTTTTTAAACTAGATTTGAGTATCCTAAGTCAAAATACTTCAGCAGAGAGAGCTAGAAATATTCTAGCTGTGGAGACTTCTCCTACAGATCTGGTGGGTGAACAAGCAGCTTCCCAACCTGCACCAGTACAACCAAGTGCCATCAATTTCTCACTTAAGCAATGGAGTACCGAAATCAAGTAAGTTGGGGATGTGGGAGAAGGAGTTGCCATGAGATCAACAGTTGCTGGCAGAGACTGTTCCCTACCGAAAGACATGTGTACTGGGGATGACAGTTTGATAGATTGGATGGTATCTCTTCAAGTAAACTGTTTCTTTATTGTACTTACTTGTTTGAAGGACGTGCTGAACATCGTTGTGTGGTGTTACTGATAGCCGAAAGGGAGAATCCAGATCAAGGCCTGTAAAGCACTTCTAGCAATGGCTTCGCTCTCTGAACCCAAGCAGTGAGCCAGGAGTTGTATCCTCAGCTAGTGCTGCTTTTTATCCTTCACTGTGTAACGGAGCTGCTAACTGTTGACATTGTGGTAGTCGTAGTATTTAGTGCTTATAAAATATTTTCAGTGATGAAAACCAAAACAATATAAAGCATTCTTTTTTGTTTTCTTCTTAAAAGAAAATCAAAGCACATGGCACAGATTTGAAAATGATGTAGTTCAAATTCCTGAGCAAAAGTGTCAGACCCCTTCTGAACAACAGCAAAACCACATCTTATCCCTTCAATCTTGATAAGTTTACTTTTTAGCATTAATTACTTTGTGGAAAGTAGTTGTACTGATTTTCCGCTCTCCTTTTACAGTTTCTTTCTAAATGTTTTTATGCTTTGCCCACGTAGATGGATTTTCTGCTTCAACTCAAAGGACATTATGGTGCCATTTATTACAGAGCAGCTCACAAAGCAGAGCTGTGGCTTTGGTTAACCAGACCACATCCCCCTTGAGCTGCGAGTAAAATGTTGCTCAGTTTTCGTTAGCAGTGCTGAAGTAAACAGATTCCTTTTAAAGCTTTCCTGTTAGGCACAGAGATCTGAGAGGTTACAAAGGTTTGTTGATTGGGGGTTATTTTTGGTTGTGTGTGCTTTTTGTTTTCTTTTTCTTTTTTTAAAGATTAATTTTTAAAACTACCATGTAGGTCGTCATTTAAGTTTTAGGAAAGATTGGCCTATGGCTGGATTAAGAAATATGTAAATCCTGTTACTGCATGTCCTGTTTAAACTGGTAGTCCTTTATGGTTTCTCGGGCTCGTGTAGCCACTTTGCTTGAGTAGGACTTACATTTGGTCATAATAGAAGGAAAATAACATGAAACAATTTCTCCTAGGTGAATTTTTGTGTACTTGCAAAGAGTGTTTCTGGCTTTGTAAAAGCTTTTTTTTTTTTTTTTCATTTTTAGGTTTGTGGGTTTTTTTTTTTTTCCTGAATTGCTGATGACACGCATTGGGGAAGTCTAGCTAGAAGGGCAGTGTCGGGGTAAGCGTCTCTGCGCTGCCTGGTTGGTGTGTTTTAATGTTTCTCTGTGACTGAGCACAGAGGCAGCAGTGAAGTTGTGGGTCAGGAAAGCCCTTTGGCTGGAAGGAGATGCTTCCGGTGGCAGTGGCCCAGCAGATATTGTGGCACAATTCAAAAGTTGGCCTTTCTCTGTATAGGTGTGGTACCAACGGCTTGGAGTCCTTGCGTTCATTTCTCTAAGGAAATTTCACACTGCGAAGCTCTTTCAGGCTGAATGCCACCTTTCCCCCCTCCATGCTTTCTGCAGATATTCAGCTGCAGTAGGTTCATCTGTCTGAAAAGGTTCCTGGGAAGGTAACATGTATGGTATCTACTCACAGATTTATTTTTTTTTAACGTCTGTGTGATTTTGGGTTTGTTTGTATTATTTTTTTTTTTTTTTATGGAGTGCTCTAGCGCCCCCATGTGTTCCAAATTTTAATGCAAGGTGATCCTTTGTCAGGATTCAGCCCTCTGCGCTTTATCTGCGCTCGTTGTTTTCTTGCTTAAAGAGTTAAAAATGGGCTACAAGGGAGGGGCCTTAGTTTATCAGTTGCGGGTCACATTGCCCCTGTTGTGACGCTGCCTCATCTCAAACGCCTCTCACTTTTGGAAGGGGAGACCTAGTATGGGTTGGACTGCTATGGTTCTAGATCTGTTTTTTAATTAGTTCAGATTAACTTTGTTCTAATAGTTTACTTGTAATGAGCCCTACATGTCTCCTTCTCTGAGATACTCAAAACCTGCCTGGACGCGTTCCTGTGTGACCTGCTCTAGGTGTTCCTGCTCCAGCAGGAGGATTGGACTAGATGATCTTTCAAGGTCCCTTCCAATCCCTGAGATTCTGTGATTCTGTGTGATTTCTTATGCTCAAACATCCTCTTCTGAGCTTCTGAAAAGTCATTTTGCAGAGGGTTTACTGAGACAGTAGCTAAAATCTGAAGCATGTGTGATAGGGACAGTTGAGTACTACCTCTGGCCATGTGTTCTCTTATTGGAGTAAGAGTCTGACAACCTTATCAGAAGCTATTTAGCTGTGTGGGGTAATATGCTGTAACTTCTGACAAATTTATTTACATTAGCATAGGCTTTGCAGTGACATGTCTTAAAAGCTGTGGACTAGCATTACTTTGCCTGTTTTGAGCTAGCAAGTCACGAGCACTTAAGATTGTGTATCTAGTAGGATTAATATGCTCCAAGGTGTGAGTCTGTAACAGTTTTCACAAGAAAAGTGAATTTTATTCAGCATAGGGTTGGTTAAAGACAAGTGGATTTTCCTTCTAACAGCTGTCCTCAGCTGCTTCAGAGATGGGTAGGACAATTATAACCTTAATTTGGATTTATTTTGCATGTTTCTACTCCCCCTATCTTTTGTTCATTCAATCTTGCAATGAACGATGCCCAATTAATAAGCAAAACTATTTGGTAATGGTTCAAGGGTCCTTCAGACAACAGCCTTTCTCGTTACACAGCTTCAGTTATGCTCACACCATTTTGAATGCAACTCCTGTGAAAAAGCATTAAGTGGTGATGTAAATCCGGTATTTTAATATGTGCGATCTCCTTTTTCACTGTTGACTGACAAGTTATCTTTTACTGGGCTGAATGTCGTTCTTTGGGTGCGTATCACAAGAAGGTTTAGATAGTTGTATTGGACCTCTGTCGTATCAGGACAAGATTGTTAATATTTTTATAACAGCGAAAGCTAATTATTAACCTTGGAAAATTAAAATGACATTAAAATGATTATTAATCAGTTCAGCAGACTAGGAATTCTGTATTGCATAATGATTAGCCTGGAGTTCACTTTGATCAGGTGTTAAATCCCCCGTGAAGCTGAAAGACTGGGTTGGATCATCAAATAATCTTGAATGCGTAATAATTGAACAAAGACTTTGCAGTGCTGAGCTTCATTAATACTCCTGGACATGTGTGGAGTTAAATGTTTCTGATAGCTTCATGCTTGTGGGGGAAGCTGGGAAGTGTAATCCTATCCTGGAATTTAGAGGTTTCCTCTGAAATGTTCTTGCAGATAATTGTCAACGTTCCACCTTAGGAAAACCGCTAAGGAGTCTGTCCTCAGCGATTCAGCTACAGCAGGTCTCTGGGATGATGCCAAGTTTGACATTAATCCAGAATGTGAAACAATAACATACGTGGGTTTTGACTGCATGCTGTTCTGTTTAATGCTTGGCAGGTGTCCTAAAATTCTAAGCTACAATAACTGATCAATAAAGAGGTGCTGCTTCTAAATCTTAATTTTGGTTTGCTCTGTTTTTTTTCCCTCTCCAAAACAAGGACAAGCAGAGGATGAAACTCGCTTGTAAAGCAAAGTAATTTTTCTGTTCTTGAAACATAGCACTGTTGATAGCAGGTGCTATTTAGTAGGATATGCTTTGTTTTCATTGAACTTTTTAGTTAGTATTTGTTTTGTCTGATTTAGCTTATTTTTAGTTGTCAGTGTTTCAACTGCAGTGGTTGTCTTGAAAACCTCTTTATGAAAAGAGTGCAAAATGGACAAATCTTCCTTACTTTTCCTGCTGTCTTTTCCACAGAAATTCAATGTCCTCTTTAAGAAAAGGAAATAATGAAAACCGCAAAAGCATATTTTACACCACCGAAGAGTGGGAATTGCTTGATCCAACCCCAAAGGACTTAGAGGACTCAATGGCTCTGGAAGAAAAGAGGAAACACCTGGCAGAAGGAAGTAAAGGTAGAAGTGGGAGGGAGGAAGGGGACCATATATCTTACTTTCTTCAGTTCAGGAGACTGTTATGTCTATCTTCAGCTAATAAGTGGAAGCTTATCTTTTCTTCACAAAGCACACCCAGAGCTCTCTAAATTTTTTAAAAACAATTACTTCTTTACGTTGTGTTGGGATTCCCCTGCTGTTTGCATGCAATGGAGTAAGTATGAACCCTTGTTGTCCACTGGTTTAGGTCCCTGAGTATGTTGCCATCTATAGTTTTGTCACTTGAGCTGCAAAGTTACAGAATGAAGAGAGATGTTGAGGCTTTTGATTACTCAGATTACTCTGAGGCAGAATTTCCATTAGACTCTATAAAGTATGTATATACATGTTACATTGACTTGCTTTGGAATAGGGGGGGGGGGGGGNACAGCTCATTTGTGCCTTTTAACCAGGTCTCATGTTTGATCAGCGTCTGGAATAACTTTATGAAGAGGTTTTTACAGCTCCTTAAGAGGACTTTAGCTGACACCTAAGTGATTTAATCTGTTTAAAAACCATCAATCTCTTGAAGAACACTCCCATGGTTATATGAATGGAGGTGAAACCTTACACTGAATTTCTTTGAAAAGAGTAGTATGCTGGGATATTGCCGTGGTTTTGCTCTGAACAGCCCTTCTGAGCTGTTCATTATTTAAAGCAAAGTTTACTCTGCCATGGTTGGATACCTTTTGTTTTCTGTAGTGAATTGTAAAGTTATCTTCATGTCTTATTTCACAAGTATTAATTTATGAGCTAAATCTTTTATCTGGGAGGAAGAAGTCTCTGAGCTATATACTTTTCCCACCAAAGGAAGCCACTTGGAAAATAAGGCCTGTTAAAGATTATTGTATTGGGCTGTTTAAATGCTGCATAGAGTCTAATTTTAATGACCATATTTTAAAAAGGAAATGTGAGTGCTTTGAAACCCCTTTTTACTAAGTGAACTGAACTAGAAGAAATTGTTTTATGCAGGACTGACTAGTTCAGCTTTTCCATTCGATTTTGGCCGTGTTCCACACAAAACAAGGCGCCCATTAAAAGACATGATTGGATCAAGCAAAAGCCGGAACAGCAGTGAATCTTCTCCAACTGAGTGCTATTCTGGTAATGGCAACAGACTAGTCTCTGAACTACAACTGAAGTATCAAAGCCAGCAAGAAGAGTTGGAAAAGCTAAAGAAAGATCTTTTGAGCCAAAAGGTAATTAAGCCTTCAGGCAAAGTGCACAAAAGCAAATGGATCTGGCAGGTGATTTAGAGTGTACCCTTCATGGCCATCTACCTGCATTAAAAGGTGGTTGTTCGTCATAAAATAGTGAACCTTTGTTTACAGAAAGTGTTGAAACAAGAAAGACCAAATTTTGCATTTGTTGAAGTTACATGTCTGACCAGCGCTTTCATTTGCATGGTTTTCGTTAACTTGGTGTGTACATCTTACTATCTGAGGGTAGCTTCCTTAGTGTCTGCCAGGATCCTGGCAGATAATCGCAGCTTCTCTCACCATTAGTACATGTAACTCCTCCTTTTGCGTAATTTATTATTTAGCAGGGCTTTTGCTTCTTTTAATTCTGAAGGAGAGGGTGTGGGAATAGGGATTGATCTCTCTTTTTCTCTTCCCCCGCCCATTCCCTCCTGATCCTTTATTTTTTCTTTATTAACTGCATCATCACTAACAGTTGTGTCAATGGATAGGCCTAACCATAAATCTGTGTGTGTAGCACTGCCCTCATACAGTGTTCTTGCCTGTAGAACTCCGATTTAGTAAATACCTTCATTCTATCTAAAAGAATTTCTCAAAATCAGTGGTACATTCTACACGTATCTTTGATTTTCCAAGTCTTTTTAAATGTCCAGATACATTATTCAACATTCAAGTTCTCAGGAATTCCATAAAACAAATTCTGATTTCTGTCCCTGTATTCTTGTGTCAGACAACTATTTAAAAACAAAAAACAGACCACAAATAAATAAATCGAAGTTTCATTGATAAGTATTATGAATGCTTCTAGGGTTAAACTTACCTTCCCACAGTTCCAGAGTGTTCAGCCATTAACCAAATGTGGGAAATGGCAGAGGTAACAATCCAGGTTAGTGAGACTTTTAATTAAGGGAGAAATTAGTTAATAACTAATATAAGAAATGAATTTCATAAGAAATAATTTCTTAAAATAAAGAAATAATAATTAAGAGAATTACAAGAGCAGTCTGCTGGTCTTGTTTTCATAGTGTTTATTGTTGATCTGGAATATCTTCTTGGGTGTGATTTTGGGTTTGGGTTTTTTTTGTCTGATTTGGGTTTGTTTTCCGGTGTTTTTTTTTTTGTTTTTTTGGTTTTTTTTTATAGTGTGGTTTTCAGAGAACTTCTGGTAGTAGCTAAGGCAAACTCTTCCTTTTACAGTATTTTTTTTTCTTTAAAAATTCACTTTGACTTATTTGCATGTAACAGCTGTTACTTCTTGGAGGTCATAGAGGATCCCATTCCAAAAAGGAATCAAGTAGGGTTTTACCTTCAGTGTAACTTCCTTGAAAATCAGCCTGTCTTATGCACGTGTACCCATCGTTCCCAGGCAAAACCCATCCGTCTCTCGTGGAAGTGAATAAATGTGGTAACTGCCCAGGATCTATGCAATTCTGTGAGCAGAGACTTGTCTTTTTTCTAGCATGAGGGAGTAGAAGATAAGAATGGCAGAATTGTTAGATGGATGTGTTAGGATTAAAAAAAATAAAAAAACAAAACAAAACAAAAAAAACCCCAAACCCGTTCTGGTTCATGGCCTTCGATACTGTCTTTTCTGCAAAGACAACAGAAACTGTGTTTGTCCCTTATGACAATCAGTTAATTACTTGGCTTAATCCTGTGGCAAGATTTTCTGAACAGCCTTCCAAAGACTTCCATTTAAGCAAAGCAGCATGGTTTTTTTTTTTTCCTCCCTTTATTTTCTCTGCTTCTGTTAGGAAGGAGAGCAGTTAGTTATCTTTCCCTTTGCCATTCTGTAATGTTCACCTCTTAATTGTTTTGGCTTAAGCCCTTTTCCTATCTGTCTGCTTACACCAGGGCTTCTCACAAATAAGCCTTATTAGCTCCCAAGTAAGTGATGGGCCACAGCTGTCAACTGCTTTCCCAAACCTGTTGTAGCCGTTCTAGGCAGGATCCTTAGCTCAGCAAATGATACTTAAGCCATCCATACAGGCCAGTCATTGTAAGGTGTTAGCCTGCTAGAAATCATAATCGTGTGCTTCCTTTTTTCCTTAAAACAACACTAAGAAGTCTTTTATAAGCTGCTAATTCAGATGCAGATTTCATTTCAAAGCTTTCTTTTGCTTAATATTAGATTTCTAAGTTATAGAACTTCAAAACTTAAAGCTTCATTATGGTCTTATTTTGTTGTGGTTTTTTAATTCTCAGGAACTTGTGCGACTCCTGCAGCAAACAGTTCGATCTTCCCAGTATGATAAATATTTTGCAAGCCGGCTTTGTGAGGGAGTTCCCAAAGACAAATTAGAGCTGTTGCACCAAAAAGATGACCAGATTTTGGGTCTCAACAACCAGCTTGAAAAGTTAAATCTGGAAAAAGACAGTCTCCAGCAGGAAGTAAAGAATCTGAAATGTAAAGTTGGAGAACTCAATGAGCAGCTGGGTATGTTGATGGAAACTATCCAGGCTAAAGACGAAGTGATCATGAAACTCTCTCGTCAACTCAGTGAATGTGAGGACAATACATCCGCTCAGAGTGGAGCAGTAAATTCTTCCATGGCCACCTGTACAAATAAGGAGCTACAGGAACTGGACAGACTAAAAGTAAGAGCAGTGTCTCTGTCTTGGTGGGTTGGGGGAATCTCTGCTCCCTATAAAAACTGCTTTTTTAGTCAGCTGTGCTGTGTCATCAGGGCACTGCAGCAGTTCTCCAAGATACTCAGTAAACAAGGCTTTCTCTGCTTGGAACCTACGCTTTGTACTGTTATATGGCAGGCTTAACGGGACTTCTATACTCTGAACCGGTCTGTACATCTATAGTACAGTGTCCTGTGCTTTCAGTAATTTAATCATGGGTGTGGAGGAAGGGATGATGTGAGAAGTAATTAAAGGGACAGGAAAAAGTAAAGATAAGAGGAAAATAAAATCACGGAGGAAAGCAACCAGAAAGCTTGCTGCCTTACTTTTATTTAAACAAACATTCAGAAGGGAGGAGACAAAGAGCATATGGAATGGCAAAGGGATGGTCTGAGGAGAAAAAAGTATGAGAACCTGTACTACTAATGCTGCTCCAGATCTTATCAGTGCATTATTATTTTTTCCCCTCTAACCTACTTCAGTGAATATGTTGGAAGTTCTTAGTGGAGTTACTGGGGTTACCCCACTTTGCTGTAAACATACTTTCTTCTTGTATTCCAAATCATATAAATGATGTATTGCAAATTGGTTAACATTCCAAGGCATTTGGAATACAAGTCTGTCATTTAAAATATGTATAAATGTTCATATTTTTCTATTCTAAATGCGAGCCCGGGAAGTTTCAGAAAATAAACCTGAAACTAGAAGTGTTGGCAGGAAGCACACCAGAGCTTGTCAATGTTGTGGACTGTGGGAGTACTGTAATTGTTGGGTGGATAAGAACATTCCCTCATCCCACACCTCCAGTTTCAGAGGTGATACTTGTAGCCTGGAGCAGGGTGGATTAGGCGAGGAAGCTTATCGTTAAGGATTTATATTTTTGTGTGCAGGCAGAGATCAAACTCGTACTTTAAAAGAGGACTGGTGAGGGTAACCAAAACCCCAGGGGCATTTGCCCCCACTTCTTGCATTGCATGGTACGTCCTTCTGGCTGATGTGCAGCACCATGACCTCTCTGCTGTGTTAAACACCTGTGTTGCTGTCTCGCTGCCCGGTATGCAGCCTGGCACCATCCTGGTACACCTTTGTGCTCATACTTGGCTTGTGTGTTTGACTTGCACGAAGACTAAATATAGTATTTGATTTGATACCGGTATTTTTTAATGTAAATATACTTTCTCTGGTAGGCATTTACTGTTTGTAAGATATTTTTATTAAACATCCAGTTTGCTTTTTTTATCAACAGGACAATCTTCAAGGTTATAAGACCCAGAATAAATTTTTAAATAAGGAAATTTTGGAACTTTCTGCTCTACGAAGAAATGCAGAAGCAAGAGAGAGAGAATGGCAGGCAAAGGTCAGAATAACACAGCATGTTCTCATTTTTGCCATGTCTAGAACAGTTTTCAAAAACGCAACTGTCAACCTACATAGGGAACATAACTGTAGAATTGAAGTGACTGTAGAATTGAATAGACCTTAATCTATTAAATATGATAGCTGTGAAAAAAAAAAAAAGTCTCCCCCTAGCCCAGTCCTTTACAGACTGGATCTTTCTGAAGAGATCCTTGAAAGAAGTAATTAACTAAAATCACATTAACCAGTGTAACTTTTTCATAATTTAGGAACACAGGCATGTGTATTTCTGAAAACTTTGTTTCCTCAGAACTAAGGCTGTAATAATTTTCTTGAAGTATGCAAAAGACAGGGTGTGTAAGGATTTGGTACATCACTGAGCAGAGCTTTCACCTTCTGAGCTCGAAGGATGGCTACAGGATGGTGAACCTAACTGTGGGAATGTGTTTCAGTGTAGGTGAATTTGAGTGTAGAGAAGTGCAATAAGACAAGGGTTTTAAAGGGTAAGGGTTTTAAACTAAAAAGATGATAGATTTAGACTAGATGGAAGGAAGAAACTTTTTACAATTAGGGTGTTGAAACACTGGAAGAGGTTGCCCAGGGAAGTGGTAGATGCCCTAACATTCAAGGTCAGGTTGTACAAGTCTCTGAGCAACCTGGTCCAGTTGAAGATGCCCCTGCCTATGGCACAGAGGGTGGACTAAATGGCCTTTAAAGGTCCTTTCCAACCCAAACCGTTCTATGATTCTAAGTTGCAGGTAAATAAAGATTTCCATTTCTTGGGGCTGGAAAATACACACCTGTCTGTAGGTAGGGCAAGATACCTGTAGCTGTGGTTTGATAGCATTAGTTTTTTGGAAACGATGCACACAGCGGCCAGGTCTAAATGATGTATTTCTGGCTCAGAGGTGCATGTTTACAATTTCTGCATGCTGTTACCCAACTCGTATCTTTAAAATTCCATTTAAGTTCTTTTAGTTCAAGCATGCATAGACTAAAGATGTTCCTTTAAAAGTACAAAATGGCTAACTTGTCCTTCCTACAATGTAATGATGACAGCAGCTTGCTCAGATTTTCCGCATGTAAAAATATGTGTGGTAGAAAGTCTCTGGTCTACTATTCTGCCTTAAAAGACTTCATGTAAAAAGCCACAAGTATCTTCTTTCCTAAGTATGTAGAGAATTTTACAGTAATGGAATAAAATGCATATATAATTTTTATTTTCTACACAGGAGTGTTGTTTTATGTTCTTTGATGCTGCAAAAATGGGAAAGTAAAGCTGACTGCTCTTGACTTACAGGTTTCTGACATAAACTAGTAGAATAATATTGAACCAGACCATAAAAGAATTGTTTTGAAGACTTAAGGTATTATGTATTTTTTTCTGCAGTATACAAGCTTGGAAGCCAAACTCTGTCAGATAGAAAGTAAATACTTGATCTTGCTTCAAGAAATGAAAACTCCTGTTTGTTCTGAGGAGCAAAGTCCTGCTCGTGAGGTCATCACCCAGTTACTGGAAGATGCCTTGAAGGCAGAAACTAGTGAACAACCAGAACAAGCATTTTTCAAACCACACCTGGTCAGGTAATTTGGTCCTATTAAAATAAATGTGTTCATATCTTGGCTAGTGGACCTGGTAGCGATATATTTGCTGAATTTGGGGTTTTTAATGTGTTTCCCTTCACAAATAACAGTATAATCATGAAATCCTTGTGCCTGTATAAATACATTCATTGTTTTATTTGAGAGACTGTATAAAACTTAGACTCAAACATTGCCATGTAGCTGCTGAAGGTGAGCTATGGGAGAGACAGGTTCATTTGAACTTGACCATGTTCTTAAATAAATTGCATAGTCTGTGCCTGTGTTCCAGTGTATATTACTACACAAAGTCTTTTGTATATAGCATTTTAAAAAGTATTATTAAAGGATACATTTTATAAAAAAAAATTATTAAAGGATATATTTTAGAAAAACGTTAAAATTAAAACATGCAAACTGTGGGGAGTGGCTTGAGGGATATTTGAAGTAACTTTAGGATGGGAACTTGAGAGTTTAAGGGCTACTGAACACGTTTTTAAAAGGCTTTTTAATTTTTTTCCCTCCATTTCAGTGAATATGATATATATGGTTTTCAGACAGTCCCAGAAGATGATGATGAGGAGAAACTAGTAGCAAAATCACGAGCTTTGGACCTGAGATCGCTTTCTCTTAGTGAAAATCGAGAGATCTCCACAGGGGTAAAATGGGAAAACTATCTTGCAAGCACAATGAATAGAGAGATGATACGCTGCTTAGAACTGAAGAACCTTATTCGATCTGGAATTCCCCATGAACATCGTTCCAAGATATGGAAATGGTGTGTCAATATCCATGTTAAAAAATTCAAGGACAGCGCTATTCCTGGGTACTTCCAAACCTTGCTTCAAAATGCTCTGGAAAAACAAAATCCTGCATCTAAACAAATTGAGTTGGATCTCTTGAGAACTTTGCCAAACAACAAACATTATTCCTCTCCAACATCCGAAGGGATCCAGAAGCTGCGAAATGTGCTGCTGGCGTTTTCGTGGAGAAATCCTGATATAGGATATTGCCAAGGGCTCAACAGGTAAGGGTTTCCAAATCTTGAGTTACAAATATGCAGTGAAAAAACTTAATGAGCCTTTGAAATCACATATATAGCAACACGCTTTTGGACAGTAGTTTGCCTTATGGCTTGTATAACTTACATAACTTACAATGTTTTAATAAACAAATAGATATTACTTCTTAAAACAATAAAAAACAGAAGACTTGGATCATGAAACATGTAAAATCAGCTTGGAATTAACTCACATAAGAAACGGGCTCTACATTGCCTTCGTGTCAATTGTAGGGGATCTTGACTTTGTGTGCAATAATTTCTTTGTTTTTTGGGGTTTTTTTTAAACAAGCGGAAGTAAATACTTGGAAGCTTTTTGTACTGCGAAGGCCACAAATTTCAGCATTTCCCAGCAGAGTGTCTTCAATCAGAATTGCAGTAATCAATTTAAGGATGATTCTCCTATTAGAAGGCTAAGAAAAAATTGAAGTCATTGGAATTGGTGTTTGCCAAAATAGTTTTTGTACTTCGAGATCTGTAGTAAAGGAAGGTGTTAATTGAAGGAAGTACATTCTTCCACCTTTTCCTCACGGAACAGTACTGTAGATTTCAATTGGTGTGCTAATTTACATACATAGAAGACTTAGAAGATGTTTGAACTAGAGCAGTTTTGTTATTTGAAACTGCACTGAAGTAGTAGTAGAATAAAGGCAGTGAATAATGTAGCAGAGGTGGTGAGGTGGTGGTAGCAATAGTAGAGGTAGTGATCAATGTAGTAACACCTATTCTTTTTGTGAGTGTTCATAGCTAGTGGTTACGACCTGTAGGTAAATCATACATTTCTAGTATTGATCTTGTCACTGATGTGCCACAAGACACGTCTGAAGAGCTCAGGTCTTGGAGCTGCCTCTCTGGTGACTAGAAGGTGTTAGAAATGCTTTTGCTGAATTTGAACTTTCTGAGCGGCATGATTCTCTCCTGGTCCATTTTTGGGTTTATTTTTTGTTTTTACTGTAAATAATTGTGCATTTGGTATACTTGCAGAAGATAAAAGGAAATTAAATACTTATTCCTTGCTTTAGTCCTCTTAAGCTTTTAAATGGTGATCATCTTATAAAGCTGTGTAACATCAGAAGCAGCTCAGGTTGTTACAGCTCCTCTTGAATCCAGAAATGAAACAAGTTTACATAGAGAAATACATTGGAAATAACCTCTTGTATTCAAACAACTATCAGCAACAGGAAATTGTTCCCTGATGATTTTTTTTTTTTTTTTTTCCTTCATAATGCTCATTGGAACCAGGAACTGCAGTTTAATCTTTCAGGTTTATTTTCTCTCTACTTTAAGAAATTCCTAGAACAAATTTAGTCTTTAAAAAATTTTAGGGCTTTTTCTTTTCCTTAAAAGGCAGTAGGAGATAGAGACAAAAGTGTTACTTCAATTTATCTTAGTGAATATAAATTAAACTTGCTAGAATTTTTTTTTTCTAAATTTAGAACAACCCATCTGTTCTTTCTCCTCTTCGGTAAAGAAAGAGGAAAGTCTGGGAATTGGTGTAGTAAATGTAGGCCTTGGAAGCTTCTAATTATTTTACCTTAATACTTGGAAAAAATGGCTTCTAGCAAATCACTGTTTTCTTATTTAACTGAATAAAAAATACTTGGTGTTGTTGAGAAGGCATCTCATTGCTCTGTCTTAAACTTCATTAAGAGCTTTGCTGTTCAGAGCTCTCTTAATACTTTTATCTCTGCTGAACAGAAACAAGGACTTTATTGTAATTGTTATGGATGTATTTTGTGATACTATAATATTTTTCTTCAAACAAACCCTATTTTCAGATTGGTAGCAATTGCACTTCTGTACTTGGAACAGGAAGATGCTTTTTGGTGTCTAGTAACAATCGTGGAAGTTTTCATGCCTCGTGACTATTATACTAAGACACTGTTAGGATCTCAGGTATGTGCTCTGCCAAAAGAAACCCCAGTTCTGTAAACTGCTCCCAGTTAAAAAACTTCCTCTGAGACTGTCCAATAGGCCTTTCTGGGGGATGTGCTGTGTTGACAGAGGTGAGCTCCAGGCACCAGGGCCCTTATTGGGACAAGGACTCTAACACTGAAATACCTGTTCAGTGACCTGCTTGGAGTTCCAGTCCTTAACCCCTCTTCTGATTACCTTTACAACATTGACCGAACTGGTTTATCATTTCTTGCCTCAAAATTTGGGGGGTGAAGGGTGTATGTGTAGGTTACAGGCTTTCCAGGAGATTAGGGGTAAGCAGTATATGCTGTAGGACTTCCAGGTGATGCTCTGGTATGTGCTGCCTCCTCCCTCCAAGCCTTCCATGAGTTCTTCTCTGCTCCGGTGCTGCTGCACCAGTGCAGCACTGGTCACCTGTGGTAGGAACTCAACATCTGCACATGAGGAGCCCTGTGAGACTGGGGGTAGACTGAGAAGCAAAAGGTTGTGTCAGCAAGGATGGTGTGCGTTGGAGTGGCCACAGATGTTTTGGGTGGATGTCCTTAGAAGCGTTAACTAGGCCATCTTCCATTTCCTGGTTAGCTCTTGAGAAACTTTTACTTAAAGATTGGCCACAGCCCTATTTTGAACCATAGGTATGTTGGAGAATGTGGGAGCAATAATGTTCTGTTTGTCATCTTTTTAGGTCGATCAGCGAGTATTCAAGGACTTAATGAGTGAGAAGCTTCCACGACTGCATGCTCATTTTGAACAATACAAAGTGGACTACACTCTTATAACTTTCAACTGGTTTCTCGTGGTATTTGTGGACAGTGTGGTTAGCGATATCCTGTTTAAAATCTGGGACTCCTTCCTATATGAGGGACCAAAGGTGAACTGAATGAGCAGTTTTGTTTGGGTTTTTTTTTTCCAGTTGTTACCTGTTCCACTTGCAACAAAACCCTGTGGAGTTCACAGAGTGCAGGGTGGAGGAAGGTTGTTTCACAAAAATCCTGTCAGTTAAAAACACTTGTGGAAGAAAAGGGAGGAAATATGTATAAACAGTCAAAACATTTTCTGTTTTATCTGTGTTCTGCAAGTTAAAAGCTCAAGTTATGCAAAAGACTTCTAAATGCCAAGTATTTTACTTGTCACCAATGACCTTTTTTTTTTCACCTTTGAAAGAAAACTATAGACAGTGCTGTTTACTCCTAAATGCAGCTGTCAATCAGTTTTAAGTAACTATATCAAAGTGAGAGCTACTTTTATAAAGAAGAAAGCTTAAGTGAAGGAGGCAGAAGTTAAAAGTATTGGAAAGATGTAAAAATTACTTGTAACCAAGCGCTAATGTTTAGTTCACGTCTGCAGCAACTGTTCGTTTTATTTCTGCACGCATTTAAAGTACAAATGATAAAACTATCTGGTCTCCTATCTCATAAATGAAGGGGTGGGAGTTTCATGTGTTTCATACTGGTTTTGGCAACATTTGGAAATTAGGGAAGGGAGATCCAAGGAAGTGTGATGAGAGAGCTTGGATGCAGCCTGTAGGAAGAGTAACACTTTTCTTTTGAGTTTATAACAAATAATAAGAATCAATATATTCTGTTCTTATAAAGACCGAAACATTGTATGTTTATCAGGTAATATTCCGATTTGCCCTGGCACTTTTTAAATACAAAGAAGAGGAGATCTTAAAACTTCAAGATTCTATGTCCATTTTCAAGTACCTTCGATATTTCACACGCACTATACTCGATGCCAGGTGGGTATCTCAAACTTGTCTGTAATAGAAAGGTTTGTAGTCGAGCATGAAAGAAGGCTGTTGTGGTTTGGTTGGTTTGGTTTTTATCTAGATCTTAATTTAGATGCAGAGCAACTGGAGGTGAAACTAACTAAGATTTCTTGGGAGCGCTTTTATCTAGCAGAGACAAGCACAAGTGATAAATGCATAATTGTAAGTATGCTTGAAACAACTTTGTCAGGTTGGTCTTGGTTAGCAGTTGTATCATGGTAGCAACACTTAAGAATTTTGACCATAGGTGAAGTCTCGCCCTGCCTTATGGATACAACTTAAAAGGTTTAACAATAAATACAAACACATCCTGGCTGTAACATTAAAAATGTGACCCAAGACGCAGTCCCTTATGCATCATTAATGCACAGGCCAACGCCACGTAACTCCAGCTGATTTTAATGCATACTTTGAAGCAGAGCACAAATACAAGCTAGATGCTTACCTGTTTTCAGGCCTTGCATAGAAATTACAGTTTGTAAATTAGGGTCTAATGTTTTAAGTTCCTAGTTTCAAGACTGTAGAGCAGCAGATAAATCATACAGAAAAGTCATATTGGGTTTGGTTTAATGTCTAAACATGTTTTGCACAGATATTGAAACTCACTGATTTTGAATTTAGTACAAAATTATATCATGCAATCTGAGGTGTTTGTTTTTACCCTAACAAATTCCATATGAATTTAGGCTTGTACTTTGGCTCCTACTGCAAGAACTATTTATTATTTTTACTTCCTGTGTTTCAGTTTTGACTGGAGAGAAGTTAAAACTGAATAATCTTACTCAGTGCTTAATCAGGATTGCTGGGAGTGATGCAGGGACAATGTTCTGCCACTGATTTAAACGGTAAAAGTCTTGGTAACAGATGTTCCTTCCTCTGCTGAACTCTCCCCAAAAACTCTTGAGGGGGAGTTACATGGTGCTTTGTATTTTAACATTCCCCCCTTAGATTTGAAAAGTGCTGGACAGTTTTTGCACTCAACTGTTTGTGACCAAAATAGAAACTGGCTCGGATTCCAAATCTGGAAGTGACAAGAACTATGTACTTCATTTTGGGAAGAGGGTGCACATATTTTGAATGGACGACAATAAATAAAACAAACTTGTGGGTATTATATAAGTGATAAATAGGCTATTTTGTAGCTTGTAATCAAATGTTTAGTGTGTAATACCAGCAGTACCACAGCACCATCACCAGAAACTAAACATTGCAAAAGAGAAGGGGGGAGAGGGAGTGGAAGAAAGGGGGGAAAAATTAAAAATTAAATCTTTTTGATATTTAATCAGAGCTGCAGATTTGGCTTTCCCTTCCTCTTCCAAATACGTAATGGAAATGGTGTCTTGGCTCTCCTGCCTAAACTTTTTGGTGCTGAAATAACCTATTTTAAAGAATTCTTATATTGCTGGATGAGATCTCATTTTGACATTAACAGAATGAGGTAATTGGGTATGTTTGGCAGGTGATGAGGTGAGTTTAGAATTCAGTGTATCAAAGATACTTAAAATATAAGTATATTCTGTGTTGGTCTGTAAATTTCTGTTTTCTTAGCATTTTACATCAGAGATTAGTAGTGGCGTGGTGCCACCTGGAGGATAAAAATCTTGCCTTCGAGAACTGATAGGGCATGATTCAAACCACCTGGTTTCTTATTCTGCTATTTTTGTACAAGTTTTACAGCATCAAAATTTAAAAAATAAAATAAAAAAAAAAAAAAAAACCAAAACAAAAAAAACCCAAACCCTGTAGAATGATGTCTTTCCTGATACAGATAAAGTCATTTTGTTGTAAAGGACAAATACAGAGCGATTGGTTTTATGGAATTCGTGGACACGCTGAATGGGTTAGAAAATTATTGCCACAGATTTTCTAAGTTTGAGCTCTCTGGTGGAGCAAAGTCTCTACAGACATTTGCATAAGTTTAGTCTGGGTTATAGGATGTTGTAGTGAGGTTTTTCTACAGATGGAGGTTGTGTTCCATAGCATGTTTTGCTAGAGCAGCTGTTGGAATGTGTTCTGCTTATAAATAGCAGAAAATTGCTCTTGTTCACTCAAAATACAAACGTAGGGAGAGCTTAGCCTTAAACTGTCCAAATGTGTTTCCTTAATGTTTGGGTTCATCTGATAGTTAAACTAGAAAAATGAGAACCAGAATTTAACTTTTCACTTAGTAAACAATGAGGTATTTTTTAAGTATAGATCCCAGTAACAATGTAGTTAATTCTACCTTTGGTGGATCAGTTACTAGTTTTGCTGTGACTGAAGGATAGTATGATGCAGCGTGACTCTGGAAGGGTGATGGATACTCTTGTGGGGCTTTGCTGATGAGCTTGAGTTGATACCAGCTCAGAGATCTCTGTGCTCCAGCCAGCAGAACCCCTGAGCTTTCTCACTGTGTCGTACTGTTTGGCTGATACATGTTTTGGGTTATTATTTTCTGTGTTTGTCTTTATCTGGTCTCTTATACCACTTTATCTTGGATAACTTGAACTGACTGTCCTGGGATTGAACAAGCTTCAACGAGTTATTGGAAGGAAGTGACCCCATCTGTAATTGGGGAACTGGATGCGCTGAATACTCAGTCTGGCCAAGGAAGCTCTGAGCAGCCAAGTTTACATCTCCTGTTCCCAGTTGTCAAGGCTTTAATCGCTGTAGCATTATTTAGAGTTTGCAGGTGGCTTTGCACTTGGTAACACTTTATCACTTAAAATAACTCTGAAACTGAGCACTTGATAGAATTTTCTTGCAATACTGATGACATTGGAGACCTGTCAGGTATGTGAAGGAGACCAGAGATAACAGCCATATACTAAATATTGATATGGATGAATTGCAGAGTGATACAGGGTTGGAAGGGACCTCTGGAGATCATCTAGTCCAACCCCTGTGCCAAAGCAGGTCCATCCAGAGCAGGTTGCGCAGGAACATGTCCAGGTGGGTTTTGAATGTCTCCGGATAGGGAGACTCCACCACCTCTCTGGGCAGCTTCTTCCAGGGCTCTGCCACCCTCAAAGTGAAGAAGTTCCTTCTGATCTTTAGGTGGAACTTCTGATGTTCAGGTTTGCCCATTTCCTCTTGTCCTGTCACTGAGCACCACAGAAAAAGACTAGTCCCCTCCTCTTGACACCCACTCTTTTAAGTATTTATAGCTGTTGATCAGATCCCCCCACAGCCTTCTCCAGACTAAAAAGACCCAAGTCCCTCAGCCTTTCCCTGTGAGAGAGATGTTCTAGGCTTCTCATCATCTTCATAGCCCTTTGCTGTACCCTCTCCAGCAGGTCCCTGTCCTGCTTGAACTGGACATTTGGACTCTAGATGGAGTCTCTCCAGGGCGGGGTTGAGAGGGGTGATAATGAAGTTCAAAACAGATTTTAAAAACCCCAAATATGAATGATTGTCTTCCAACGTTGTGTAATCTTACAGGAAACTGACTGGTATTGCTTTTGGAGACCTGAATCCTTTTCCATTACGTCAGATCAGGAACCGGAGGACGTATCACCTGGAGAAAGTGCGTCTTGAACTGACTGAACTAGAAGCCATTCGTGAGGATTTCCTGCGTGAACGAGACACATGTGTAGAAAAAAGAGACCTTATTAGTGATGATGAGGAGGATAGTTGAAACTACTCAACATAAACTTTTCTTTGGGATTGTGACCAAAGTGAGTTAACCTCCAAAATACATTATTGATCCTGTCAAACAGAATGTAAACAAGTTGCTTTTGGAAATATGCAGGACAGATTTCCAAACCCCAGCACTTTCAGAAATACTGCTTTGTATGGAGGCCAAACACTTCTGTTTACATCTATGTTTGTGGAATTGTGTGTAGAGCACTTAATATCTGTGTCAGTTTAGTCCAACGGCTGAATTTGCTAGTTTTTTTCCTGCGGTGCACTCTTAGTGCCTGTGCGTGAAACAGGAGTAAGAAAAATCCATGCTCTGTTGACTGTGTTCGTGGCCATTCCGTGTTTGTGGTTTTTTGATATAATTGTGTTTTTTGTAGCGCAGCCTCAGTGTGGGAGGACATCACATTTTTTCAGTTTCAGGTTGGTTTGATAAATGGCTTTCATCACGTTGTCCTTGAATAAAGTAGCCATTCTCCGGGTCACAAACTACAAAAGTATGGAATGAAGCAAGGGAAGAACATTCCTTTGTTCTTTCCTGAAGTGACATGAAAGGAATCATCAAACAGAACACTTGAATATATGTGCTTAAAGTAAAGGTAAAATCGGTACCTATTTGTCATTGAATGTTCAGTGTATGCTGAAACAGTAATATCAAACATCATTTATGCTTTTCTGGGCAGCTGTGTTGATAAAGAGTCTCATTAATGCAAAGGGGTTTATAGATCAAATTCTGTTTAGTCACTTTTCTTTCTGTTCACTTTTTTTGATTGCAATGTCTCAAAAAAAGCCACAACCAAAAACCAGCTATAGAAGAAGGAATGGAAGCTTGCCACGGGAGTACTGTGTTGTAGTACCTAAATAGTCGTGTATCTGTTGAAGACTTTTTTAATTGTTATGATTTTGATGCTTCTTCCTATTTAGGGCTTAAAATAAGATGGGGTCTTGATCCTTAAGAAGAAATATAGCATTCTTTTTGCATGAATGTATAACTATTGTACAATAGTGGTAGCAATAGGATTCCTAAACCAAATATTTATGAGTCAATCAAAGGAGCCAAAAGGTCGCAGCATGCACACAGGAACTGAAGATCCTTTTCCAGCAGAAAAGTGCAAGATTCGTGCTCAGCTTTGCTGTGAGTGTTGCATGCACATTCTACGAGACGGCTGCAAGGAAACCTGTGGGGTGTTTAGTATTCCTGACCACGGAAGTGTGACTGGAGGCCATGGTTTCACATTTGGTGACTAGTGCTGCTCTTACATGGTTCTGAGGATCACGAAGGTTTATTTCTTGCTGGCTGTTCTCTGGACATTTGCAGTGTTCTTTCTTGAGCTGTTGGATCTCCAGAATGTTGGATTGACTTCAATGTTGTGTCTGGATGCATCAGGTTAAAACTAGCATTCAAATACAAGGCAGCAAATCGCTCAGCCCTGGGGAAGCAGTTAATTGGTGAGAAACAAAACTGGTGGTCAGGAGCAGTCAAGTGCATCAAGCTTCTATTCTGTGTATTTTCTTTAGGTTTTTCTGAGAAAAGTAGGACTTCTTTATCAGGTCTACTTAAGTAATTCTTTTAGATAACTGAAGTGTGTACAGAGAGAAATCCTGCTTCGATTTCACAGCACTTTTTTTTTTTTTTCCCTTGAGAATGTATTTGTAACCTTCTCTGACTAAGTGTATTATCAGTCAGTTTTTCTGGAAGGGAAATATTTAATCAGTGGTGAACATTGTAATTTACAGGTCTACTTTGGATAGAAAATGTGTGCTTCCTATATGATACATTTTTTAATCCTTGCCAATGAGGGACACGTGGTATGATCATCTTGGTTTGTATTGTTACTGTCTTCTAGAATGTCCCCAGCCTTGTCTATTGTAAGCAGTAGTTTGGGATTTTTTAGTTCCCTAGTTACTCTTCGTTGTGTACTTGAGTTTATTAGGCAGATTTTTCGTATTATTGCATGTACTGTATTCTTCTGGGTTTTTTTACTTCCAATCAGTGTTCAGTATAAAAATGGGACCAGGTTTTCTAATTTTCTGGTTATGCTGCGTTGGTTTAGAAAGAGCTGGTCTCTAAATCTGTAACATCTGCTTTTTTGTTGTAATCCTGTTTTCAAGTGTTAAATGAAATCTTTATAAGCTGAAGATCTTCCTTCCAGTGGCAACAGCTGAATTGTTAAGGTGAAGAATTTAGAAGTTTGTACCTACCCTATTCCTGCAAGTCTATTATTCCTGGGTTTTGAGTCTTCACTGTGAACTAGTCCTATGGCTTCAGGAGATGTTTTCAGAGGGATTTCACTGAAGTCTGCCAGTTGTAAAGATAAAACTAACTTTAGGACAAGTGTTAAGGAAGTTCTCTGGCTGCCAAAACATGGCCTGTGATGTTACCAAACCATTTCTTTTTCACAGTTGTGTTGATGGTTACATTTGTGTCTTGCTGTGTTTCATTTTGTAAGTTTTTACCCAATTGTAAAACTAAGTAGCGCTTCCTTATGCCACTGTGTGAACCTAAGACGTGACTGTTAGGAAGCCTATGGAAATCCCATTGTCTCTGGGTGTTTTGTTAGCTGACAAATATGAAATGAGTTGATGCTGTTATACTCAGGTTCCCAGCAAGCTGTTGGCTTAATTTAGTTGAGCGTTGTTACTGGTGCCTTAAGTGAAAAGGTCAAAAAGTTGCAGAGGTGTCTAATCTCTGACCACTAGAAGAAGAGAGATGCGTAATAGCAGGAAGCATGGTCAGGGGAAGCTTGCCTTGCTGCTGCACGTGTCTCTGGGTGACTATTAGTTTTCTAGTGGTGCTTGAGCTGGTAACTTTGAAGAGTAGTAACTACTTGGGGACGTGCACAATACACAGACAGTGTTAAACCTAATGAAAAATGCAGTGTGACTTAGTGGCCTGCGAGAGCTGAACTGCAAACCAAGTGTTGGTATTTAAGGGTAAATTTACAAAATAGCGCATGAGGATTTAACACCCATGCCAGTCGCTTAGTAGGAAACTATCCTGCTAATGCACATAAAGACCACTGAGACTATTTTTTAACTTCAAGGTAGTGCACCTATGTGCAAAGAGTTCCCTATGTATCGTTCCCAGCATATGTGATGTAAAACAAACCACTAAGTTGCATCTTGCAGAATATTCCTGCATCTTCATACATGTATTCCTGGCTTTCCAGTGAAACTTCTGGTTAGTTGTTTAAAGTGTTCTATTATCTTCTGTTAAATAGGCAAAAAATTGGTGCACTACACTTCTAGCTATTAAAACTGCACAGTATTTCAGCTTTACCTGTCTGTGTGTACAGGCAGTGTTATCGGACTGTTTAGTGGCTGTTTTTGTTTAACCAGCTATGTAATCAATAAAAAGGATTTTTTTTTTTTTGTTGCCCTTTAGAGGTGTCTTCTAGGAGAGAGTCACCCCTTCCCTTCAGTCTTTGTAAACACTGTAAGATATTTCAGCAGAAACGGAAAGATTTTCTTTTTTTTTGTTTTTTCTTCCTTAAGACATCAGGAATGAATGGTCTTAAATTTGACAGAGTTGTATGTTCAGTCATGCTTAACTGAGAAATGGAAAATTAATCAATTTCATGAAGTTGTGTAGCTGTTACAGTGAATGTTCCCCTAAGTGCCATGAGAGAAATCAGCAATATGCGGTACAAGAAATTTGAATCACAAAACATAAATGATGTTATTTTCATAAAGATGGATGTAAAGAAAAAAAATAAATCATTTATTACTTTACAGCTTGCTCTGGTTCTTTTTTTTTTTTTTTTTTTTT
>VXBJ01007294.1:603527-776900 GCA_013400055.1 Nycticryphes semicollaris
TTTTTTTTTTTTCCATAACAGATGGAAATAACTGCAGGTGCCATCAGAACAAAACAGTGGTAAAGCTGGTGGGTTTATATGATAATGTGATTAGAGAGAGTCTCTACAGAGGAACATAGATGCAAATTTGGCGTTGAAGCATGGAGAAGTGAGCTACAGATGTGTTGCAGGTGATGCTGACTGGGGAAGCTCATGATTGGTGTCTTGAGTTTCTTGGGAGGTGAGAGGAAATTAAATTTGCATGAGCATTCACAAGGAATGGCGACTGGGGAAGCTCATGATTGGTGTCTTGAGTTTCTTGGGAGGTGAGAGGAAATTAAATTTGCATGAGCATTCACAAGGAATGGCTTCCTAAAAAAAAAAATAAAATAAAAATATGTATTTGTATGATACCTCCTGACACCAAAAGCCTCTTTAGTACATAATTTCAGCTGCTTTGAAAATTTAACTAAGTACTGAATTAATTTGGAAATCTCAATGTCTGTCTTTTGGATATGATTTTTTGTCTTTTGGAGTTGCCTTGATTCCCTTAAGGAGGCTATCAAGTACCTCAGCTACTTCAGATACAAAATTTAACATCTGTTTGTGACAGAGGAAAAGTAAGAGTTGGGAGATGGGTTTAACTGCACATCCAAGCAGATCTTTCATATTAGAGGTGAATAGTGCAGAGTTCTTGTCCTCTAGCTCTGCTACGGGATGCCAAGCTGTTAAAGAGTAGATATTGGCACAGCTGGCAATATGCTCAAATGGGTTGAAAAACAGGATAGAGAGCAGCAATTGAGGCAGAACATGACTATGGCCTAAGGACCTCCTGTCCTGTGTACTGAAAATTTAAGTCAAAGGGATAAACAGAAAATTCTGGGAAGAGAATGCATAGGGAGCAATGTCCTCACTTGGACACTTGGCATATTTAGCTTGAGTGGGTTGTGTTGCCCAAGCAGCTGCGGGATCTGTTAGAGAACAGCTGCAGGTCCTGTTTCCTCCTCGGACCCGAGCTTGAGACCTCTGTTCTCAGTGGGATTGCAACAGTGTGAGTGTGGATGGTGTGTGTATGGCTGACTTGGGGTGTTAAATACCTTATTCTTAATCAATGCATTAACTGAGAAAGGATAAATGCAGCTCACCTACTCTGAACTGAGACCAAATACCTGCCGAGTCTCACTGTGTTCTGGTGCTTCAGAGATGCCGAGAACACGCTGAACTGTACGGATATTCCAATAGATCAGGTGTTCATTCTGTGGGATTTTCAGAAGTGCTAAACATAGCTTCTTTATCTGCAGCTCCTTGACCTCGCTGCAAGCAGAGTCCGTGTAGTGCTGAAGCTTTAAGAATTCCCACACATAAAGTACATTCACTCAGATAATGCAGAGGAAGGGTGTGCTCTGCTTTGGAAGTTTCTCCCTGGAAAAGAAGGTAAAAGGTTCAATCACAAGGAAGTTGGTAGAGTGGTATTTTCGTCATGACACTATGCTGTAGAAGCCATACTGCTGCACAGTTGTACCCATCTACAGTGCTCACTTTTCAGGGAATTAGACTAGAAAGCAAAATTCAGAACTATATACTGAATGTGATACTAAAAACCAAATAGTTATTTAATAAGAAAACTATTTGTTCTCTGTGCTAAATTAGTCTGGGGTGGTTTAAAGACAAGTAATGTAATTAAAACATTCAACACTAGAATATACCTGGGAAACTAAGATTACTTTTGTCCATAATTAAGATGACTTTTGCCTTAATTAATATACTCCAGGCCTCAAGTGACTGCATCCTGCTTATGTGTTTCAAACATAAGTGTACAAAACAGTTATATCTTTGCACAGAGCTGTCTCTAAGACTTCAGGTTTGAGCTGATGAACTGACTCAATGATGTCTTTGAGCACTGTGTTTTGTGATTAAACTGTGAAATAGCTGGGAAATAAGCTATTTACCTGTTTGTATAAATGCAGCTGGTATATTTCTGGTATTTAAACCTGGGACTCTTATTGGAGACCTTGCAGGGCTGGCCAGCAGATACTGAATTCAAATCAGGGTTATTCAGGGCCTAAGGAGAGCTTGTCCTGATTTGAAAAGTGGTTGTGGCCTCTCAGAGCAAGCCATGCTGTTTTGTCCCCTTCCTTACAGCTAGAAACAAACAAAAGAGCTGGCCTTCCTTGTGTGCCCTTTCCTCTGTGAGGATTGCTGTAACTTTCACGTGACTGTATCGTGTTGTAGAAGTAAAGGTGAGGAATGAAACATCTTTATTTTCCATTCAAATGATTCTAAGTTCTTCCACTGCCCCTTGAGACCTTTATTATTGCTGTCCTTTCCTGTCCTCTGCCCCTATCAGATGCAGCAACTTTCCTTTTGGAATTGGGAGAGCAGGGTGGAGCTCCTGGGTTGCGGACACTGCTCCCAGGGCAGGCGGGCAGGGGCATGGTTCAGTCCTCTTGGCTTGGAACAGGGCTGAAGCCAAGTTTCTTTTTAACTGTGATGATAAAAAGCACTGCTTTTAGGCACTTGCCTAGTATAAAATTATCTTTCCAGTTCATCTATCTTTGCAGCTTATTGCAACGGAAACAGCCTGCCTGTTTATGTCTGATAATTTGCCATAGTTTTGTGTTATCTTAATCGCCTGCAGAATTGAAAGTGAAGGCAGCCTAGCATTTATCTTTGATTTCAAAGGTGTGGACAACACCACACCATTCCTCATTAATAAATATTGGAAATTAACTTGCCCAGAAGAAATTTAAGGAGACCAAACAGCATTTATTGCAATTGCAGTCTGCCAGATAAAGAGGGAGAAAATCTAGTTTTACAGGTTGGGGGAATGTCTTTAAGAGAAGAGAGTAAACAGATGAAGGATGTCATTGTTGGTAGCCAACATCTGGTGTGGGGTAACTTGGGAAACAGTAATGCAAACATCTGTGATAGCAGCCCATATTAATGCTTTTTGAGGTCCACAGTGAAGACTGCAAGGCTGTGCTGTTTGTTTTATCACAGTGCCTTCTTGAAACAGCAGGGAATTTCATTGAGTAATGTGGAGTTTCAGACCACAGAATAAACAGTATAGGCTTGTGTTTAGTCTTGTATAGAACGTAGAACAAGTCTTATGCAAATGCAGTGCCCTTCTAATGAGTTTACCTCCTCGGCCTTATTTCCTTGGTATTGTGTTCATATATCCTGAACCTACTATAGCAGAAGAAATTGGGTCCTACCTCTGAGATATTCCCTAATGAACCTGGGAGACCTGCTACGTTCTGGAAGGGTTTGGAACATCTCAAATGTGGGAACGTGGGGCAGTCACTTCTGTTGGGGTCCCTTGCCCTGGGGCTGCCCCATGGGCAATCCGTTCATACCAAAATTTGATGCCATGTCAGGCTCTTTGGCTGGATTAAACTTTCTGCTCTTGTTTCGGAGTAACTCAGCTTGAACACTGATGAAATAGAGTACAACTGAATAAACAAGCAAGGACTGTAGTCGTTTTTGAGATGTGAGGCCTTTTGATTTCTGGAATAAATCAGGAGTTTGTATTGTATAGGATTGCTGATAAAAACTGGGACGATATGAGCTCTTTTACTAAATTTTGGACCAGTAGCTACCAGAAGGAGAAAGAGAAGACCTGTGCCTGCCCGAGGGTGATGACAGGTGACTCTGCTCTGGTTGGAGCAGGACGCCTGATGGGGTCACCTTCCCGGGAGCAGCTCAGAGGCAGCCGCCCTTCACCCCTTCCTCCCCAGGCGCCAGGCCGGAGCTGGGGGTGTGGAGCAGGGCGCGCAAGACCCAGGTAGAGCGCCGTTCCCTGCCTTTAGTCCCGCCATTTCCTTACCGTGAGGCCGCTGAGGGTCAGGGGATACAGCTCTCCCTGCACGGGACACTTTCCCGTCCCGCCGAGCCGCCCTGGGCGCTGCGGCCCGCGAGGGGGCGCGCCGGCTCCCCGCTGCGGGGCGCCCAGAGCGCCGGCCCCTCCTTCCCTCACGCCCAGGGGCGGGCAGCCCAGCTCCGCCGGCTCCTCCGGTGAGCAGCACCGGCGGCCGGTGCCGCCCCCTCGGCCCTCACTCGGCTCCCTTGGTGGGGACGGCCCGGCGGGGACCCTGCGCGGAGGGAACCCGTCGGAGGCGGACGGGCCGTGCCCGGCGGTAAGTTGAACCGGCTCCTCTCAGCCGGCGACAATCGGAGCCCTCCGCGGGGACAGCGCTCCGCGGTGCCGGGGGCTTCCCTCCTCCGTTCGTCTCTCCCCCTCGTGCCGTCTTCGGAGCCACTTTCACCGTGTTCCCGATCTCCCTCCACCAGAGTCCCTGAGGCTGAAGCACCGCAGCTGCGAAGCCTTATCTGGCCCGCGGGGACGTCCCTCGCTGCCGGTCCTTCCTCAGCGTGGTGGACGGGGGCCGGGGTCCAGAGCCTGGGCCGTGGGGTCCCTGCCCGCAGGTCAGTCCGGCGGCTGCAATGTGAGTCTGTCAGAGGTGCTTGGGTGGTGGCTCACACTTGGTCATCCTTCTCCCACAGTGTTTTTAATGGTGTTTGTGCCTCGGATTTTGTGCGCCAGCTGTCCCGCTGCTCCAGCCAGGAGAAGAGGCAGCTCCCGGATCATCCCCTTAGCCAGGAGCTGCCAGGCCCCACAGAGGCTGGGGAGTGCAATCATTTCACGAGTGTGCCCTTCGGTATTACACGCCACTCTGTCTGGCATTGTTTCTGTCCAAAGGCGTCAGTGACAGGTGGTCCTGGGTTCACACCTCAGCTCACTGATGTCGTTCAGCAAGTGCTGTGTGAATTCGTCATGTTTACTCATAAATTCCTTCCTGCCTTTTCCAGATTCACTCAGGATGTGGTTATCTTAACACCTGCTCTTCTCGGCAGTGAGCTGGGGGGTCCCAGGGCAACGCAGCATGGCAGGGGCTGGTTGGACCTGGCCTGTGTCTTTTTAGGGGACAGTCAAGAATGAAGGTGTGAATGAGACGGTGGAAATGTGTGGCAATAGCTCTTGCTTTGGCTGGTCAGTCACCAGCTGCAAAATGACCAAAATCAGCATGCTCATCTGCTCAATATATGGGGGAAAAGCTCAACTCTGACCCTCTCTAGAGGTGACTGTTCCAAAACATAAGTAGGTTTCAGACTTTTCAATGTCCTTTATCTGCTTGTGCAAGAAAGGCAGATCGCATGGGCTAGATCTTGCTTGACTTTGGGGCAGCGATGTGTCTGATCTGCAGTAATAATCCTTGAAGGCGCCCGAGGGACGGGGAGCGGAGCTGTGCGATGCCATGCCAGCATGCCTGGCATTGCGGGCTTCCCCCATGCCCCATCTGTCCAGGCGTTCGCACCAAGCTCATCACTCAGGCATGTGAGGCCTCCGGAATCAGTGACAGCGACAGCCCTGGCAGTTAGCTGTCTGCTGGGGAGCCGTAATTAGCTGCAGAGCTGACATGTTTGGTACGTATGCTTGAAGTGAGGGCTTGGAAATGCAGTCTTAAGTCATTCCCCACATGTGTAATTACTGCAGAGTAAACCTGGGGGGGGGGGNTTAGTGGCAGGAGCAGTGATTCTGTAACAGAACTGAACTGCTTGCATATTGGGTGTGGTTTGTGTCCTTTATAGACACACAGATGACAATACCTGCCTCAGTTTTTTGACAGAAAAAAAGTTTTAGGCTGCTGTTGTTTTCTGATAGGCTAATATGTAAGTGAAAACTAGAGTTTGCTGAAATTAATATAACTTTTAAAAATGTTTTGATTATGTTTATTTGAAAGCAGAGGGTAAAAATTACTTGGGTTTTTTTTTCCTGTTGGAATTGCTTAGTTTTTTCTAGGATACAAAAGAAGACAAAGAGGGAATGAAAAAGGTTAGAGGAAAACAATTTAATGCTTATAAAAAAACTGTTTAGCTTTAGCATAAGGCACTGAAACTAGAAGGCAATATACTTTGAATTAATTTGAATTTGTTTGATGGGTTTGGGTGACTTTTTTGTTTGTTTGTTTGTTTGCTTGGCTTGTGGTTAGTTGGTTTGGTTTTTTTACATTACCAATTTAAAACAGTCCAGTTCTGATTCTAAAGTGTTTTGGTAATTTTTCAGTCTTGAAAAACAACCTATAAGGCAAGTTGTTACTTTGGTCTGTTCAAATGGGTTTTTGATTTTACTTATGTATAACTATTGTTTTGTAATGTAAAAACATGCCACAAGGGATGCTTATGAGTTTGGCAAAGGCTTTAGTGATTCAGCTCATGTCAGGTGTACTTGAGAAAGTAAGATTACTCAGCTGTTACCTCAGTCACTTGAAACTGGTTTCCCTAGGATAGGAGATACCCTAAGGAAAAAGAATGCAAGGCTGGTGACAAACCAAATGATATAACAGTTTTAGTCTTACTTCTGTTTTCTATAATCCCGCTCTCGTTCAGCAGTGGGTTGACATTTATCATGGATTTGACGTGTGTAAACCAGTCATTGTCAAATAATTTGGTGGTGACAGGCTAATAACTTACCCATGCAGGGAAACCTTTTTTAAAAGAGTGAAATATAACTTACTTTCTTCTGCTCCTCATCAGAAGAATTGATTTCTTTAGATTAATTTAATTACACGCACCACAAGCTGTACTAAAAAGGCTTTTCTGTATTGCAATAAGAATATCTACATCCAGAGTTTCTGCTGATATAAAAAATGTGTCTTTAAATAAATATATGCCTTAGATCATAACGGGAAGCAGTGTGATTTCTTAGGGGTAAATAAGATCTGGTTTTATGGTAAGACAGAATTTAGGGATGTGAAGAGATGAGGCAGGACATGTTTCTAGAGACTGACAGTGGAATTTCAGAGGTCTGTATTCTATGTCTGGTTTTGCTATGGCTTTGTTACGTGCCTGTAGGAAAATCATCTGCATAGGACTAGCAATACTTTGCCACTTTGTGCTGTTTGGGATGTGTAAAGGGGAGTTGGATACAGGAGTAAACAGTGAAGTGTCATATCCTACACATATAGCATACTATGAAGTATGATTATGTAAACATGATAATCAATATGAATATGCTGAGTAGAAGGTGGCCTTTGTATTAAAACTGTCACTGCTAGGAATCCTAGAGCGAAGAGACTAACGTAGAAGGGACAGCCCCAACATAGGATGTTTGAGGAACAGGCATGGCATGTTGTGTGAAAGAACACAGAAGGCCATCTCCTCTACAGCGCTTGCCTTGGAGCTCTTACAGCTCTGGTCTGATCCAAAACTAACTGCAGCAAATTCCCTCATAATCCTGGTTTTAATGAGTTGCGGTTCTGACCCTAAGTGATTGGAATGGTCCTGACTCATTGTATTGTGATACCGTTTGGGCACATGCCCCAGAAACGTTCGCATAAGGAGTGTGTCAGAAAACAAAGTTGATTGTTGCTATTCCCTCAGATCATGAATGTACAACTTCTTTGCCTGAATGAGTCAAAGATGGATGACCATCTCTAATAGAGTCTGCTTTCACTGACTGCCATAACGAAATCACCATCTGACTAGAGGGGAAAAAATGAAGGCTCTCATCCCTCCTTTGATATACTCACGCTTGGTGCTTGCACACAGAGTCCAACAAAAACATCGTAGTTGAAATATTTGAATGTGAAGTCACCTTTGTTTCCCAAGATCAGTGTATAATATCAGGGGAGGGTTATGTTTATGCTTGTGAATGGGATTTTTATTTCGGATAAATTTCATGTGTGTGAAGGTTGTCTTTTATTATCTTATCCACCTTATGGTGTGCACTTGCTAATGACACTTGTCTTGGATCATCAAGTGTGTGATCTATTTTGAGCATCTGCTAACTGGCTGCTGGGCAAAAGCCAGCAAGAGAGATCTGCAGAAGTAATGAGAGTGGAAGGCAGTATAAGATAACGTGATGTGATAGACATGGGAAACACCAGCACGTCAGAGGTGTGACTAGAGGGTCAGAACACATTGGAACAGCTGTGTGTTCAGTCTTCAAAAACAAGTCTCTAGGCTGACCCTAATGCTTGAATGGCTCCCAAGGGTAAGCTTGGTGGTTTGATCTTTGCAGAAGAGTGTAAGTTAAAAGATGAGCAAAAAGGATAAGAATTTTCTGGTTGGTTTTGGGGTAGTATTGCATGGATTCTATGCATCTGCAGAGGTATCTATGTCCTTTGGAGGATGCTGGGAAATGGCTATACTTGTTAATTACATAAAGAGGCTATGTTCCCACAGGCATGTTGGGCAAGTTCCCCATTCTCAAAGCAATGTTTTTAACTTGCTCTTCTGAATGACAAACTCACTCTCTCTCTGTCTTAGAACAATGGTATTCTTTTAGGTGTGTTTGCATTAATGTTATTTTTAGCCACGTACCTTGGATTCTGATTAAGGGAGTAGTGACCTTCAGGGCTTTACGGTCTTTGGGCAAGTCTCAGTATCTCTTAATATGTGGGCATTTCCCCGTACTTGACTTTTGCATGTGCTCAAAGCTTAATCTTGCAATTCAGGATGAGAAAAAAGTTTGGGGTTTTCAGCAAGGCTTGGCTTTGTCCTTTGTTTGCATTTTCTGAAGTCTGGGCGTTGAAGTAGGTTTTGTACCAATACTTCAGAAAAACCTGCTCTGAACAAATGGAAGCAACATTATATCCATTTAGTATGGAGCCAATAGCTCAGAGATGTCACCCTTCTTGTAAATGCTCCTAAAGCATTTATTGACTCTGGTTTCAAGCCCGGAGCGACATTGGTCAATAAGCTGTCTCTGAGATTATGAAAGGTTGCTTGAGGAATACAATAATTTGCTTACAAAGCAGAATTTAGAGTTGTTTATTTTCATTGAGAGGAAAAAGAGACATTTTTGTCCCAAGTGTGAATGTGGCTTTGGGAAGGGAATTAACAAGCAAAGCAGCAGAACAGTTCATCTGGGTTCATCTTGAAAAGCTCTGAAAATATAGGTAAAGTAAAGATCAGCCAGAAAAGATCTGAGAATTATAGGAGTGGAAAGTGGAAGTGGAAAAAAAAAAAAAAAGCCACCAACCCCACATTATAACACGTCTAGTCTGGGGTCACCAATGCAAGTGTTGATTTCTGCAATATACTTTAATAGTGCTGTAGTCAGTGTCACAACCTGGGTGGTTTCTGTCGTTTGCCTTAGGTACTAAATAAGAGAGATCTTCGCTAGATCATAGTTATATAGGAAGGGCATGGGAGGCAAACTATCTCCATTGCAGAGTTTTGAAACTGGAGTTTGAACAGATCTGTTAATAAAAATGCAATAGGCCCTGCAGAGCCTTTAAAAAACCTGTTGCTTCTGCAGTGGAGACCTCCAGCAAAGCTGCTAATCATGGAATGGATAGAGTTGCAGGGGACCTTAAAGATCATCAAGTTCCAACCCCCTCTGCCCTGGGCAGGGACACCTTCTACTAGACCAGGTTGCTCAAAGCCCCATCCAGCCTGGTCATGAACATCTCCAGAGATGGGGCACCCACAGCTTCTCTGGGCAACCTGGGCCACCCTCAGGGTAAAGAATTTCTTTCTAGTATCTAATCTAAATCTCCTCTCTTTCAGTTTAAAACTATTCCCCTTGTCCTATCGCTATACTCTGACACAGATTCCCTCTCCAGCTCTCCTGTAGGCCCCCTTCAGATACTGGCAGGCTGTTAAAAGGTCTCTCCAGAGCCTTTTTGTCTCCAGGCTGAACAACCACAGCTCTCTCAGTCTGTGCTCATACGAGAGGTGCTCCATCCCTCTAATCATCTTTGTGGCCTAATGCTGTACCTGTTCCAACAGGTCCATGTCCTTTGTAACCGTTAATTTCACGTCACTCTTTTCCCTTTCACAGTGTATTCATTAGAGGGGAGATTCTAATGGCCCGCACCCAGCTGACAGCCTGCTCTCCTCTACACTCTTTCCTCCAAGACAGAGGTATGGGGCACATGCATTGCTTTGGCAAGCCCCACTCCCTCTCCACAAAGGATCCACTGCTTCACTTTTCAGGTGATGGGAAATATTCCAGCTATACATCAAAACTGCATCCTCTCCTTTTTTTTAAGGGTGCATATCTGTATACCAGAGAAGCTGTGGATGCCCCATCCCTGGAGGGGTTCAAGGCCAGGTTGGATGGGGCCTAGAGCAACTGGGTCTAGTGGGAGGTTGTCCTGTGGTGTCCCTGCCTATGGCAGAGGGGTTGGAACTTGATTATCTTTAAGGTCCCTTCCAACTCTTAACCATTCTATGATCTCCTTGTCCTTTGGAATTGGCAATCCAAAGGGATGCACTGCACGGAGATGTTAAGTATATGATGAGAGCTGTCATCACTAGAGGGTGGGAGCAGGTACCACTTCTTGTGTGTTGTGTAACTGGTGCTGAGTACTAATAGAGGGACATCTGATTTTACAGATACCCCTTTATTTATTGCTACTGATTTTTGAAAGAGTGAATGTTACTGCCAACTCATATCTCTGTGTTGTTTCACTAGCCCTCCTGCTCGAAATAAAACATTGGTATAATTTTTGTACTAATGTGTAGGTTTTGCGAAAGTCAGACAAAAAAATATATGTAGAATAGTTAAGAGACTATTCCTGTTCCTTTGAAGCAATAAGAGGAGCATATTTGGAAAGGAATTGAGTTGATACTCAACATGCCCTCTGTGGATTTGAAGCTAATGGTTTACAAAAAGGGAGAGGGAAAAAAAAACAGCCAGTCTTTTTTTCTGAGGTAAGCGCATAACAAAAGCTGGGTGCATTTTGACAAGTTGTTAGATTTGTACAGGTTTTTGCTGCTTATGATATATGCTTTTGTTAGAGAAAAATATGTAAAAATATGTGAATTTCAACATGGCAGGAATGCTACAATTTGCCCTTTGGTACTTTGTCCTGTTTTATAATAAGTCTGCTGATTTATCAAAATACTGGTTCTTTTTGCAACACAGAGTTGAGTACATTTCTAAAGGATCAAAGCAGGGCTTTGTTTTCTTGTGAAATAAGCTTTGCAGTGTGCCACAGTCAGGTAGACTGCTATTTAAAAGCATGCAGGAGCTGTATAGAAATGTAGAACCTGGAAGTCCCCAGTGGACCTGAAGCATGTGGCATTTGGGATTGATAAGGAAATACATGTTACATTGAGAAGTACCAATATGCTGCTGAAGCCTAGAGATTTGTGAGAATAACTGCATGGCTCAATGTAGTTAGATTTTACTGTGATGCTAGAGGCCTTACAGCTACTTTATATGTTCTGATCGAAGTAGTGGATGTTGTTTGTACCAACAGTTGTGTTCAGGAAACAAATTTCAGAGTTATACGGAGTAATACATCCGACAAATGCTGCCCATGGTTTTCTCACTTGAAATGTCTGGGGTGTGATGAAAGATATTGTGCTGAAAACTCTGTGGATAGAATCACAATGCCTTTTTGCAGCCGTAGTTGAGATTACCATTTGCTGTCCTGCCTATGTCCTTCAGAAACACTGCCTGACATGAGACAAAGGAAGCTCTTGCCTTGTGGTCTTCCTGCTGACACTTTAACGAAGCAGCCTGTAATGCTGGTTGTCAGGCTTGTTCTCTTTTGTGTAATGTGGATGCTTTATTGTCCATAACTTTGTCAAATTGTTAATTAGCTGCTTTACACCTGACATGTTTATGTTTCAAAGTGTGTTCTGTGCTTCTGATTCAGTATGTGCTCAGGTACTTCAGTGAGGGGCGAGAACTCTCTTCACTTCTAGGTGGTTGCCCCTTTCTAGATTTGGACCATCAATATTTGGCTGAGGCTGCTAAATTAAATTTTTTTGTTGATCAGTGGTAACTTTGGCCATGAACGAGCGGCAGTGGACCAGAAATGTGTTTTACCCATTCTTTCCTATTGGAAGATTGTAATGACTGTAATTTTTCCTTAATGTTCTAGTTGCATCGTCTTTGTGCGTCAATGAAAAGTCCAAATATGGCTTTGTTCAAGCAACAGAAGGTGGAAGATATTTATGAAATTGGGGAAGAGCTGGGAAGGTAAGTTTGTACTGATGTCACAACACTATTCTAAAAGATGACACATGGAGATATTTGTCACATCCTAAAGCAATGACTCTGCGTGTTAGCTGAGATCAATTGCAATATACAACAATAGAAACACATCCCTTTACAAAAACTGAAATTTAGATTTTTTTTTTTTTAAGTTAAGCGTGCTAACTCTTTTTTTCTGTTTCTTTCCTTGCGACTATGACAACAAAAGGTATGTTTAGATTGTCTTTTGTAGATAGGTGTCATCTGTGTCTGCTTTAGAGTGAATTCACCTGTCCATTTGCAGAACCAGCTAGGGAACAGGAACCCATGGTGCTCTCATCATAGATGCATCCCTTGAATTTGCCTGGCTGCTTTGAGCAGCGCTGCACAGCACTGCTGTTTTCAACTGGCACTGACAGAACGCATTCATATATGCCTGTTAAAACACTGTGTACGTCTTCTTGACAAGCCTTACCTGTCAACATTTTAGCTGGACTGGTTAATACTTGTATATAGCTTTTAATCTATAAAGGCTTATCTGCAGGTATTAATTATAGGTGGAGTTAATGGGCTATTTCCATGCTCAACCATAAGCACCTGTTTAAACTCTGCTGGATTGGTGAGTTAGATGACAGAGGGCTCCCCCAGTGACTTAGCAACATACAATGTACTCAGTGACAAGTGCTGGTTTCCATTCATCCTCTAGTGATTTTCTTTTTAATATGCAAATAGCTAAATTAGGGCTGTACATGTGTTGGCTTCTTTCCAATGTCTGGCAGTTGGTTTTGAGAAATGACTGCGTATGTGAAATTACCCGTTTTCAAGGGCCAATAATTTAGTTACATTAAAACACTTCAATCAAAGTTGTTTCATTGCCAAATCTTATTTTTTGCAGTCACAGCTGTTTCATCTCTCGAGTTGTTGAGATGATTTCTCTAAAGGGGAGATGTTTTTAGCGCGTTGGTTTGGTTGGGTTTTTTTCATTCCCTTCCCTCTCAAGAAGGCCTCAACTACTATATTTTCTGTAACTGCTTACTTTTGAGTATTGATTGGTCCTGATAATATCAGCCTGAAAGTGAAAATCTAACAACAGTGAGCAGTATGGAAGTTCAGTATGTGTTCAGGGTGTAAAAGGTGCACTTGTTTTTTGTTTTTTTTTTTTTTTTAACCTAGGAGGCCCTAGTGTATATTGCAACAATCAAACTTTTAAAATGAGAAACTGGTAACTGAGTAGTATAATTTTATTTTGGTTCCTGAACTGGATTTGGAAATTCAGTGTCTTTTGACATGATGAACCTCACTCTCCTCTTCAGGTTGGTGATCGTTATTAGGCCTTTTGAATGGAGAAGTGCAGTTGAAACAACCTGGTAAAGGCTGGCCCTTGTTTCATCTGCCTGAGAGGCCTCAGTGTGGTAAGGATTGTGTGGTCCCAGCAGCATGGGAGGACCTCCTCCCTTCTTGCCTGCATGTCCTAGAAACAGGGCTGGCCCGAGGGCTATGCTGTGAAGCTGGGATTTGCTACATGGTGGATGATGGACTGGGTTTAGAGGAGACGACACTCGGATGTGGCATCTGAAATTTTAATGGGTGTATTCTCTGCAAGAAAGACCTTTTCTAGAAGGGCCAGAAGAAGGAGTAAGTTTATACACAAGGAGGTGCCATCCTCATATGACAGAGGAATACTAAACTCTACTACAAAACCGTGTTCTAGTTCCCACCATTTTATGTGTAGTAAATGAGAAATACAAGTCTACTTGGTACTGGGATCTGTGGGCAAAAATGTTCCCTGCAAAACTGGAAGGAAATAGGCAAATTGTAACAAGCAGACCTCTGCTACTTGTTATGGTTTTTCCAGGAAAGCCCTATAATTGTAAATTGTGAGAAAAAGGCAGCAAGATTGGAATTGGCTTCCTTACTCTGAATGCGTCCAAGTTGTGTACTTTAGACATGTCCATGAATATACTGTCATACTGTCTGTCAGTGTATTTTCACTTTCAGATTTTGCAAATAGCTCTGCAAACCTCTTATTTCAGCTGTGTGCTATATGTGGAGTGTCACTGGGTTATTATGCCTCTTTATCTCTGAGCAGTAACTGCTGATTAGGGCCAGTAACAAATGATATCTGGCATTGTTAGAAGAAAAATAACATATTTTACAGTTTGTGATGACTGAAACACAAGAATCTTTTCCAAAGGTGACTTAGAACCTCTAGGTGCATTTATTAGTTCAGTATGTTTGCAGCAAGCTGTTAGTTGCTGACAGGTACAGGCAGGTAAAAGGATTCGTTTATTGTCATTCTGGTAACAAAAGTCACTTAGAAAACAAAGGTTTTCAAGCAGTGTCTGTGACGTGTCTGTCCTGTTCATGTTCTCCTAGCTGAGTTAGTAATTTCTTGGGAACAGTAAAAGTAATCATAAAAAAAAAAAGTAGTCATTAATACAGGCCTAATGCTTGTTTTAGCTTGGATTCAGTTAGAAGATAAAATTCAGGATCTCACTGACGGAAGCAGCACCTGTTTATCTGAAATTCTTTGCATAGCATTTAGGAAAGGAGGCTCGTATTATATATTGAAAATGGTCTTTTACAAGGTTTAGATACATCTGGGCTACAGATTAAATTAGACTCTTCCTGTCATTATGCAGCGTTGAAGGTACCTGCAGCAAAGATTCTTCAGATCCAGCTGTATAAAACCCTGCAAATGACCCATTTGTGGATTCCTCAACCAGATCATTCTCAAAATCAATGCTCAGCTAGAAGCAACTCAAAGTATGCTGGAAATGCAGTTGTCTCCTGTGCCAAGGCGATTGTGTGAGAGAAAAGCCTTTGCAGAAAGGGGGATCAGGTTTTCCGTAGCTGCAGCTGTGTGCTGCCTACCTCCAACATTCCCTCAAATCTTTCAAATATTAATCTTAGGTTTACACCTGTGTTGCTCAGCTTCTCCAAAGAGTACATACAGGGAACCAGAAGTCAGGCATGTGGTATTAGAGAAAAAAAAGTTGCTTCTGGGTTGGTTAGTTCTGGCAGCTATAATTGGGAAGCTCAGCATGGCCTGTGCTGAATGAGGGCAATCATTTATTATTGTGTATGTATATTTAAAGCTACTTCCTGTAAGATAATATCGGTCAGTTTGTAAGTGTGAAGTTTGTGGGGACTGAGGTTCTCTGTGATAATTGACTGGGAGCTTAAAAAGAGGAGGAGTGTCTAGAGTGAATTTAGCAAATTTCCACATTTTAAAATAAAAAAAAAGAACCCTTTTGAGGTCTACAGTACAGCTTATGGCTAGAATATTGAAATACTAACTTCTTGTTTTTCAAAATTTATGACAAAAGAAAAGGGAGAGTTTAGAAAAACAACTGAGGATGAATAGGTTATAGGGATATTTATTTTAAAAGTCCTCAGTTACATTAATTTAGTCTGTCTGGAAGTCTAGAGGAACTGGAAAGCAATGTGACACAAAGTAATTGGTGCCTGCAGAGGTACTAGAAGATTCTCCTCTCTTGCCCCTTCCCTCAAGGGCAGTAGATGATGTGATTTGGGAGTACTTCATACAGTCCTCCCAGACTTTTAATACTATAACTCTTTGAAAGGATCAGACTTTCTGGAAGATTCAGTTTCTTTCTGTGTCTGAGATGTTGATCAAAACCAGATACTTTGAAAAATTACTTTCCATAGAATGTTTTCAAAATATCTGTGCTCAAATGAGTTCATGTTGCTAAGTGTCACTTTTATTTAGGTAAACTGCATCCTTTACCATTGATTTTAATGAACTTTGTAAGAAACCTCTTAAGAATTTTGCCTGTTTTGAGGAGGATCCTGGCATAAGCCATTTGCAGGAACATTTGCAGCAGATTAATGGCATGCCAAAGCAATAGCGCTTTCTGAAAAGTATGAGGAAGTGGAGGCTAACTTGACTTTTGGGAATATGCAGTAGGTCAAATAGCACTGGTTCTTGTGAGAAAGGGGCTGGTAGCAAGAGAGAACCAAGAATGGGAACTCCGAAGTTGAGGGCAGAGCAAGCCAAGAGATGAAGGAACTGGCCTGCTGAGGTAGTGATATAGTTCCCAGCAAAGTGGCAGCAAAGAAGCTGGCTGGAGAGCCTTTTAGTAAAATGTTTCAGGATTTGTGATTTGAGTGGGTACTTCTGTCTGTCTGGACAAAAGGAGTTCTTGTACAAACCTGCATGAGCCTTTTCTGGTTGTAGTAGCAGACACTGACAGTGGTGGTAGGTGCACGGAGAGTGCAAGAATTTCAGAGATGTGCAGCGTAATTCATAAAAGGTTGTACCACAGAGTCATTAATCTGTTACCTAAATGTGTTGCCAGCCAGGCTGTAGGGAGCTGTTGATATTTGTGCCTCCTGGGCAGTCAAGTCAGGGCTGAGGGTAGGAAGTGTCACGGAGTGTTTCACAGCAGTGCCTGTTCCTACTGGGTGCTGCAGGAATGGCCTGCACTGTCCTGAGAGAGTCCCGCTCTCACTGCTGCTCAGCTCCCTGCTACTTACAAAGAGGTAGATCACACGTAATAGAGACAAACCTTGGAGTGATGTTTCTGGGTAAGGAAGTCTGCCCCTTTCCTTCATTATTGTCCTTTCACTGTAGGGAAGGAGCTCTGCCGTCCTCCACCTGCCACTCCAGTTTCTTGCTTGTCTCAGAAACTGAAAGCTGTGCTCATCTCTAGCCTATCCTTTCTCCAGCTTTTTTCTGGCGAGGTAGGATACATCATAGTCTGATGAACTATCTCCACAGGAAATAAGAACTATGTCTTTCACTGTGCATGAGAAACAGGAAAAGCATTCACTTGCTAGTTTGAAATCCTCTCCGTTGGGAAATACAGACAGTTTGTTGCAGCATGGTGGCCTCCGAGAAAGGCAGCTGGGCATGTCTTTAAAATTGTTAGAGTATTTATACTGATAAGAAAAACAAGCAGGCCTTGCTGAAGTTGTGCAAACTAGAGGACTGACATGGCTGTTTTCGGTGGGGGCCTATACCTGAAGAGTTCCTAGAAGCCCTTAGTTAGTGTCTGGTTAAGGCAAAAGGTGACATAAATATGAGTGGATCGAGTTTAGACTGTGCAAATGAATTTTACAGCAAGGCTCTGACATGTTTCTGCATGTTAGGATGGTTCACATTTCCCTTTGAGGAATTTTCTGCTGTATATGCATCAATATCAGTATCTAGCTGTTTCCTCATGTTTCTTGCTTGTTTTGTTTTCTTTTTTATAGTTACACTGTGTTTATTACCTAGTCTTCTGCATTTTATTCTCTGCAGAAGCATTGAAGACTGCTGAGTGTCCAGCTCCCCTATTGCTTTCTTATTTGGAGTCTAAACTCTTCAGGATATGAATTGTCTATAAATATGTATATTTTTAGCATTGAGGTTGCTGGGCCAGTGAAATCAATATGTTGCTGTAGGAAAAGTTATTCATAATATAGAAAAAAAAACCTCCAACGTTTCTGTGGCTGTTCATTTCTCTACTGCTGCTTGAATTCACAAGTATCTTGTGAACAGTACAAGAGAAGCAATGGTAGTTTGTGTCACTGATGTGCTAAATGAAAGGTCATTTTGATGAGCAAGTAGTTATTCCTCCTCATTTCCCCTTCTTGCCTTGAAGGCTCTAGTTCGGTGCTAAAAGCTTTTATGATTTGTTGAGCTCCAAGTCTTCATTGTTAAATTGCGGGGTGGGGGATGGCGAAACTCGTGTATCACATTTAGTAGCTGATTTTTGTCACATGGGTGAGCAAAAAAGTATGTATGTGGTGTGATGGATACTTCTGTTTGGGTTTTTTGTCATGGTGGTAACATTCTTTCAGGCTGTTTCTGAATAATTATATTTGTTTCCTGCTTCTCCATGATAGTGTTTCACTCACATGTTGATTCGCTCTGGACTTCAAAGGGATTGCTGGATTTTTTCCTCTTTAAATAAGCTATTTAATTTTTTTGTATAATCGTAGTTCAGTAAAGTCATGTTGTACATGCCTAAAGAGTAAAACAGATGCATGCGGTACGTATTTACTTTGGTTGAAGTTGTTTTGTTTTGCATTCTATGTAACCAGGCCAGGAGGATATTTTCAGATGATTCAGTCAATGCCTTAATCGCTGTCATTTCAATTTGGGTATAATCCAGTTTCCAGTTTCACAGCCCCTGCTGACCTGGGGTGTGGTTTCAGGATTAAAGCCGAGGTAGATCTTTCATTGATGGCCTGTCATTCTTCCTGTAGCCACCTTTCTTCAGCTAAACATTACTGTCTCCTCCCTGCCTTGTGTGGAGGGTCAGCTTGGCTCCCTGAAACGAGTGAAACCTTTTTTCTGTCTGAAGTCTAAAAGGACATCAAATGCACCATATTACCAGTGGTAATGGGATCTTAAGGCCTGGCACATAATTTCTGTTCTGATGGTGTAACTAGTAAATATTTATGTATGTCATGAAAACAAAAAGCAGAGATAACTGAGGTATTCTTTGTAGGGGAGAAACATAGAAATCTGTGATAAAATGTCATGCCATCCCGCAAGGTGGACTCTCCTTGGTAAACAGAGGGGTGTGATTGCAGCTAGGAAATTTACCCTCAACACACGACACGCAGTATCTTCATACCAGGATTATTGTTTTCCTCTTGATAGCAATTGTTCAGTATTGCACTTTTTCAGATGTCAGCCTTAACTCTGCTCTTTGATTTGTACTTTGAATTAGTTCTTTAAATTTGAAAGGGTAACCTTGGATGATTTTTTCCTGTGACACACACAATGCCAAGTCTTCGCTTTTGATGCAAAATGTAAGTTTAATTATTGAGCACTGACCAGTACCTCTTTTAATACTTCTGTTACAAAAATCTTACACTTCAAATATTTGATGTACATTGAATCTTCTGGTGAAACAGTTTTGGCATCCGGTACTTGGTCATCATTAGTGTGATTGTAATAGGCTGTCTAATAGTCACTTTTTAATTTTTTTTTTTTTATTTTTATTCCTTTTAGCAGAGCGAGTGAACTTAGTTTTTTCCTTTTTAAACAGATTTCCCTGATAGTTTCCAGTGCTCTTTCAACTGTTTCCAAAATCTTTGTTTTTTTACAGAAAGCGCAGAGAAAATAGTGGGAGGTTTTGTTGTTTGATTTTTATTTTTTTTTTCCCTAATAATAAAGCTACTCTCCCTACAGTAACTGAACAGAATTGCCCATGGTTATTTTAGAAGTGGCCTTAGCCTTACTTAGTAACAAAGCCATGCATTTTTTTCAAGTGAATTCCTTATTACCAGCATTCATCTTGATGATGGAAGTGATCTGAGTGTATTTCCTCAGTCCATATCTGGCTCTGAAAGTATAATTAGAGCTGAGCGACCCCAGTGGTACTGCTCAGAAAGCTCAAATTCAGCAATGGTTTTAACCACTGAAAATTAAGCCTAATCCCAGTCTTTGATTTTTCCATTTCTGTTAAAATAAAACTATTTTTTCCACTTTGCATTGTAGTAGAAAGCAGATGGAAATTTGAACAGCTGAGAAAATAGACTCTGTATGGTATTCGTTCCATGCTTTTGGAATGAAAAATGTTACTTAGGAGTAAAAATACACATAAAATAAACATAGTGCAACTCACCACTGTTCTAACAATGATAAAGCATTGGACAAATTATTACCGCCTTTTGCAGAATGGGGCTTGCAGGTACTTGTCTGATGGTCAAGCTTAATTTAGCTCAGGTGACACTTACTACTCATTGTTGAAATTCTACATCAGCAGTTTTGAACGGGAGTGAAAGCCTGTTTTAATAGCTGAGCCTGAATGCGCAGTGATGCGTTGGTGAGGAGAGATGTATATGTATCAAATCACTCCAATGGACAGACTTGTTCTGTCTAGCGCCAGCGTGGTTGGGTTGGAGTCACTGGCCTGTTTGGGGCAGCCAGTGTAGATTCAGTAAGTGGGTGACTGTACCCTGAAGCCAGGGCTTGTAATCTTTACTTACTACAGAATCTACAGCTTTTGTGAGAGAGTAGTTAACATCAATGTCCAAGTTTTGTGGATCTATAACCCTCACAAAGAGAGAATTTCTACTGATCTCTCTGTTTGCTATATAGGAAGAGTGAAGGGAATAAATAATGTGTCTTCTGTGCTGTCCTGCTGCTGGAAGAGATTGTTTACTTCAATATAGTAAAGATTAAATAAAATTAAGAGATAACTTCTGTCTCTTACTTTGGCAGACCAGAAGAATCCACAAAGAGCAGTGAAATGGGAGTTTCGGCAACCCTTTGTGGATTTGGATTTACAGATTATTTCCTAAAATCTTGATTTAAATGCCAGCATGATTTCTATCTGTTTCATACATAGAAGAGGAGAAAAATAATTTAGCCCTAGTACTGCAACCCTGCTTCTAGGTATGCTACATTCAGTGCATATCTAGCTGGATTTGGACCTTTAAATGCAGAGGTACAGCGTACTAACCTTTTGTGTGCGTATTACGTATGCAGTGGTGTTGCTCCACATAGCAGAAGGAACAACTTATCAAAACAGCTATTCCTGCTGAGCATGAGTCAGCTTTGACCTTTCCCAGGTCTTTGGACTTTGTTCATTACCACTCCAAGAGTTGATATTCAATCTAAAAGCTAAGTGTGATAAGTGGGGAAATTTTTTTATTGTGTGCATTTTATTCTTGAGCTTCAGATTACATGAAATGCTTGCTAGGCTATCAGGAACTCGCCATAATTGCTGGGCTTGTGCTGTATAACTGCAGACTCTGCTCCTCCGGCCTCGGGAGCTGATAAGGGCCACATTGCTTGTCACAGCAGGATTGGGAATTTTCCAGAAACATTTAACAGCTTTGGGAGATGCTGGTGATGATACCCAGTTTCTTGTGACGCAGGGCTGATGACCCAAAATGGTGTTTAAGGCAATAATTGACTGTAATGCAGATAACATGTTACTTTACTGATAGCCTGTAATAATTTATGTCATTTTTCAGAAACATTGGATTTATTAAGTCTTGCTTTGGATTCCAAATAGTTTATTCGCTCTTTACTTATTCCAGTAAACCCAGATCCTTCTGTTTGAGTCCATATTCTTCTGCTGTTCTGACTCTCCTCTGGCAGTGAATACAGAGATGGTCTTTGGGCTGGGATGTGTTGGTTACCTTTGCATCAGCTGTAAAGAGATGTGGATGAAAGGTCCCAGACAGTGACATTATCAGAGACCTTGTACATCCAAAGGTGCTCTGTGCTTCACTGTCGTGAATGTTGAAACTTACCCTGGAAAGGTACTGTATTCTACAGTACTGTACTGTCAGCTAGGAATTCATTGGTTGTGAGTGAAAATGCCAGTGTATTTAAAAGTGGCAGCTGATTTTTTTTTTCCTCTTTCTGTATAAAATAGTAAAACTCATTAGTTTTAAAAATTAGCATATTGTTAGAGTAGTGGTAGTGTGACACTTCTCTCTTTAACATGAACTGGTTTGATTAGAAGTCACTCTGACACTGCCTGGGCACTTAGTAAGCCTGAAACGAAGTTTTGTTAGTTATTTTTCATATAATGAAAACTTTCTTCTACTTTATATAACAGGGCTGTGGTAAGTTAGGGATATTTGTACAATAATCTTGTGTGAAAGGTTCAAACGAGAACTATAATATATTATGAACTGGATTTACTTCTCCATCTTTCACACATATGAAGAATTTATCTACTTTTTAGTAGCCAAGCAAAATTCCTATTAAATGGTCTATTAAGAAAGGTTTTAGACTATTCTGTTGGAATCTGGCATCTGCCACAGTTTAGTTTCTGTGTAGGTGCTTTAGGAGAGGTAGCCAATTTGACAAAAATTCACTTTTCATTTGCAGCTTAGACAGGAAGTACAGTGACATTTGTGACTTTTTCTTTTTTTCCCCTATAGCTCTTTATGAAGTTATAAGAGGTGTCAAGAGAGTATTTAACAGATTAAGGTTTTGGGGTTTGTTAGTTTAATTTTGTGAAGTCTTAAGGAATCGGTGAGATACTTTCCCTTTGGTGACCTTGCCATGACAGGATTTCTGGTTTATTGTTTCATCTATCATACTCTAGTTTCTTTGTAAATATTGTAGTGTTGGGCATACTACTTATTCACGACTTAAATCATGATTTGATACAACAGAAATTTAATCTAAATTCTGGTTTAGTCTCAAAAAAACCCAATAGGTCTATAAAAAAATAAAGCATGCTAACATGCTACAAATTATTGCTGTAGGCCCGTTTACAGAAAGCTTCCAGTTCTTTATGGCTGTGACCACAGGCTTCCTACCCAGGAAAGTGCTTTTATGCATATATTTTGTGACCCTCGTATGGCCTTTGGTTGACCTGTGCTCCATAAATGAGCTGAGAGCATGCAAATTGTACAAGTTACCAGCAGAGTCTTGTCCTCTCTGCTGGGAATAGTACACCAGTGCAATTACAAGTAGCAGAAGCCATCTCTGAAGTGTAAAAAAAGAGAGAGAGTATCTAGCTTGATAAAATTATGTGCATTAGAGCAATTGCTCTAATCATTTCCATTTGAGAGGAGAACAGCTTTTTCGGGCTTGAGATTTTTTAAGTAGGCATTCAAGCAAGAATTCTCAAGGGCATTGCTTTGCTTTCAAAGTTAACAAAAATGCAACCACAAAAGGATAAAACCATTAGTGTTGCTTTTCCAAGAAAAAGAAATAAGAGTGAGAAACATGGAAAAGTAGTAAGATGCAGACTTTCTACACTTGAGATTGACAGTTAAAACCAATCTGCAAAAAGGCATGATTAGCAAAATTGTTGACATAATAATAAAAAATAATGGCTCTCCTTTGTTGAAACTAAGTAAACCAGCCTCTTGAATCCATAGAAATCTTGCATTCAGGTTAGCTAGACAGTATTATCTGTGAATCTGTTGATGTATATTAACTTAAGAATGTGCACATAATGATTTAATAATATTTTTAGGATTTTACTGGCCTCTGACTGTAGATTATGGAAAATCAAAGCAACTGGTGCTGCAGACTCATTCACTGGAGAAAGGGCAATGTGAGGGGAAGGGGAAGCTGACTTGGCTTAAAATATACACTGTGAAGTAACCGATGGCTGTCAGTAAACATAAATATAATTGTTCTCAGGGTTAAATATATCATTTTGACTCAGAGCTCTGAGCATAAATGACACTGGATAGGGTGTCTTTTTTTTTTTTTCTTGCTGTCAAAAGACCAAACATAATTTATCATCCAATTACAGAAAGAGAGCTGATGACTGGCAAATGTAAAGTCTGGTAAACCTAAAATTAGATCTAAGTTGTGTTTTGACTTCCTAAGCACAGGCAACCATATATGTGAACTACGTCCTTTGTCTTTGCTTGAGGTAGGGTTTGTAATAGCAAATAAACCCTTTTAGGCTTGCATTCCCACAACTGAATGTCTTAAATGCAAATTAAAAAGGGCAGAAATTAAAATTATGTTTTTATTGAAACTGTTAAAACCTATTTATATTGTGAAAGCTTATATTTTCCATTTTGTTGTAAGGTCCTTCCTATAGTGGGCTGTTGTTATTTATGATCTAGTGCTTTATGTATGTTTTTGTGCCCCAAATTTTGCTTTTAGATACAGAGAGCATGTTTGGGGGAGTGGGGAAGGATGCCGTGAGACTGAAACATTTACTCTGGTCTTCTAAAGAAAATCACCTAAAATCAGAATTGTGTGTTTCTAATTGATGTAAACACAAGTCAGAACCGTCTAGTTCTATCCTATGGGTACAACGGCTGTTTTCAAGCTGTGAGGTAGATGGTTGAAGTGTCATGCCTGAGGCAGCCCCACTTTCTGACCAGGTTGAACTCAGCACCTGGATGTTTCTGTTTTCCTCAGTATGTGGAGAAGAAGCAGTTTAAGTGTGAAAGTTCTCCAGCGTGTCTTTTACCTTCCCAATTAACTAATCTAATTCTGAATTGCAATCAGGCTTGAGTTTTGTTGTCTTCCTGCATTCTAGGACTTGAGACATCTGGTGTGAGAAGTTTCCTTCGAGGCCCTTACATTATCTGGGAAAACCAGCTGGCTGGCACACCAACCACAGCTTCTTTAACTCAGCTTCAATCTTGAGAGAAGTGCACGTCTGAGCAAGACCTGAAGGAGGCAAGGGAGAGCTCAGTGTAGACTTGTGAAAACATAATAAGCAATAAAACAACATGTGAGGGAGGAGAACATCAAGGGGGACGGAGGGTCATCTCCACTTCTCTTAAAAAGCATTTGCTTGTGTCTACTGTAATTTCATGCACTTTTCTGTCTGGTGCAGCAATACCCTTTGTGTTGATGTCAGTGTTCCTGTGTTCATACTGCTGTAGCTTGGTGTATTTCAGATTGCTGTTCTCTGCTTTCAAGTGAAAGGAGGAAACTTTCGCCTTTTTTTGAATCTTTGCCTTCTTACACCTGCTGTATGTCAAAACCAACATCAAGAAAGAATAATAGAGATTCATGACAAAAAACGAAAACAACCAACAAACCTGTGTGGAAAAAGTATTGCTGTGCTTTGCTCTGTGCAATAGGCTGTGTTTGCACCCATCCAACAGCCTGGCCATACTCGGCTGGCATTGCTGAGCTGAGTAGCTTCTCATTGCAGACTCACGAAAGAATCCCACCTAAATGCTCAGATCCCCAACTGAGTTTGCAGGTGCTCTGTGAAAAGAAGGGTAAAACTATCTTGCATTTGTGATAGTCTGTGTGTGAATCTAGGGAGTTAAAAGACTGATTGTGATGCTGTTGAGTTTTATTTTAGTTTCTTCTCTGGTCATGTATACTTGTGCAGGAACGCATAGTGAATAAAAATATGAATTATTGTAATTGCAATTCTAGTGATGTCTACAGACATTTAATTAGGTTATAGGTCCAGCTGTATGCTTACCCCCTATAATTTTATTTTGATTTTCCAGTAGCTTTACCTGTGTTTTACAGACTTTGGGAAATGAAGTACAGAAAGAGTAAGGTGTTACTTTCCATTGAATGTGTAGGAACCTAATTACTGTTAAAGTCAGTGGGATGTTGCTGCCTAAAATCCCTTGCAAATCTGCTCCAAAGTAAATTGTTCTGGCTCATCTAGGGAATTGAGTGTCACGTCTTGACTGGCGGAATGCCAGAGCGCTGTCCTTTGCCAGATTCACTTTTCAAAGAACTCCTTGAAAACGTATTTCAGTGTAAAGTGTCTCTTGTCAGCAGGTTCTAATGTATCATCTATTTTACAGGAATTTCAGGTTTTAACAACTACCAATAAGTAACACTGACAAATCTGTTTTTTAGAATTCTTTAATGAATGAAATTAAGATGAATATGGAGAGAACATAGAGAAATAGACTGAATGTGCAGAAAGGGAACTTGTTTGGTATTTGGAGAAGAAATGGTTCCTGACAGAATTAGCTTCCTGACTTCTCCCCAGTCTGACCTCAGAGGGCCTGATTGGAGTCAGATAACCTGTGCTGTCATCTCAGTATTTGTTTACATATTTTCAGCATTTCTTGACAACTACTTAGCAATGTGGTGTTTCTGGAGCACCAGAGGAAGATTTGTGTAAAGCCCATACCTACACAAACAGTTGCTTAAAGGCTGTCTTTATTCTAGTGCTCCGTAGCAACACCACTGTTACACACTGAGGCATTTAGAACAGGCAGGCTGCACTTCTGTCATTCTCTCAAGTCAAATTCTGACCCAGTGCATTACCCTCCACAACCTGTATTAAAAATAAACTTTGAAAAAAGAGCAAGAAGTTACCCTGTTATTCTGGACTGTCCAGCTTCTGTCTTCCCCACATCCTTTCCACATCCTCTCCTGAACTGCACAACAATTAAATAAGCTGAACTTGTGCTCCTCTAGTGCCCGCTTCTGAAAATAGACTACCCAACCACCCAGTAATATTGTTTCCGTGTTCCTATTCAGTGACAAATCTTGTAAGTGATAGTAGCAGTAACAATAATAGGTTGTCTTCATTGCTAGGATAAATTCCTTTATTAATGATGGACAGATTTGATGTATCCAATTATATTATAACTGACAGGTTGCAGCTGCTATTGTTTATACTCTTGAGCTGTTACCACAATTAAGGACAGTCTATGCTGAATCTGTGACAAGGCTGCTGTACAGCCATCCAAAATATTTCTGAAAAGGACAAAACTTCATTTGTTTTAAAAAAACAAAATAGGAAGAAGCAGTCTTTAAGCTTACCTAGTGTGTGTTGTAAATACTGATGTTTATGATCAAAGTCACCTTCATTTCAGATATATACATGAATTTTGGTAAAGTCATTCAGCTGAAATTTGGACATTTGAGCTGCAAAATTTAATTTCAAGTCTAAGGTCAGCCACAGACTCCCCACGTGAGATTAAGTAAGTATATTAATTTCTCAGTGCTGTCAGCTCACGTGTCAAAGTGACATACTTTCCTTTCTTTCACTTTTTTCCCAGCCTTGATCGAAAGTTTGGGGAAGCTGGCACTGTCTGATTCTTACATGCTCAACGCAGATGCATTAGGAGGTGCAGAAATGCTTGTCTTGGTCCCTGACTTTACAAGCTGTGTAGTTAACAAGAAATCCAAAGTGTGTCAGGCTGTGATTGTAAAATACCAGTGAGACATCTTCTTTTTTCCATAGGGTATGGGCTGCCACATGAACTATTCATGGCGTCTAGTAGAAAAGTGGAGCGATATGCTCTATCTTTAACACTTGCTCAAAGACTTTTCTCCCTGCCTGTCCCTTATCCAGCCCTTAGCTCTTCTCTTAGTGTGCTTCAGCATTTCAGTGCCTGGCAAAGCATTGGGCTGTTTGTGTGGGAGATGCACCAGCAGAAGTCTTTATGGTGGCTGGAAGATAGTTGAGCATCCTCCTGTGATGCTTTAAGAAAGACCCTGGGAATTCAGGAGCAAGCATGTGTGCTCTGCAGCAAGTGGGGAAACAGGTAAGCATGAGTTATGGACAGTTTCAAAATGGCATTAAAACTGTCTTAAATGTCCTAGGCTAAGGAATTGTGCATTTGTGTTTTTCCATGTGGCCTGTAAGCTCTTCTGCTCAGTCACAAACTGTCTCAGTAAAGACTGTCTGCAAAAGCTTGTTTTTAAGGGATGAAGGAAATGGCATAAAGACTGGGACAGAAGCAGGCAGAATGTGCGCGTGGCTACGTGTGCAGGGGGAAATGGATGACAAGGGAATGGGTGTTGTGATGAACAATTGTCCCAGACTATAAGTATGTAAAAGGAGAAGGCAGAAATTCCATTATTACTTTTGTAAGCTTTTAAATAAACAAAAATGTACAAAATCCACAGTATCACCAGACTGTTTAAATGTAAAAGCGACTGTGTTCATTCCCAAAATCAGCACTCATAAAATAGTTTCTCCCTGAACGTTGTGGGCAAAATTTATGTCCCTAGAAGGGAATACAAAGAAGCAAACACAGCAACATTAGTACCATGTCTCTTTAAAAAATCAGAACTAAACAAGATGCAAGTCTTGCAAAAAATGAACAATCAAACAAAAAACCCATGAAACCCAGGATGTTTCGCACAAACAGCTCTCAGCACTCCAGAATGAATTCTTTCAGCAGGCTGTTTAAGGCAAGTTTGGGGATTTTGCAGAAGGAATTTCATTCTCTCAAATTCTTTAGGCTTTGCATGTAACGGTGAAATCAGGAGGCAAAAATATGAACGAATTAATGCATTTGACAAATGGTTGATGTCTCAATTGCATTTGTGATGAATTGTTCCTAAAGGGATAAGTATACTTGTCCCATCCGTTCCTGCCTCACTCCTGAGAAGTGTTCAGGATACATCTAAAGCCAAAAAGAAGCACTTCAGGCTGCCTGGCGTTGTTTGAACCCTTTGAAATGACTGACTGCCTCTTCCATGGAGTGTTAGCTTTTGAGAGCCATCGAGCACCAAGTGGCAGCCTTAATTTTTAATTTCTTTGCATTTGTAGTTTTAAGACAGACTCCAACCAGCCGTTTGTGTTATTGAAGCACTAAGTACATTATGTAATTATAAGGTTCTGAATATAATCGCTGTGTATGCTGCATAATTTAAGTTCCAACTGTACTTCATCTCTCATTTACTAAGCCAGTGAAGGATATAATAATTTTGAAAACAATAACAGCTCAGTGTCTCTGCAACGTGGTCGTGGGGGGCTGCATTTAATGAGTGTGTTTGTGATTCCTGTAAAGAGATTCTGGCTGATTAAATCACTGTAGCTAGAAGTCGAGGTTATCTGTAAGATGAGTCTTTTCCTTGTAAGTCTGGATATAATGCCCTGACTAAGGCAATATCTGATACTAAACATGTATTCTGGGACTGGAGACTTGCCAATTTGTGCAGAGTGAGATCTCAGATGTTCAGCGCATGGCGGCAGGGGAGAATGGGGCTGCTCTGGGGTATAGAAAGAAAGTTCTGTCTTGTTTTGTCTGTTTGTAAAGTAGTTGTACAGCAGAGACTTGTGAATGTGACAAGACAAAGGCTCGGGTAAGATGGTTCTTTTGGTGGTAGGATCTTGCCATCCCTGTTAGGTGTGCCATATACCAGGCAAGAGTAACTATCCAACTCTGCTGTTCTCAGAGGCTTTCCTGCCCTATTTATTAGTTGACTGTGGCCTCCTGGCCATACAGCTTCCTAGAAGTTTAATTTACTTTTATTCCTCCTTGATGGAATCACCGTGAAATACTTTTGATGTTGTTTTGGTTTTTTTTTTCATTTGTTTTTTTTTCTTTTTTTTTTTTTTTTTTTTTTCCCCAGAAGTATAGTTCTATCAAATATTCATTGATAACATTGAGCCTTTTCTGACAAAGGAATGCTTGGTAGGATATGGAGTACACATGGTAGACTTAAAGCTTCCATGTTTTTCATTCCAGTTTCTATGAAAAGGGCAGAGCATGGATTTATGGATTAGAGCTGGGGCTCCTTGGTTCTAAATCATCAAGATTCTGCAAGTGTTGGCCAACAACCTCTTCTTGCTTACCCCTTTTGATATCAAGTTGCCAAACTGAAGTCCTATTTTGTCTTTACAGCTTGCCAGTTTTTCATCTCGCTGTTATCACAAGATACATTGTACACTTAAACAAAGCAGATAGGAGGGTGTGACCTTATCTATGGGCTCAATTCTCCAGCTATCTGGTGCGCGTCACCACCATGGTATTGTTTTAACAGTACACACAGGGCGTATTTGCAAGGTGGATTTGTGGTCTTGTCTTTTTCTTTCCCTCTGCCAAAAGGGAGCTTGATAAATCCCTCCTGTAATTGAGCAATGGACAAATAAATAACAACAAGTAACCCTCAGTTTACTGCTTCTGGCAGAGGAGGCTTACGGTGGTAATAAGCTATTGTTGCTACTTGAAATTGCAGATGTGCTCAGGTGGGCTATAAGGTCCTTTAACAGTGTCCAAACAAACGCAGTCAACTTTTCCTTCTGTTCATGCTACTGTAGATTTTATTGCAGAGATTGCTACATGACTTGTCAGTAGCAGCCTGCCATCAGACTTACCAGACACAATCTCCAAATATTGCTACTAGAGTAAATGTTGTTTTTGTCACTACAACACTTCACCGCTAGCTCCTTGTTTTCCACCAGCTCAAATTCAGCATCTCATTTTATTATGTACTTTACACATCATTATGGAAATGTAATGAAAAATCCCAGAGTACCATTAGTTCATCAGAATGTACATATGTGTTCAAAAGTAAGTATAGTTTATTTTCACACTTGGTATGAAAGCTGTTGAAATCACTGAATCAGTGAAAACACTGGGCTTCCTATTAAGTGATGAGAGAGCAGTAAGTGAATGAAACTCACCCTGAACAGAACGGACTGGCCTCATTTGTCTGGACTGAGTTAAGCTTATGTCAAGACCAAATGTTCTTACTCCTCATTGTTAGTTGAGCTAGAATGTGGTTAAGGTAGCAGGGCAGTGAGTCTACATCTGGGTTTTTTGAAAGAATTAACCTCAGTGCTTTTTGTGCTTTAACCTAGGTTTTCTTTCTTTCAACCTGCCAGTTCTTGAGTTAGTTTTTTAAGATCTAAGGAAAAGCTTAAGAATTGGAGAATGTTTGTGTCCAAACAGCAATTTTACATTAATTCTGTGGAAAACCTTTATCCTGACTTGATTTTAGTAAAGACTAGCTGAAATTCAGAGTTTGCGTTGAAACCTCAAGCCATACAAGTTTCACCTAACTTCAGGCTAGCAAGTATTTAACTATCTGTTTCATTGATCAACCTAAGGAGTTAATATATATCTAAACCTATATTCTTTGCTTAATTTGAGTATTACAATTGAAATCAAACCTAAAAAGCTGCAGGCGTTTAATTAAATCTGCCAAGTGATCCTTCATGGAAAGAAAAGTGTTTCTGTTAATGTGTGATTGTTGCCTTCATTTTGGAATCACTTTGGACAAGAGGCTGTTGCGTTGCCAGGCACAGCACTGCTGGTTCTTAGTATTTCCGTTGCAGTAGCAGCGAACTGAGATAGACACCTTTGTGCTAAGTACCATGCAAATATCCCTAGGTGTATTGTGGGCAAGAAAGTAAGTCTCTTTCCCATTTTGCTGATGGGGCAACAGTGAATTGCTAAAGGGTATATGATATATTTCTGGTAGAATTCAGATTGCTTAAATCCTTGCAGTACTTTAGCTACAGACTATCATTTTCCTTTAATTTTTGTGAGGTAGAAGTAGCTCTCTTAATGTGTCTTGTGTAGTCTAGATACAAACACATGGTAATAGCTTATACTTTAATTTTCTTGTTTGTATCTCTTTGATGATTTTAGTGTGATTAGGCATTTCTGAGATAGAACACAGTGCTCCTTTTCCCTTCCAAATGGGATGAGCAAAATGGTCCTCTGAATAATCACCATCTGATTTCACATTCTTGCCTTATTCATATTACTCAAATCCTGCTTTAGCTTCAGACCACCTCTTTTTTCTTAATTTTGACAAGACATCTCTCAGCCTGATTACAGTTATTTTTTCAGAGGAGAACTGAGAAGGAGGGAACATCAACTCTGGAGACAGTGCCTTCTCCGAGTTCAAACTGCCTTTCAAATGTGAAGAAGAAAGAAAAGCTCACACAAAGAAGAACAAAGCAGGGTCCCCCACTTTGCTATTGAAGAGTCACTAACAACAGTCTTGTCTTGACAGGTTCCCACCACTGGCATAAGGCTGCAAGCTGCATGGTTACTGGTATTTGGGTTAATCATCTGACCACCAAGTGTTTCCCTCTTAGGAGATAAGGGAGAAATATTACAGTTGGACTGAAACTTCTTATTTTAGGAGCCACAGTGAGGAAAATTGTATCGACAAATAGCAGATGCATACCTTTGAAACTTTAATGCAGCTCTTTTACTACTTTGCACAGTGGGAGTTTCAATATCCTTGAAGTGCAGTGATAAAGCTGCACTTACTCTAGATACATTTACAACTAAATTACCGTGTGAAGTGCAGAAATATGAATAAACCATTCTCTTATTTGAAAAATGGTTGCTGGAGGCCAATTCTACAATTCCAAGGGGTTATCGGTCCTTTGAGATCTTTTCTGAGGGATTATTCCTAGGGGAAGTACTCGAAGACATGCATGTCTTTTCAGAACAGCCAGTGATGTGTTACAGACATGAATGCAGTGAGCACGACCCAGTGAAGGAGTGGCAATTTGAACCTTTTCAGACATATCTTATTCATTTAAACATGAACTGTTTTTCAGAGATTGTAACAGCTGTCCTCCCTTCTAGTCAGGCACTGCTTGGTTTTGCTAAATTTCAAATGCAGCAGGAGGCTACCTTGTTACGCTCTGGTGATTTTAACTGCAGAATTCTGCTAGTCCCTTCTATTGTACCAAGAACAAGCTTGTATGGTTAGCACTGTTGCTCAGGGGTTGCAGGATCAAGCTTTGTATATTAATTACTTATTTGGGAAGCTGTGATTGTATGAAAGCTTTAAGACCATTTTTGTTATCTTTTTTACCTTGCAGTGGCCAGTTTGCTATAGTGAAGAAATGTCGGGAAAAAAGCACCGGTGTGGAGTATGCTGCTAAATTCATTAAAAAACGTCAGAGTCGGGCCAGCCGTCGTGGAGTGAGACGTGAGGAAATAGAGCGGGAGGTTGCTATTCTGCAGCAGATTCTGCATGCCAATATCATCAAGTTGCATGACATCTATGAGAACAAGACGGATGTGGTCCTCATCCTTGAGCTGTGAGTAAGGGGACTTCCTGTCCTCTTGGGTAGGATGAGGTAAATAGGAACTGGAAAGGGCTGTGAAGGCTGCCAGAAGGTAGAAGCACTGTTAAAATGGAGCTGTTGTGTCCTTGTGCAAGATCTTGGCAAGATAACTGAATGAGGTTGTTGGTCAGCAGGCTCCCCAGCTCATCTGTGTGCCCTGGGGATACAGGTACACCTTTAACATCAGCTGAGGCCATTGTTACTGAGCCAGGGAGTGTTGTCAAACTTGAAAACAGTTTACTAACAGAGGCATTACCTCATGTCTGCCTAGTGCTGCCCTGACGTGAACCTTGGCTGAAGCACAAACGGCCAGTGAATGCTCATTAAATTTTTCTTTCTGCTTTCATCTCTTCCAGTGCATGTCAAGCCATCAAGTCCTTTGCAAAATTCATAGCCGTTCTCACTACTCCCATATTTTCCTCACTTAGAAGAGACTCGGCAGCGGGAGGGGGTGGGCAAGGCAAGAGTTATTTTTTAATCCTTAGAGTTTGACTATCGTGGATGAATAGCAGCAGGGTGGGAGTGAAAGTGAGCTGGTCACTCTTCTTTTATTCCCTCATATGATCAGGGAAAACCCGTGCCATTTAGGTCCAGCTGACGAGTGAACGCCCCCCAGGCCAGGGGGTCTGTGAGCTGCTGTATCCCCACTCCTGTGTTGTGACCCATTGGAATGCCTGGCTACTGCTTTTGGATGACAATCAGTCATATTTAGCTATGTAATGCAAACTGGTTTGTGCTGTTTAAGAAGAGATTTAAAACCAGCTGTCAGCACCTTCTCTGTCTAGGCTGAGGGGACAGCAGCTTATTCTGCAGAACCTGTGGGTGTCTGTGTCTGGAAGAATAAATGCACAGCCCAGGGATGCTGGAGGTGTGATCAGGAAACAACATCTTAATAAAGCCTTAGCTAAGGAGCCTTTGCTTTCTTGGAACAAGAGTTTGAATTTCAGGGAGTCACCTTTGATTTTTTTTGGTCTGTATTTAATCTTATTGACTGAAAAGGAGATGGCAGAACCTGGCTAATAGGTGTTACTATGTAAAGAAATACCAGTTCACTAGAATTTGAAGCAGAGTTGAAATTGCCAGTCCCTGCAAGAGCTATTAAATCACCTGTGTGAATTCTGTTTGGCTGTTTGTTTCATGAGCCTAGAAACACTACATCCCAAAGACATGAGCTATTTCTTACACTCTGTTTTCCTTCCTGTGTGTTTGATGGAACTGAGGTGGAACCTTTGAGATGGATGCAGACCACAGCCTAATAATGTAATCTCTTCTAACACAACTTGATTTGAATATGTTGTGCCTGCTTCTGCTGCTTGGCTTAAGAATTTTCATGTCCACCATTTGGTAGATGAGCCTGACCATGTTTTGGAAAGCTCTCATAAAATTTTGTTAGAAGTGTTTCAAACTCATTATGTTTTGAGGGTTGCACGCAGAGGATAGTTATGTGACGTTAATCTGAAATGTGTGTGGAGGGTAAAGTTTACACAATCCCTTCAATGCTGACAGCAACATACCTGTGATGGAATTCCTTCACTTTTGTAAAATGTAAGGTGGTGTAGAAAGACCCTAACAATAAAGAGGAACAGGAGGATGATTTTATAAAGAAGAAATACCTCTTTCCAGCCTGGCGAGGAGAACTTTGTTCTGTGTTAATTCCGTTTTTGCCTCCTGGCCTTGCAACCCAATATGAGTCAAAATGACATTGCAAGAATTATTCCTGTTTATGTGAGTTCAGGTTATATTGGAGAGGCTGAAGTAGAGGTTTTGCGAGAAGGGACTAGTGATGTCCCAAAAGAACAAAGAGGGGCTGTGGCAGAGATAGAGTAGGACACACAAATCAGTTGTAGCAGTTTTCAGGATTCCTAGTGGGCAAGGGAAGATTATTAGAGTAAGTGACTGATCTGTCAGACAGACTGAATGTACTAATGTGTTAGAGGCTACAGGAAATTGTCATCACTCTAGGTAGGTCATGTAATTTATTTCACCTTCCCCTGCTCACACCAGGGATGCAAATTCTTCACTGTGAAGTCAAGAGGAGAACAAAGTTGCCTGATGCTCCTGCAGAGCTGGAAACAGAGGAAGGAATTTTTCTGTACGTAAGGTCCTTTCAGAAAGAGGTATTCACTATTTTACAGATGGTGCTTATTTAAAAAACACACCTCCTTGGGTGTTCAAATGTACCTTGTAGTGCAGTATATGAGTGTTTTACTGTAAAGGAGTTAGTGCTGAACTGGGTTTTTTTCTGTGATTCCATAATGTCTGACTTTTGGGATTGCTAAGTCTCTTCTGCCTGAGGGCTTCTCTGAGTTCAGGTGCATAACTTAGGTAAGAATCGTCCTGCACTAAACTGCTTACCACTCTGTATAATTTGTTCAAATATGTTTTGGATGCCTGAGTCTTTTCATCACTTCTCTTCTGCTGAATTTTCCTTCAGCTTGCCCTTTTAAGATCTCTGCAGGTTAGGCTAATGTGTTAGGCTGTACCACAAGAGAGTGGAGATTAGTGTACTGTTTGTAATGTATGCTGATGACTGCCCTTCAGAAAATTAAATGCTCGTATGGCTGTTGTAAGAGGGAACCTTTTGCTGATAAAGTAACAGAGGGACTTCAGACTCCTTGAATCTTTTTTGTTTCTTAGGTAAGTTTCTGTACCTTGGAAGTTCCCATGCCTAGCCTGATTCAAGGTTAGTGTGAACTAAAGAGAAGAGGGAAAATACAGCAAGAAGCTAGCAAGTAAATCTACTGTGATCCTTATTCTTACACACTGTACGTTTTTTCAGTGATGCCCTAGGTGTAGCTGGTTGCCCAGGATATTGCTAAGGTTGCCGTTGGTGCAAAATCTGTGGCGTGCTCTGAGCAGCAAAGCCAACTGCTTTAAGTGGCCACTCTTGGGGGTAGCAAGAGAGAAAGGGAATGAAGTACCTCCAGTCTGGGCAGCTAAACAATTTTCTGACATTGCTTTGTGTAGCAAAGGAGATTCCTCAAAAGAAAGTTGCCAGCTCCAGGCAGGAAGGTACTCTAACATCCTTGGCACAGGCCTCCGTGCCAAAGGAAAGTGAAGGGAATGGCTTTCACAAAGTGGCTCAGCTTCTCTGCTCTCCTTGACTGGTACTTTCTTTTGCTGGTGTTGGAGAAGCAGAGGCTGGGCTACATGGGCTGTAGGGCTGGCCTGAGAGAGAACTTTTTTTATTCTCAGTCCTTATTAAAGAGTCCACCTTAAGGAACAATCACCAAGGAGATTTTATGGGGTAAAAGAGAACAAGAGAGTAGTGTGCCTACTTGGTTAAATTCCAGGAAAGTAGAAGAAAGTATCCCGGAACAGCTGGCTTCCTGATGACCCAGCCATAGTGCCTGCCAGAGGTGATTGCTTAAGTGAGGTTTGAATAGAAATCATTAAGGAAATGGGACTTGTCTGCTCTCTGTACACACATTTCACCAAGAGACTACCAGGTTTTACTCACAGGTTTCTTTATTGCCTTGTCACAGTCAGCTGTAATAATTTTTAAACTAATGAACAAAGGTCCCTAAACCTACTACAATATGAAAAGGAGACAGTGTTCTGTGGCATCTGAAATGCACAGGCTAAACTAAAACCTGCCCAGCAAGGCTGGTGATAGTGTTGAGACCCTTGGTATGTGTCACCTAAGAAGAAAATCAGAGACCAAACAAGAGTCTCTCAGGCTGAGTACCTGAGACTAAAAGGAAGGAGAAGGTGGCAGCCAGAGGTAGCAATTTCAACATATTCCTGGGTCATAGAAGTTTATTTTTGTTTGCCAACCATTTAGTTATAACAAATAAAGCATTGAGTGACTTCCACCATGGTGAAGTAGGATGACGACTACCCGGGTGAAGTGTCCTGCCTCACGTTGCTCAGAATGTTTCTGACTACGTGGGACCTGCAAAAAAATAGTCAATAGGCCCTGTGTAAATCTCTGTCTGTGGAACAGCAAGGTATGCTGTCACCCACAGCAACAGTAAAAACTAAGAAATAAGCCCAGTGTCTTTGTGGCTTTTGACACGTTGTTCTTGTTTAGAGTTGGCTTGTCCTTGCAGTTTTTGTAGCTGTTCACAATAGTTTACTCTGAAAGAGGCGAAGTAGGAAATCACCATCTTGTCACCAGCAGTGTTGTGCAGGAGCCTGGGGTCAGAGGAGTGTTTGCACAGGGACCTCTGTAGTGCACAGTGTGATCCAACTTATCTGTGAGTCACAGCGCTTGGTTAACTCACAGCGTTTGAACCTGCCAGTTCTTTTACAGGTACATCAGGCAACAGGGCCAAAAGCTTGTTTCCCAAAATGACTGCTGGATCTCTCCAGGTTTGTGTTTGCACTCTGAATGGTGACCACAGATGGGTGGTACACCTGAGCCCAAGAGCAACAACCTCTTTGGGGGTGCCCCCAACAGAGAATATGAATGAGAAGAAATCAATAATATCCATGACAGTGTGAACTGGAAACAATAAATGTAAGCATAACTATGAATAACAATTGCAACCAATGCCTAATTCAATATCTAGGTCACCCTGTTTCATAATATATAGGAAAATAGCACTGGAGATCTCAATACAAAAATGGAAATAGAAGCCTTATGTACTAAATATGTATGGAATGTATTTCAATTTTGATCTGAAAATTCGTAGTAACTAATAGTACTTCCTTGATTTGGGCTAAAAAATTTAGGAGCCTTCCAAGCTGCTACAATCTGCTTTCTTCCTAAAAATTCCACACAAAATAAATATGTTCCTGTCAGTTATGTCAGGCAAGAATCTGTATTAGAACAATGTAAAGGCTGTTCTGGAAAGAAAAGAAATGCCATTGGCAGATCTTACTGCCCCTTGTTTCTGATGGCAGCCAAAAAGAGAAGTAATTCTTTAACAGTTGTGGACTATTACAACTTTTTCTATTTCCTCTGTCTCATCCAAAATGAACGTGTTGAAAAATAGCAGTTCGTGGTTAACGTCAAAGTCTACCTATTGAAATATGTCCATGTCTGTAGATTCATCAAACAATGTACTTTTTTTTTTTTGGTCCTTCAGAGTCGTTGATGAATCAAACCTTGTGGCATCACTGAATTAGGGAAAGCGCGTCCTTAATTTACAGGGGAGAGTACTGAAGCCAAAAGGAAGTTTTGGCACACCTGGGACCAGAACACAAAACTCTAGATAGTCTGAAAGAGTGGCTTCTTTCTAACCGTATGGAGGTTTTTTGCTACTTCAGTGCTTATGTTTATTTTATATCTTACAGGGCAGTAGAAAACAGGACATTTTCTGGTGTGTTTTGCAGAGTTTCTGGAGGAGAACTTTTTGACTTCCTGGCACAGAAGGAGTCTTTGAGTGAGGAAGAAGCAACCAGATTCATCAAGCAGATTTTGGATGGTGTGAATTACCTTCACTCTAAGAAAATTGCTCACTTTGATTTAAAGGTAAAGATGCTGCTTTAGGCTTATTGTTACTGTTGCTTTTTAATGACAAACTGCGCCTTCTACAATTTCTTAGATATCTTATGCCTAAAATAGCAGGCTTTTTAATGCACTTCACAGCTGAGTGCTCCAGGGAAAACAATCTCCTTTATCAGTCCTGTGGAAAATTTTGAATGGGCTTATATATTTACTGAGAAAAAGAAATTGTAAGTCTTCATCCTTCAGCTGTTTGCTTTTGTAGTATCATCCAAAGCGTGTTGTGTAAAAAATATTAAAAAAATTAAAAAAAAATTTGAATGATGTACAGAGGAACTGTATTTTTGGGAAAAGGAGAGCCAGGGCCAGCTACCAGTAACTGTTGCTGCTTCTATTCCACACTGTGTTTAGAATTACATGAGGAGTATGTGTCATCCAGTGCGGTTTGGTTAACAAAAAGCCTTCTTGCTTTCTTAGATCCTTAAGGCCTTGAAAGCACATCACAGAGAGCTCTCTTCCTAACATATCAGATGACATCTGTAGCTTTGGTCCTAGACTTTAATATCAGTACAACTGGCTTAGACAACACAGCAAAGACTGTCTCTCTCTCCTTTTGATTGTGGCCTACTGAGGTGAACATGCTTCTCTGAAAGTAGAAGTCTGTTGTTGGGAATGAAGCTTTTGAGGCTAGAAGAAAGTGCTTTCTCAGTAGCAGACTCACAGCTACAGAACTGGCTGTCTTAGACATTGCTGCTTCCAGAAATACATTCAAAATGCACTTACAGTGCTGGAGACAGTAGAATAAAACACAGGGAGCTGTTTTAAAATGAAGGAAAAAGGAAAAAAACTCTACTGCTAGATTACATGTTCCTTTTCCTAACTTTAAATCCAGGTTAGTTTATTAGTAATAACATGTGTGCTACAGATAGACTCCTCCCAGATTCTCAGTATATACCTGCTGATTTCTTGTGCTAAATGTGTGCCCAATTATGTCTCTCTCTTTAATTGCTTGGTCTTGAGTCAGTGTTAATGGTATATATGTAGTCATTGCAAAAGTTGCAAATCGCATCTAACCCAAGAAACCAGTTTGTAAACTACTCTCCAAATCTTCACGGGGTGCGTGTGAAAAAGTGTAGGTGATGCGTGAAAGTGAATCCAGAAGCCAAAGACTGAAAGTTTTCATTGTGTATTAGAAAACTGTCAAATATCCAAAGGCATGAAGTTATTGTGAAAATATAGGTGCAACTTTTTCTGTACTGATCCCTATTTATTAATTTAAATAATGAATACCAGCAATATCAGGTGGACCATGAAGACGTTACAAGAAATGCAATATAGAAATCAGAAAGTAAAGAATCATTTGACTCATAGTGAATATCAAATGACCTAAAACATATTTACAGAATGACTCTCCTGCGTTTTACATGACTGCGTTTGGAGTTTTGCTAGTGTTAAGCCAAACATGCATTTTTAAGCAGTGATCTGATTAGAGAGAGGATGATTCACAATTAGCTCATCACTTGACAGGATTCCATTGACTGTAGTGGAGCTACAGTAACTTACACCACCTAAGGAATAAAACAGTCCAAGAGGTAGTAAGTGTGACTTTCTGCTATTTCAGTCTGTTCTGTCTGCTCTAAACACGCTTACATCATGTATCTGAGGTGAACACGTATGCCCCAGACCCATGAAAGAAAACCAGACTTGTTAGCTTGAGGCCAAAATATTCTTGGTCCAATGACTATGACAATAAATTATTCATATGTTCTTTCCCTGTGCAGCTCTGACTGAACGTATGTGTTAGCATGAGCTGCTTCCATGTTAGGATCTGCTGTGAAAAGGCCAGGCAGCTGCCATCAAGGAATCAAACTGTCTCACTGTTGCTCTTGCCCGTATGATTAAGTTATGACAAGTTAATGCATTAAAGCTCTTCATGGGTTTATAAATTGAACCCATAGCTTACTCTGAAACATGTGAAATAAGGCCATGGTAGGGAGCAACTAAGACCGAGAAATTTAGTTGAAGTAAGTTAATATATCCATTATATCTGGTAAAGAATGTCCAAGTCTGAAAAGTTAGCTTTAATTTTACAGTTCTAGCTTTGGCTTTTCCCTACAATGCTGTGAGAAATGCTGTGAGTTCTTTTAATAGCTTGCTATCATATATGAGCTAGGACCTTAAAGGCCAACTCCTCCCGTTTTCTGGACTGTTCAGATAGTAAATCCTGGATCTTCCCTGGCCTTGTTACTGCAGCTGTGAATTTAGTTTCATAGAGAAGAGTATTTTACTTCCCTAAATAGGTTCAGATGTCACTAGAATCCCTCAAGAAGCATTTAATAAGACATCTTCCAGTGGGTTATGGTACAGTATAGGGACAGCTGGGTAGAAATAGTGAGGTTTCCAACTGTCAGTTTCAAAAAGAGAACAGTGAAAGTGCTTTCAGTCAAAATATTCATTGGTGCAGCTCTCCCTCAGGATCAAGCAGTGGCACTGGCTCTGCACCAGCTATCTGCACTGCTTCATCTGCCTGCTTCCTGCTGTTGAGCGTGCACCAGTTGTAACAGAGGCAAATCCACAGGGTCAGGGTGTCACCTCTTCCCGGGACTCCCTGCGGGCCAGGGAGACATTTTCTGTTTTAAGAGGGGATGAGATAAACTGAGCTTGCACTCCATGTTATATCACAGTGCTGCTGGGCCCATAATTGAATAGCATTTCTTGTCAGATTAGGGAACTACATACAGTTGCATGAAAAAATTCTGTCACGCTGTGAAAACAAGGATGTTGTGTTTTCATCCTGGCAATAGCCATCATTAGGCAAATAAGCTTAGGAGTGCTAGCAGGGAGATAGAGAAAGGCGTATTTTGCATGAGATAAAAGAACGAAAGTGTTACTCTTATTAGACTTGCGTTGCTTTTCTGAAGTTCGGGTCCATTCAATGATGTCAAATTTCACAGTTGTCTTCCCTTTCTCAAAAGAATGTGTTGTAAATGGTTAACCATGGGTATGCATTTTTTGTTCTACACTGTTTTATATGTGAAGAAAAAAAAGAACTTGCGAAATCTGTTACTTTCCCAATATATTAGTATTATAATAACAAAGATCTATCTTCTGTTATTTTTAGCCTGAAAACATTATGCTTCTAGATAAGAATATCCCTATTCCACACATCAAACTCATTGATTTTGGCCTGGCTCACAAAATAGAAGAGGGAGTTGAATTTAAAAACATTTTTGGAACACCAGAATTTGTAGGTGAGTGATCCGTTCCTTTGTCTCATACTGGAAGTTCCATGAAGAAGTTGAGACATCTGCTCAAAGTTAAGAAGGGAGGGATGGAGGTAGTTTCAATACCATTTGTATTGAGGTGACCTCAAGCCTAGAGGTTTACTCCATTTTTCTGGAATAGGCAAGAGGTGCTTTCTATAAACCGGATGTGCTGCTCCTGTAAGAGTAGGTTGCTGCCAAATAAATATTTAGAGATGTCAACTCAGGATTGAGATTGTGAAACCTTGCAAACACAAATTACAATTTTTCACTTTTTGCCTGGGGCAAGTAAGCTCTCTGCATTGTAGTGGATGGGTGCACAATTACATGGGTATCTCTATCATTGCTTTTTATATAAAACTGGCTCACGCTGTACACCTGTTGAGTACAAACCCTTCATCCCACCTTACATTTTTCCACCTGATTCTCTTTTTGTTACTCACTCATCATAATTCCAATTTGTCTTGCTTGGATTTTATGTTAACCTTATTCCTTTCCACTAGTTTCAAGTAAAGGTTTTGGAGTTTGTTGGTGGTGGTTGAGGGGCGGGGAGAGAATTGTAATTCATATTCCAGTTAAACACAACCATTGCAGACACCTTTTTCCATCTTATTACCTCACCTTGGTCTTTTCTTTTGCATGCAGTCTTATATGTTTTCCAACGAGGAAATGTTTCTTATGAGGACAATAGGGTTTGACACCAACAGCAATGCGGTTTGGCCTGTAATTTCAGTCTCTTGCTGTTTCTGACTAGCCATCAGAAGCTAGCTTTAATGGCACCAGTGAAAAACAAAGCAAAAGCTCAGATTTTTAGAGGTAACATTATCCTTAAGAGAAGGAATAATTTGTTATTTGTTAGAATTTGCACTGTAGTTAGTATAGAATATCTGCTTCACCCTTATTCTTTGGTTGCGTTATGGTCCAGGTCCTCTACGTAATCTCTTCTGGACACCTGTGAACTTGAATTCCTATCAGGGCTCTAAAACTATAAACAATGCATCCTAAAACACTTTTCCTTTTCCCACTCCCTTTTTTCCCTTCTGAAAACTTGACCTGCTACTCAATTCAGGCTGGTTAAAATTTGTTGTCTCAGTTGCTGATGTTTGATTAATTTTTTCTTGCAGCTCCAGAAATAGTAAACTATGAACCGCTTGGACTAGCTGCAGATATGTGGTAAGTTGTCATATTTTTCTTTTCCAGGCTGCTCTACTAGTACTTTTTCCCAATTTGCTCTGAATAGAATCTATTCTACCGCAACAAGTTCAAAACAAAATGAAAGAAAAAACTTAGGTGCAATTAATCTCTCTTTGTTCTTTCCATTTTTTCATGCGTCCTCTCTAATTAAAAGATAAGCATTTAATTTCTGCAAAATTGCAATGAAAAATGTTAATGATGGCAGTTTCAGAGTTAACAGTTTGTCCACTGCAGAGGAGCACCCTTAAAAGAAAACATGTTCCTGCAGCGCTTGTGACAGCTTTATTTATAAGTGCACTGCATGCAGAGGAGACCTGTGTACTAATCTGATCTGCTGAGAAGGCAGGCAAAAGAGGTCACCCAAATAAACCATCCTTGCATCTATTTCTTTGTATTTCTGACATGTGCTGGAGTAAATACCTGCTAGAATAGAAATACATAAAGAGACTTCAAATATCCACATCGCTTGAAGTTAAAAGTAAAACTTATGTTTTCCCTGGAACACTGTTTTTTAAGAGAGATCTTGGCAGTTATCTTATGCCACAATGGCTCTCCTGCCTATATTGCAGCTACTGCTGACTTCTTCCTATTGTGTACATTAAGAAGAATACAGATCTTGTAGAACCCCTGCAATTAATATCCTGTGGTTTTTTTTTTTAGGAGCATTGGTGTCATCACCTACATACTGTGAGTACAAGGGGAAAGAACCTGCACGCACTGGGTGGGCAGTGGTTTGTCTAATGGGAAAATGTTACCCTGCAGCCTTTTCATGTTAAAAATAAGGGGTAAAAGAAGAGGGGCATTTTGAGCATCTGTAGCATCACCAGCCATTTCTGCTTCTTTTGGGACCTCTAGAATGACTATGAGTTACCAGTGCGTGGAAACAATACAAACAGAAAGTGTAGTAGTACCATCTCCAAGGTGAGTTTTTTCCGGTGAAAACAGAGTTGTTTTAATTTCCTTCTAAAGGCAGCGTACAGTTTACTATGCATAAACTTACCCATATTCAAGGAGGTGAATTTAAGCTGGGATAGGAGCAGAGAACTTGACCCTGGGAACTGAGAATTCATCGTACAGGAGAGAAAAAGGCTCATTACAGCTGGTCAATCAAAGGCTGGTTGGGAATATCATTGCAGTCAGTAAGCACAAGGGAAAAAAAAGATACTTTTGAGAAGAAAAGTATGTCAGCTGGTGATGAATAAATAAAAGTAGGAAATTATGACATGCTCAAACTCTCAAAGAAATTAGGTTCTTAGAGGATTGTGGAGGCAAACAGTCAAGAGAGTTTTAAGATGGAGCTTGACTGTGAAACTGCTGATGTGACAATGGATGTGTGCAATGGATCAGCGCTCATTGCTTCAAAAATTCTTCTATTATCTGGTTTGATATGAGAGCATCAAAGTCCGTAGAAATCATTCTCCAGTGACTGCTGCTGGGGAGCAGTGCATGGTGGATATATTGTGCTTGGGAATACTTCACCCCAACACCCCTACCCTGGGCTTCAGCTGTTCCTAGTGGCACTCAGAAGACTAACTTGGTCCCAAATTTAAAGGGGGCGCACTCTAGTATTGGAGGGATTTGCACTGCCCAGCTCAGGGCCCAGTACAGGTGTGGAGGCTTGAAAGGGAGGGATTGCCTTTACAGTGTGGAAAATAAATGTAGTGGAGTTAAATCCACTCTTGGGGTATACCCAAGGCTGAGACCCCAAAACCTGTAAAAGAGCTGTGGTCTGAATCTGACAACTCAGATTCAGTGCCACAAAAAACCTTCTGTCCTGTGGTGCAGAAAAAAGATAGGGGTATGGGTTGAGCCCAAACTCAGGTGAAGGGGTTTAAAATATTGTCCAGACCCTTGCTTTCTATCAGCACTCTGATCTTCAGTGACGTGTGGACTTGACAGGGCATTAAGCTTTGTCAATTCCTGTTTATGTGTGTTCATAAATGATGAGCGGAAAAGTTAATGAAGAGTTGAAGATAAGCAGGTAGGAATACTTACCATGCTATACAGTGATGCACAGGCAACTAGGTGCTCTTGGGGCTTGTTGCATTGGGAATTCTGTCCTGGGGGCAGAAAAATGAAGCCAGTTTCTGTACCATATCTAGTGTAGGAGGTGTGTTTTACTGGTTGATTCGTAATGATTGCTATAGAAATCAACGTTGAAAATTGCCTCCCTAGAAATGATCAGGAAAAAACCCAACATGCTTTTTATGATGGGAGGGGTCAGCTTGCATGACATGCTACGTATTAGAAATTCATATGCCTTTAACTAGGTACAGCTTGTTAATTGTAAAGTCGTTTGTTCTGAAGAATTATGAATAAATGGGGTGTGTTGTATGATAGTGTGTTCTTTAGCAAACATGGCAGCAATCAAGTGGATGCCATCAGCAGGAGTAGCTATCAAAAAAAAAAAAAAGTCCTTAATTCAGTAACCAGAGGAGTGATTCACTGAGTTGTAAGGGCGAAGCCTCTGTTACTGAGGTCTGCTGTTAGGTGTTTACAGGCACTGAGTCAGGATATGACAAGGCATTTGCATTAGGTGTTAGGATTTGAGAATCCTCCTCAAACCTGAGTCCCAAAGAGAAAAAGAAATAAAAAATTTCCAAGGAGAATAGAGAACTGTTGACTTTGGCTTCCAGTGAAGGGCCTGAAGGCGGAATTACAGCTGCTTATGGCACAGTTTTGGGAAAAGGAAAAGAAACCAAGAATCTAGGGCAGGTTTCCAAGCCTTAGTTTTGGAACAATGCCCATGGTCTGTGGTGAGGTGCCTGCTTGTAGGCTTCTTTGTGGCTAACAGGGAGTATGTAAAAACTGTATGTAAAAACAGTGTAAAAACTGTTAAGAAGCGAGATGGACTATGGCTTATGGGGTGAAAATTTACTGCACACTGGAGGACCTTGCTCACGCTGCCTGGCTTTGTCAGCTGTTGTGGTGTCATTGTGTGATCATAGAGGAAAACACTTTATGCACTCAAGTGTTTATTTTGCTGATAAAACCGCATGTGGTAGCTGGGGAGTGGGGTGAAGGGCCCAGCTGGTCCTACCTAACTTTCTGCTTAGCCCCAAATTCCCATCCAAAAGGGCAGTGGCAGTACAGGCAGGGTAAAAGGTCTGTTGAGCAAGATCATGAAAGCAAGCAGTTTAGTATTCAAAAATCTCATTTTAGATCCCAGGAGTTTGCTGCAGTCCTGTTTTATACCTGCTGCATCCTGAAACTATGCTATCAAAGCTAGAGATAATAGATAAACATAATATTAGCCCAGATGATTTTTAAAAAGAAATTACATCAATTTCCTTGGTATAAATAACATTTCCCATAAACCGGACTTTTGCAAGTCAGCATCCCTGTGGATTGGGGAGGGGGGGAGAGGGGGGCGGAGAGAGGAAGGGAAGGGAAAGCAGGGCAGGGCAGGGCAGGAGTCTACAGTGAATCTGTTCTGACACTTGAGTTTTATGGAGCAGAGGTAAATAGTCATCAAATACGAAGGTCGTCAGTCACAGTTGAGAGATAGGCAAAGCAGGATGAAAGCTTTTTCTGATTGCTGAATAACCTTTTATTATGATGATGTCTATTACATCCTTGCAGGTGGAGCAGAGTGCCAACAGAATGAAATTTTGCATTGTTCAGAACCATTTGGATTTTATTGCAGCCAAAGTCCTTTTGTCTGTGGATTCCTTTTAATGAGCAGTGTGGCCCTACCTCTCTGGTGGAGTTGGCCCCTAGACAAGGACACGCACCTCACTTCTGATCACACGTTGTGTTTTGGTTCCAGCTGTGAAAGGTCTCTTGGCTGAAACCACTGTGCCTGGAACTTGTCAGTGGCTTTGCAGACAGAAAAGCAGTGAGTCCAGAGCTTTTCCTGAGGTCTGCTCTGCAAAAATCTGTAGAAACACACAACCACTCCTTCCCTTCCTCCACGGTGGGATGGGGGAGAGAATTGGAAGAGTGAAAGTGAGAAAACTCATGGGTTGAGATAAAGACAATTTAATAAGAGAAGCAAAAGGCATGGGCTCTTGGGGATGGAGACTCTCCTCAGCTGAAGCTTTTTCTGCTTTGATTAGTAATGAATTCAGTGATTCACTTAGGAGATGCGTGCATTTCTATCTGTGTATGCATTTGTGCTGCACTAGAGGTTTTCAAGATGAGTCTGACTCATAACCACAGATGTAGGAAGCCAAAGGTGGACCAGCTATTTCCCACATGGCACAGCTGCTACAACACGAGATCCCCAAATATCATGAGAGTATATTATACCATCGCTGTAATTTCACTAGAGGACCTCTGTTGTTTATTTTTCCAATTGATTCTTCTTTCTGGCTCACCTAGGCTTAGCGGCGCATCGCCTTTCCTTGGAGAAACTAAACAAGAAACTCTTGCCAACATCACAGCTGTGAATTATGAATTTGACGAAGAATTTTTCAGCAATACCAGTGACCTGGCAAAAGATTTTATTCAGAAACTCCTGGTGAAAGATACGCGGTAAGTAAATCTTCTGAGAGATTGATTTGTTTCTAAGATAAACCTGGTGAAATAGCCTGACCAGTGATCTGCAAAGCTTTCCCCATAGCGTTTATTGCCATTGAAGAACTAAACAGAGGGCAAATTTCTGCCCCAGTTCATCACTGCACCCTGAAACAAGGGTCTAAAATCTCCTCAGTTAAATTTCACTTTCAAGACTGAATTCTCACCTGAGTCAAGCCTTGTACAACAGGGTGTAGGTGAAGGGCTGAAAATGGTGTGCAAAATCTCTAGTTCCAGGTAACCACCACTCCAATATTTCAGTCTATTATGAACTACTTGCAAGGTGGTGAAATGATCCCAGAATATGCTCCCAGTGGTGCAAGAGGAGAAAAATCTTCATGTGTGCTCATAATGGAATGGTTCCTTAAGTCTCTGCATCTGTAGCAATCACCTGGAATTTGCATGACAGCTATGCAAACCTTTATTCCCCGTTCATAGAAACTACAGAGCTTTTTTTATTTTTTCTTGCTTTTAACAAAGTGCACACAGAAGTAGCATCTCCTTCCCTGTTTGTCCTGGAGGAAAGTCAGGCCTTGTAGTTCTTTCTAAGGGCTTTGCTGGGGGAGCAAATAGGTATTAGAGAGAGAGGCAAACTGTTTGGTCAGGACTGCTGCAAATCCCCAGGCCCTAGAATAGGTCAGGGTGGGTGGGATTTGATGAAAGGCTTGCATAGGTCTAGCCAACCTCCTTTTAAGAAAGGACAAGTCAGTGATACTGGTATTTGTCCCATGTACAGAGGCAGTCCCTGTGCAATGCTGTGTTCCTACCTCTGGTTCTCGATGCTATTAAAGTGCTATTCACTGAACTGACACAATGCAGAAGGAAGTTGGGATTGATCAGATTTGATTAGGTTTGAAATGTTCCTCTCAGAAGTGTTGTTTTTGGGAAATGGCAGCTCCTGCAGTGCTGTAGTACTGTGTTCCAAAGGCCAGTTTTGATATCCTTAATGTTGTATTAAGGTTCAGGCACCGTTGTATTAAAGGGGTATAGAAAGGATTTATTTTCTAAGCCTGTAGGATGAACAAAACAAAGTAATGTTTTATCACTTTTTATGTAAGAATACACAAAAATACAGGTAGTTTTGATCAAGTAAGAATTAAAATTGTGTGGAGTGAGGGCAGCTCCTTACTGAGACTTAAAACAGTTACTGAACTACACACAAGCAGTTTGCCTCATGGAGAAACATAACCCTGAAATATGAGAGTCAGTCCTGGCATTATCTCAAGAGATGCTTCCTATGAAGCCTGGGAGAAGTGGGGGTCAATGGACTTAGGTACAAGCTATTTCTTATTCAAGTCTGTGCCGGGTGTTTTGTGTTGCTTTTTAGGAAACGGCTTACAATTCAGGAAGCTCTGTCTCATCCATGGATAACGGTAAGACTGAATAGGAAGACACATCTTGCTTCTTACCATGAGCAAAGCAGAGAAAATATTCTCACCCTTACTTCTGTGTTAAATGGGAAACTGTCCTCTAAGTACTTGGAGACCCTGGGTGTCTCCAAGAGATGCATTGGAAAGAAATTGATTGGGTCTCACTAAATCCTTGGAGTTCTGCAAACCACTTCATTATCATAGCTTTCAAAAAGAGAGAGACAAAGCTTTGATGTTTGTTGCCCTAACAGTATCCTATGTTAGACTGTGCTTTGCATTTTTCTCTGTTTGCATGCAAATAGGCTACGTCTTGGGTTTAGTGTGTTTTTTGAGTTGAGAGTTGATGGGAAAATAGGGAAAATATAATTTCTTTCAAGATATAACTGCTGTATCAAGCATGTTGATTTGTGTGTCTATATATTTTTTCAGCAGCAGCATTGCCTGCTTTTGTGGATAAGTCTCTTATTGAAAATGTATTTAGCTAATTCAGCATGACTAATGAGGATGTTTGAAATTCAGTTTTTGCTCTGCACTGCACAAAATAATTAATTGGAGTGTTTTCAGGATTGTTGTTTTTCTTCTTACAAATATTGATGGCTTTGAGACTGTTAACTGCTAAAAATTAACATGAAAATAAATTCGGGCCCTGTTATTCGCACTTATCACACTGGAATGAATGCACATCACCTGTCACATTCATTTTTGGGCTTGAGTGTTTGTAGTTTTTTTTTTTCTTTTAATCAAATGCATGAAGGAAGATCTGTGGGAGCAAAGAATCTCCCAGCATTGTGGAAGTTCATGCTGCATCCTTTGTGTAGATATTTTGAATTGCCACACTGCCATGTAATCATTCAGTAATACTGGTTCCTCTGTCTGACGGCTCACCAGCTGAAAGAAGAAACAAAAGTCCAAGAAAACAAGAAGGTTGAGAACACACAGCTGAAGACAAAACGCCTGAGAGAGTACACCATAAAGTGCCACTCGAGTATGCCTCCCAATAATACCTACATCAACTTTGAGCGCTTTGCCCAGGTAGTAGAGGACATTTCACTTACGGAACGGGGTTTCAGCACTTTGGCTGCATCCCACGATTCCTTACAGGAGGACATTGATGCTCTGGTTTCCATTTATAATGAGAAAGAAGCTTGGTATAAGGAAGAGAATGAAAGTGTGAGGCACAAGCTCTCTCAGCTGAAGTATGAATACCGTAAAATTGAATCTCTGAAAAGACACCTACAAGACGATATCAAGACTGTAAGCACTAATATTACAGGCATAACCGGGAAATATGCTGATCTGCAGAGTCAGTATGAATCTCTCAGTCAGGAACTTTCTGAGGAACTCAAGTGGATACAGGATCTAATGAGCAGTTTTCAACTGGAAAATGAAGCCTGTGTGAATGGAAACTTTGACTCTGTTTTCAACAAAGATGTTAATGAATCAGTAATGGAGCTGTTAAACAGATCTCGCTGTGAAGAATTCCTTGCAGGATTGAACGTTGGTGTAGCGAAATCAAATCAGTAATGTTGTAGATGAGGTTAGGTGCAGGGTTTGCTGCCTGTTTCAATGTACAGCAGTGTAAAAAGTTTTCAGTGCATAGATTCTACAAAAAACCCCTTCACCTAGAACTAAAACAGAAATTCCAATGGATTGCGTGAGATGCTGGCCAAAACCAAAATCTTTTAGAGGTTTGTGGTTTGTAGCGTTAAAGTTTATTTTCCCATATTTGGTGTCTGAATTTACAGGAACTGGGTTATCACAGTGGTATGGGTACATCTAACCCTGCACCCTTTGCATTGCCTGTATCATACTTCACCATGTATTACAGTTCTTAAAGATTATCAGGTAATTAACTTGGAATACAGAGCAGGTCAGTCTGTGCTTACTAGAAGCTGGGTGCCTGGAAACTAATAAAAAGCATCTTTGGCTGAAGAAAATGAGTTGTGCAGCCCTGCTGTGTGCAGCCAGTTCTATGGACCATATGAGAGAATTATTTGCAAAGGTTAAATCCATCCTGTAAAGCAAAGTAAATGGCCCAGTAGTTTAACATTTTGATAGTACAATGGAAATACTCTGTGAAACAGCTGCCAAGGAAGCAAAGTTAAGATTATTTTTTAGTTATGCAGGGTGCAATCTTTACCATCAAAGGTGTTAGCTGTTGATTGATCCTTTAGTTTAAAACTCAGCTAAGTTTCCTGTCCTGCACCAAAAAAAAATCCTTTTCAAAAGACACAAATGGTAATTTGTACTGAACTGATCAAATAATTGTGTATGCAATTTTATGGTACAAATATTAATTTGTGAGTGATAAGTGATAACACCAGACCTCTGGTTTGCTTTCTATATAAAGAAGATGACAAAGCTACAACTAATTTAATCTATGGTGTGGGATTTGAGACTGGTGTTTTTGCTGTAGAGATATATTTTTTTTCTCAAGTTTTAAAAGGTAAAAGAAAAGTTGGCCCAAACTTGAATCGTGCCCTGCTGTCTTACACTTCAAAGAAGTAGTTTGATTATACTGTATTAATATGCACAGATGTACCCATGTCATTTTGGAACACAATAAATAGTTATTTATGCAGGATGCAGTTGAGCCTAATGGCGTAGTTAGTGACTGAAAAATAGATGTCAAGTTCCTGTGTACTGAAAAGATTGGTCAGCCAAGGTTCTGCAGCTAATCTACAGCCCCTTTGCTGCTTAGCTATATGAATTTGGTGCAAGGAGACTCTTAAGAATCAGTGAGATAGTGGCCAGGCATCTCTGCATCACTGCTCCAGTCCATCTAGAGTGGATTTTATATACATATATAGAGAGAGAGATATTACAGTAAGTCTCTCACTGCCCAGCCTCCCTCATCCTTTTCCAGAGAAGTTAATGACCTAACTAAATTGAACTGTTGTTTTTCATAACATTATTAAGAATAATGTTTCCTACTTTGAGATAAAAAGATACAAGCATGCTCTCTTCCAATTTGTGCAGAGAACCATCAGTGCCATGTCTGCATAAAGACATGCAGAGGCTGGTGGAAATTCAGAGTTCTGGAAACAGTTATTCAATGGGGATATTGTTAAACTTGTCATTGTACGTGGTGGAAGATGGAAACTGGATGTGTTCTCTGCAGCATCTTTCTTTGCACAAGATGTAAAATTTTCAAAATCTTCAAAGTAGCATGGATAGCTAGGAAATGTCCCTAGCCAGGTTGTGTGAATGGTTGAGGAGAACTGTGCTCTGCTGTGACAAATTGTATTGAGAATTTTACTTATATGCAATTTTATTCTCTCAGAACACTTCAGCCATCACTTTTGCAGGTTCCTTTGTGCTGGAAATCCCACAAGATACTGTCCAGGGGAACCGTAACACGGGATTTTTTTTATGAGGAAGAGAGTTTTAATTCTTAAAAAGTAACCGAAAGCTTAGTGAGAGTTAGTATCTACAGAAGAAAACTCTCAAGAGAGTCTGCCTTCCCTCAGCCATGATCTCGTATTCTCTGTTCATGTAGATTTTCTTTATGAACGAATGCATTGGTGTGACGAGAAGGAACAGTAAATGAGGCCACTCTGTTCCTGAGCGTGTTTGGGTGAGGTTAATATTGTTGTGACTCAGTCCTTGAGGCCAGCGCTCTCTGAGCTGCAGGAGGTCACTGACATACTGCTTTTGAGAAGACACTCTGATTGAAAAAATGACAAGGTTGCTGTTTTGCAGGATGCTTAGAAATTGAGAAGCAGTTATTAACAGTCTGGAGTACTGTAAAGTGAGCTATTTCGATTCAGCGATGGTTCTACTGCTGAAAGGTTGCTCAGAAATTTTTCATGATGATTGTACAGCTGACATTTAGCTGGTGACATTTTTTCCACTCCAAATTGATTTCTGCTTAGTTTTTTGTTGCACCATGCTAGCCATTTGCAGCATGAGGGAATGATATTTAATGCTTAAATGTCCCAGTTTTGTTGTATGCAAACCATGTATACATCTAAATGAGAGAGAGGCCTAGCTGATAGCTTGGCTCGTTGAATTACTGCTGAGATACCAGCACAAATGCTCTACCTATTGCATTTGACGAGAAAAGTGAACTTGTCTCATATGTATTATCAATTATTTCGGTGGAAAAAATGTTTAAATCCTCACTGATATGTTTTCCATTCCCTTTAGTACTCTTGTTTCTTCAAGTGTCTGGCTGGGTTGTGTTCCAGTCCAGTTAAGTATAACTATTTCTGGGTTATCCACCTCCTACATACACAGATCAGGACTGCTGGAATGGTTGTCACTCCACAAACTCTGTACTCTTTGAAGGGTTGATTTCTGGGCTTTCTCTTTTCACTTTCACCAGATCTGCTTTGGAACTTTTCGTCCCTCAATCTGTCAGGTACAGTTTTCTGGTCTACGGAAAGTTTGATGTGGTTTTGGTGTATCAAGGTTTCCAGAAGGACTGTATCAGGGTTTGTGGAACATCTGTTTCTTATCACCAGATTGACATCCAAAATTTTAAGGCAGGTGTCTGAGTTCTGATATATATTTTTTCTTCCTGTTTTTCCGTTTTCAGGTATTGCAATTCTTTCCTCGCGTATTTATCGGTAGGGTATAATGTCACGTGCTCTCATAATATGGTATGGTTAAAGGACAAAGCCTTATTTTTTTTCAGATATGCTGTAGCATGTATTCTCATCAGTAATACTAAATGAAAGATAACTTTTTCCCCATTTTATCATGGTGATGTCAGCAAAACATACTGGAGTGAGTTTGTTGGAATGCTGTGAAAATGATTAAGGGATAGGAGTATCTGTCTAAGGGGGAGAGGCTGAGAGAGCTGGGATTGTTTAGAGTCAAAAAGAGAAGGCTTGCGAGAGATCTTCTCAATCTGCATGAATTTGAAGTGGAATGGACTCAAGAAGACAGAGCCCAGCTCACTTCAGTGGTATTCAGTAACAGGACAAGAGGCAATGGGCACAAACTGAAATAAAGAAGTTGCATTTAAACACTGAAAAAGCAAAGAAACTTACCTTCTAAAGGAGCAGTCAGACACTGGAATATGTTGTCCGGAGGAGTGGAATCTCCATCCAAGTAGGACATGATCCTGGCAACCTGCAGAAGCTCACCCTGCCCTGAGCTGGAGATTGGACTGATGATCTCCAGAGGCTGCTTCCAAACTAAACTATTCTGTGACTCCTCGTGAATCCAGTGTTGACCAAAGCTGGTCATGGATTTACTTTTCTTGGTTCACCTTCCAATTTTGCTTGGGATCTGTTAAACTCAGACTAATCACAGAGAATTACTCACGGTAGCAAGTTAGCTGAGCCTTCCTCAGATTTTGGTAAACAGACAGGGTATTATCAACCAGCGTTGTGAAGCACAGGAGAAGGGCTACTCTCTGGTATTTGGGTTGTAGAATACAGCTAGTGCTCTCTGAAGTTCTTCCGTATTCCACATTCACATGAACTCATGGGTTCTCCATCTTCAGACCTGAAATGATTGCCTCAAACTTACCTGTGTACCCTTCAAGCCTCTGTGGCAAAGCACAACTTTTTAATTCTTTCCTTCTATGATGTTTAAATCAGCCTGGTTTATAAAAAAACCAAAGACACACACGTGTACACACATACCCTCCCCACTCCCCAAAAAAAAAACCAAACCCAAACCAACTGTAAAATCACAATTCAGAAAAGATGAGCTAGAACAAAATGAAGTGAGGGAAGGGCCCTAATGTATGGCTGGTTTTAAAATATCCTTGTGAAGGGCAAAATGTGCAAACTTCTATCAGAATATGTGGAAGGTAGCATGGGACCTAACAGTGTGATGATGCTGGGTTTAGTCCTGTTTGGTCATGATGTCTGGCAAGCAGTGCAACCCTCTAAGCAGCAGTGTGCTGCAGTCCCGTTGACGTGCTGACGACAGCTCCATCTCCTTTCTGCCAGGCCTCTGTGGAACCTTTTAATTTCTCTCTCAACATCTTTCAGAAAGAGGGGCATCAATACAGGACAGCTTGATCCAGAGAAAATGGTGGTGTGCACTGAGAAGCACACTTTACAAAATGAAAGCATTTCCCTAGCCCCCTTAGCTTCCCCTTAGTTATCTCTCCCTTCGGTTAATTGTCCTTCATCCTGTCCTTTGGCTAGAAAAGCTGTTCCCAGACTTCCAGTTTGTTTGTTGTGTAGATGGTTATGAAGCAGGAGGCAAAAGTTGTGGCTGGGCAAAGTCTGTGCTGTGTGATACACTTTTTGTGCCAGGTCGAGTGGCCAGAAAGGGGCAGCAGGGGAACTTCTCGGAACAATGTTGTGGACGGGGCCAAGTGTGGCCACTGGTTTTTGTTTGAGATCAAAGGGGTCCTGTCCAGGCACAGGGTGGACTAGACTTAATTATTTTTATTCTTCTTTTACCTGTATGAATCCACAGCTTCCCCAGAGGGTGGTTTTTTCAGCCAGCTTAGAGCACATGAAGAATCTTATGTATTTTATGCACCAAAGGGAGTCAAGCAATAAAATTGCTCTCTTATCTTCCAGCCAGTGGACAAGCAACAGGCTTTGGTTCGGAAAGCATCTGTTGTTAACATGGAAAACTTCAAAAGGCAATATGCTAGAAGGCGATGGAAGGTATGACAGTGAGCCTTTAATCCTTCTCATGTAAGGCTTCCTAAGCCTGGTGGGATCAGAGGGCAAGATAAGAGCTTGAGTGTAACGTTGTAATACGCAGTAGGTAAATGAAATGTGTTTGGATATGTCTGTACTGTGTATGTGTGGTTAGATTTTCATTTTCTCTTCTCTCCGTAGCTTTCTTACCGTATTGTCTCGTTGTGCAACCATTTATCTCATTTGCTGGTGAAGAAGGTCCTAATACAAGATGAAAGTTTGGTAGGTACATTTCTCAACGGGGAAGAGAAGGACTGATTTTAGTGTGCAGTGATGTTTTCCTGTCCTTATATGGATGCACAGCCCAACATGAGGGCAATGAGAAACCAGACGGGACCATGGCATCTCTCATGTACCTTTAATGCTGCTTTAAGTTGTGTTACTGCGATAGAAATGTTGGGCAAGGAGAGCCGGTGACTATATAAACCCTTTAGGTGCTAGCCCCACGTATTCTGTAAAGGAACAGCATGGAGGCTGCGATGATGTTTGGACACCATAGCAGTCTGCACTGCTGCTCTTGTGCCTGGCCATGTGATGGAGGAGGGCGTGACCCCAGTGGTGCCAGTGGCCTTCTGGAATGAAACTCTGTGAGATTTCTATTAGCTGTACTTTTCTCAATAGATGGTACACTAGTAATATTAGAATATTGTCTTTGGGAGCGTGGTATCTCATTTATGTGACTGAAACATTGCGGGGTTTCTATTTCAGAGAAACTGTGAAAGTGACAGTGAGGATCTTTCACAGACAAAAGCCACTCATCAGAGGAGAAGCAGCATATCCTGATGTAATGAGAGTTCACGGGCAGGAGACAGAGGAAACGCTCATCCTTGCTGAAAAAAGCAGCCTTGACAGCAGACCTTGACTTTTGTCTGAATCCTTGGTATGATGCTTCTCACTTCTCAAACTACGCCAGCAGATGGATGGTGTTACTGAGCATTTTAGAAACTCGGGGATCCAGATTCCTGGGAAAAGCCACAGGACAAGCACTAATTGAAGTGCTCCTATATGTTAAGCGTTTCAGTGATAATTCCATCTATTTGTGATATCAACTGCATACAGGTCATAGGGCTTCTACTGATATTCTTTCACTGCAAAATAATCCGCACAACGATTACGACTGTGCATTATTTCAGTCAGGGAAATCGTTATTGAGTCTTAAGGATTTTTTTTTAATACAGGTTTTTATATTTGTTAATAGCATAAATATCTGATGGCAGGTATCTGACAGGTTTTGTTAGCTGTGTGCTGCACTGCTATTGCTGTTGTTGAAGAGAAAATCATAGTGCAATTATGTATTGTAACCTTGATTTCACAAAAGTACCAGTAATCAGCTCTGTACTGCGGTTAAGAATTGTGCTCCAGCTGTCATCTTCAGCTGAAGATTAACGCAACTGCCATTGTCAATTTGAGTACAACTGATTCTGGCCACTGAGATGAGGAGATGGGCTATTTTTGGATGAAAAAAGAAAAAATTCTGTGACTTACATGCACTCAAATGCAACATTTTTACAGAATGATGATAGGGTGCTTCACCAAAACAGGGTACTTAAAACCTAAGTTATATGAAGAAATAGCCTTTATTAGATTTTGTTATTATCCTAATTTATTGTGAGCAAATTGAAGATTCATTAATACCTCTTTGTATAGGGGCTTTATGTGTAACTGTGGTTTTGTTCAAGGGGTTGTATCCAAAATTGAGGAAGTAAGCACTTTGACAGTGATGTAACTTCTTTGTGCTAGGAAGTTGCATCACTTTAACTTTATTCATTTCTAAGCCAGTATTGTTCAATTGGTACCAAAAAATGTGCATAGATGAAATTACTTTTTCACTGAATATATTAATTGGTAGATGTTTATTTTGACATTTGTTAAGTTAAAATTCAGAAAGCAACCCTATTGGAAACAACTGTAGGTTGATGAGCAAACTAGGTTTGTTTAGCTTTATGGTCATTGTTTTTAGGGCAAAGTTATAGAGCTGAAGGTGTGCACTGGTGTTGAAAACTAGTGCCAGGTTTATTTTGCTTGGCTTCCAGTTTCTAAGAAAGAAATTAAAATACACTATTTTTATTTGTAGCTTTGTTATCCGTGCTTAGGCAGAGGCTAAAATTCAGTTGACAAAAAGTGTTTCTATAACAGAAAGGAAATGTATGAGAAGCATTGGAGAAGAGAGACAGAAAGTAGGATTTGAAGGAAGAAGCACAAAGTGAAGGAGATGGTGGGGAGGGGGAATCAGTGGAGAGGAATGAGCATGAGGGACACGTGGGGAGCAGAGGTGACTGGGAAGGTTGAAGGAAGAGGAAGAGAATGTAGATGCAGGAATTGTGCAAGCAGGAGGATGAAAGTTTTGGCAAATATGGCACTGCATTTTGATGTTATTTATTTACTTTCTTGTAATTTCATATCTTGTGCTGCCATAGCCTTTGACATGTTGCCTGGTCAAGGAATAGGGAGCACGGTGTGGGCTTCTCTTCACATTCAATCAAAAGGTATATTTCCGAGCTATGTAATTTTTGAGGCAGAATCCTCAAGATGTATAGTGTCCCATAGTAATTTATATATATATATATATAAAGAGGGAGCAATAATGGGGAAAACTATTGTTTCAGTGTCTGGAGGGAATCTTTCATAAGTAAAACACTAAATATATATATTGGGGAAAAAAAGCTGCCCAGTTTACCTACCAAATGTGCTCCCTGCTTTCCCTGTCCTATGCTTTACCATTACTTCATTCCCTGGGCTATGGAAAACCAAATAACCTGATACTTTTATTAATTGCTGGATTTTCAACACACCTTTGGCTTCCAAATTAGATATTTCATGATGCATGCATAAATCTCACTTCTGAAAATTAAGCCTCAGTTAAAATAGCTGTTAGGTTGTTGCATCAGAGTTGTGCTCCCCCCAAAGACAAGGTTGTTCTTAGGTAAAATCCCAGTAACTATTGAGCAAGACAAGATGCAGCAGAAAGGCAGACAGAGGAGCACAAGGCAGCGCAAAGCCATAAGCTCCAGCTTGTTAATTCCACATTAATAAAAGGTGTAAGGTGGCATTTTAACAAAGACGTTACAGACAGCTTGTGGCGTTTGGTCTTCAGTCACCTTTTTGCCTGGGTCGTCTGAGGACAGGAGCACTGCTGTAGTCACAGGAGAGCAGCAGGGCTGGCACTTCTCTGGGGCACTCGGTGGTTCCGTAGCTTCACGTGGCTCCTGGGTGATGTGGCTTTTCTCTCTGCACAGAAACCACAACACCCGACGCTCCTGCCAGGCCAAACTGCCCCTTGACTGCTCCAGACAGGAGTGCGCTGCCCCTGGATAATCTCTTGTTCTCAGGACTAACGTTTGTGATTTATTAGGAAGTTTTACTGTGGATTTTATTTTTTTCCCCCAAGTGTGCTGTCCTCTGTGTTTATCTCCCTCTCTATTCTGGCAAGGTGGAAATTCAGCCCTGCTTCAGGGAGGCATAGTCTAATTAAGCTCTGTTTAGAGCACTGGAGGACACCTTCTCAGTACAAGGCTGAGTTTTGTTCTTTACCACTGGTGGGTTTTGAGGAACAACCCAGAGGTTCCTTTTATTAAGGACAAACAAAATAAAAATGGAAGTGTGGGAAGGAACATGTATCACCATCCTTGGAGGTGTTTAAAAGAGGGGCAGACATGGTGCAGAGGGACGTGGTTTAGTGATGGTTTTGGTCAGTGTTAGGTTGATGGATGAACTTGATCTGAAAGGTTGCTTCCAACCCAGGCAATTCTACATAGTACAATTCAACAGAACAATTGTGTTACAGCATTTATTTTGGTGAGGGAGAAAAAAAAATAATCTATTTTCTATGTATTATTTTGAAGCAGTAAGGAACCTGAACATAAGTAATAGACTGAAAAAAAAGGCATTTATTTTTACTACAGTAAGACTATTTTTATTGTTATTTTACTGGTAACATTTTTAAATCTGTGTGCCTCTTACATTTATTAATACTGATTTTTTTTTTATGTACTTGAAAATAGTACAGACTGTCAAAAATAACAAATATATTTGTTATTCTGATTTGCTAATAAAACTTTGAAAAGCAGGACAAGTGTTTTTTTTCTGTCTTTCTTGCTTACTTCTCATACAAGCTGACGTGTTGGTCTGAACAAGGTTAGTGGAATCGAGCTGGTTTTGTCTCTCCAGAAAGGTCACTGCGAAGCCTGACATCTCGGTGACATGGAAACTGCTTTTTGTGCCTCACTCCAGAGGGGCGTAAGTGAAGTGAAGGGCCTCGATGAGGGGCGGGCCCGGGGCTCCCATCATCCCGGTGACAGGAGCTGCCCAGGGGAAGCCTGTAGGGGGGTCGTCCCGTAAGGGGCCGCAGCCCATGCTTCGAGAGCGGGACTTGGGGCCGCAGACGCCGGCTTCAGCCTTTGAGGACAAAATGGAGGCGTTGCCGTGAGGGGCCGTCCTCGTGCTGGGCGCGTGGCGGCTGCGCGTGAAGCCGCTTGAGGGGTGGGGAGAAAGCGGCGCGAGCCGTTACCGCCATTTTCCTCACCTGTGGTGGGGCTCTGTTGGCAGCGACAGGAAAGGGTGGAGGTTGGTTCCCGGGCAGAGTATGGCAGCTTCGGGCGGACCCTTGTGGGGCTGCGTGGGACTGCGGAGCAGCCATTATCTTAGCAGTAACTAGCCTTTTAGCCAGAGAGGGCTCTGTGGTTTGCTGTTAGACGCATGCTGAAGTGAGAGCGAAGACTTGCTGGGCCATGGTGGACCGTGGTTTTTCTTCAGGATTGGGGTCCCCACACCACGCCCTGGTGTCCCACAGCCTCCAGGAGTGAGGTGAGCTTGGCTTCTTGGCACTGTTTATGTGTTAACGCAGATCTGCGTTGACTCCATTTACTGGGCATCTGGTGTCTTTTTTCTTTTAATAAGATGTATTGCTCCTATCCACATTTGTATGTAGATCAGGGAAACTGTGTGGCTGGGAAAAAAAAAAAAGAGGTGTATATGTTGAACTGTGCTCCGTTGAGAATTGAAGGGGACTCAGAGGCTTTTCTTTTACTTCTGTCTTTTCTATATGGTCACTTTGTGAATTGGCTGATACTCTCTGTATTTTTCACTTAAATATCTAATCTGTCTTCCCACAAACTTCAAACTTAATCAGCTTCAGTGCTCGGGTAGTGGGTAGTATGTTATTTCCCTCACGTATGTTTCGGTGACAGGAATTAAAAGCAGTGGTGGGACAGACACACCTTATTGTTGGGCAGGGATGGCAGATGACAATCACCTGGAGATGATCACGAGCCTGAGAAGCAGGACTCATCCAGCTGGGGTAGGGAGAACCTGAGTACTTGTTTGAGGGGTGGCCAGAGCTGTGTCCCAGCTGGGGTGACCAGCTGTGTTGATGAGGCTCAGGGGCAGAAGTTTGTCTGGAGGCAGAGCTTGTGATGAGCTGAGAACATGAAAATGTTCAGATGGTGGAGAAGTAACGGCCCTCATCAGGGTGAGTGACTTTGCTGAGAGAGGGGTGGTTTGAGGAAAAGCCTTGGGGAACCCTGATGGGTTGCAGAATGGGCTTTAGCTGTGTGGCAGTATGGGAAGGAATGGCTGAACTGGTTGTGGGTCTGGGGGGTGGTGTTTGCACAGCAAGCCTGTGGCTGTGCCTTATGCATAGTATATCGCACATCAGAAATATGAGATTGTTAGGTTATTCAGAGGTCTGATAGCATGCATCTTTGGCTCTATCTGCTGCTCTATGCTGTATGCAAGTGACTGAGCTTCTCAGGTTTCTTCTGACAGTATCACTGGTGGTGGAGTTTGCTCTTATTTTTGAGGGTTTAGGTGAAAAGACTGAGCATTAACTTTTTATAGCACTTTAATACAATGCGTGACCATTGGTCTCAGAGGTGTAACAATTTGCTATCCTACTTGGAAACGTGCTCAGTCACAGGCGTTTTTAAGGTGGGAGGTATCTGCTCAACAAAATCAGGTAGGAAAACTTGTGTCCTAAAATACTTTTTTTCCCTGAGGATGAACCTGATGAGCTACACATGATGCTGTGTTAAAAACTGCTTGAGGTATACTGTAGTAGCGTGTAAATTGTCTTCATATAACAACTATTTTGGGGAAAATAGCTTTAAAGTAATTCACCTGCCTTTAAAATCTTTTTACTCTATCTGCCTAAAATATATTGTAACATACTGGTATTGAATTTGAGTGTCATCAGATTATTGTTTTGAAATATGGAAAACCCTCTAATATTTAACTTGAAGACTCTCATTCAGTTAACAAAGGACAGGAAATGCAAAATTAAGTTTAGTCCTAGTCGTGCAACTCAAGTAAGAGAAAACAACCCAAGGATGGAGTTTTGGTCTCAGTGCTGAGCCTTAGTCTTGTCTGAGCTCCTGCTGGGCCTTTAAAAGCCGCAGCACGTAAAAGTAAGGCCTCAAAAGTCTGCAGCAAGTGAAGTCTTACTTTTGAAATGTGAATGGCTCAAAGCCCATGATGATGAAAAATTGGGAATATGTAATATTACTCTGTCACCTGGAGGACTCTCATTTCCCTGCATCTACACCTGGATCAATGCAAGAAGAAAGGCTTTTCTCAGTCTGGAAACATGAGCGTTCTCTAAGCTAGTGGTAGTAGAAGTCACTGTTTAAATATCCAGTATGCCTATATTTATACGGTTACAGTGCAAATCATTGAATTAGAGACTCCAGGTCCTTTCTTGATATTTGGTTATTCTGATGGGAAGAAATCCTACAGGAGTCCATAGAACATCTGGAAAGATAGAAAGCAGGCAGATGTGTAACTAGAGTAGGTCCAAAGCCAGTTACTGGGGGCAGATAACTTCACAGCAGTGGTCAGTCATGCCGGCGTTCAGAAACAGACCCTGCTACTTAGCAGGCTTGCTACTGGGGCCCAGGAATGTGCTGTTATGCAAATACTGGTCTAAATTTTGTTTCTGATTTATTTTTTATTTTACAGTCTAAATTCATGGAGCTATTCTATTTTACCTACACGGTGTTGGAAGAGAGGTATTATACAGGAGAATATACGATTTTTCTGAAGTTACTAATGCAAAATCACTATAATTATATTATGAGTGGGACCATGGTAGATGAAATGATAGATCAGTTATTGGGGCAAGCTGTATAAAATTTAATTCTCTAGTTTTGGGCTTTCTAGAGCACGTAAGGATATTTATGATCTTCTTGTCCAGTGTATCCTGGTGTCACTTATGAAGAGGTAGAATGGTTATGCACGCTTAGCTGCAATTACCTTGGGTTTTGCCATAGTTGATAGATACAGCTTTTTTTTTATGCCGCAGTCAGAGGAGCCTTGGTAATGCAGCTTACAGGAGAGGGATTTGTGTTTTCTGCATGCAGAGATGTCTCATGGTTATATGCAGTGAGGTTGAACCAGATCTGTCCTTCAGCTTGTGTTCTCTGGAGCAGTAACTGCTTGTTTCCTTCCTGTAGTTTCTCTTCCTAGTTAGCTAATGCCTACATTGCAGAACAGATTTCCTGGGTCTCAATGCTCAGAATCAATTGATGTAACCTTGTTTTGCTTTGAAACCTGGTGCCACTTAGCCTGCAATTGTGTGTGCTTTCAATGCATTTTAAGCTAAAATACATAAATTGTTTTGGGGGGGCTTGTGGCTACCAGAGCTCTCACCTTTTCACAGCTGAGAGCCCCAATCGGTGTGGTAGAGAACAAAGCTCGCTCTCTTTGGTCTGAGCAACCTCTAAGTCCCTCTATGCAATATAGAAGCAGCAGGGGCTCTTCCAGCTGTGTTGGGATGAAAGACTTGACCTTCTGCACAGGAGAGGGTTGTTGCCTGATTCTAGGGGACGGTTCAGGGCTGCCTCTGAACAGGGGTAGATGCTTTCCCACAGTCCAACACAGCACTGAAGGAAAGGAGCCTAATAAAGAGTTATATAGGTTTCAGACAGGCTTTTATTCCCCCTTAACTTCTTGTGTCTTGCTGGGGTAATTCCATGTTCATGACACTATTCTGGGAATGCTGAACTTTGTTCAGGTAATATAGAGAGAGTATAGGTGCTTTCTCCCAGCTCCAGGTGGAGGGTGGGTGTCTAAGTGCCTACTAGATAATGACTGAAGGACTTACTCAGCCCTAATGATCCTCCTTCTGTTTCTGTGGCAAAGCAGAGTCTTGTGGCCAAAGTGTCACACTACAGTCTGGTCTTCTTAACAGCTGAGCTTTATTGCTAGGAGGGTTTGTCTTGGCCCTTTAGCAGAAGAGGGAATGCTTGGGAGAGCAAAGAGTTTGCTTGTCTTCATACTTGCTTATTCTTGAGATAAACTGTTAATGTAAAAGTAATGTGAGGGTCTCAATTGTCAGACACTGCCATGGGTAGCCTCATTTCAGTCTGGAGCCTTCTTAGGAAACTATTGTCACTGCACTTAATACCTGAGGTGATACAGGTCAAAAACTACGCCTTCACCTTGAACCACACTACAGGGACTGCAAGATTATTCTTAAATATGTATTTCATGGGTTTCTAATGCACTTCAGAGGGCAGTTTGTTGGATATGCTAATTAAGTAATTGTAGAACTGCATCAAGGGTTTTGAACTTCAGCACATCTCAAAGTTGCAGTTTTGTTTTAGTAGAAGAGTTCTCAAAGTCTCCTAAACTTGGGTGGGATGCACCTGGGGTGACACAGACTACACAGCACAGACAAAGTGCTGGAGATAGCTTTATCAACGAGATTCATATCTTCATAAGGAAAATTTGCCAGCTTAAACATTTCCTAAAATAGTGTGGAAAAAAGTGATGCAGTTTTCATGCAGGTGAAAAGTTTTTTACAGTGTAAGTGCCAAGGAGACAGAAAATGTTAAGTTCAATGGGTATGTTCTGCTTGGGAATATATTACTACAGGATGGTTTGGGGCAGATGGGGCAGGGGGAGGCAGGGCCTGAATCACTTGAGAAACAGCAGTAACCTTCTGTAAGATTATCTGGATGGAAAAGACCTCCAAACAAAACCTCTGGGGAACAGTATGAAGATAAACATGCTAGTAAATCAGGGAACATGTTTTCAAGACCATGTGGGTTACTTTCTTACTGTCTTGCTTTTGAAGTTCTTGCTTCTTTCCACATCAGCTTGCTTGCCTTGGTCTCCCTGCCCCAAACTGTAACTCCACTCAGATTTTTCATTTCAAGGAGCACTGACTTTGTTTCTTTAAAAAGTCACGCTGGGAGAATTTCAGATCTTCTTTCTCTTAGTTTTGAAAATTGTTTCAAGAGGGTGTAGACTGTTACAAATGTCACTGAGATTTTTTTTTTTTATTAATGGTGATGAATTTAATGTTTATTCTGTTTAATGGCTTTGGCTCCACTGAGTGAAGCAAATCCTAATGGGCTGTTCAGATGAGTTCCCCTTTTGAGAAGTTGAGGTAACAGAAAGTTACGTGGGCCAAAAGACCATGGGGTAATACAAGCTGTTTCACCACTGGATGTCATGCCTAGCCTGTCTCAATTTAGAACTGTCTGTGCAAATAATTTATGTCCTGTGTTAAAGGTAGACCAAGCAAGGTGTGCCCACACCACTGAACAGCTGCTAGAAAACACTCTTAATTAAACAAAAAAAGAAAGGCAATAAAAGTCTCTTCAACCTGAAATGAAAACAAGATGGTACCTGAGTGGTGCAAAAGTAGCAATGTTGCCTGTAAGTTTGGGACATGATTTTGAGTGCAATTTGGACAGGCAGTGCATGCATTTCATGGCAAAGTCTGCACTGGAAGTCTGTCATGCCTCAGCCTCAAGCAATTTCTGTAATTAACATCAATTAAAATACTTACGGCCTGCTGTGATCTGAAGCATCTGTCTTTCCCTTCAGCAGTTGTTATTACTGCGCATGTATGCTTGATCTTTAATGAACTTTGCAATGTATGGTCTGCAGGAACTTTGAAAGACCCTGGACAGAAGTTGTTAACGCATCAGCAGTCCAGTCCCAGCAGGGCAATTTTAGAAAGGAAGACAACTGATCTGTCCTTTATAGTGTTTTTGCTACCTTTGCTTTGGACCTTCTTAGAAAACATGCTGAAATGCACAGGACTGAGTTCTGGGGTTTGCTAACGGTTGTTCAGGAGTTGCTCTGTATATCTCAAGTAAGTGGTTCATTGCATAGAGCTGAAGCTACTTTATGCCTTCAGTTTGAGTGGTGCTCATTAGAGAGGCAGCATTCTCTGCCCCCTGAAAGGATATATAATGGACAATACATGTAAGAGGAAGTAAAGTAGGTGATAAGGTATTATATACTTGAAAGGTATTTTTTATCAGCAAGTAGCAGACAGGTACTCTTTCTGAGGCTGGATGGAATGATTCCTTCTCCTCCCATCGCTACTTCTGTAAAATGTAGCCCAGCAGCAACACACTGAGTGATAAAAATCTTACCACTCCAATGGCACAGTCCTCTGACAGGAGGCCTCCAGCTATAGCACTTGTAGTTCAACCAGGTAACAGGACTGACTGACTGTCTTGGAGGGAATCCTTCAGGTTCCAGAAGGGTGGCTAAAGGCAGATGAGCAATCCCCAGCAGGGTCTGGGCTATGTTCATGGCTCTGCAAGTGCAAAGAAAGCTGTGCCCCCAGGTATCAGGGAATATGTGTGAAAAGAGTTAGATTCCTGGTGTAAGAATCAGTAAAAAATCCTCCTCTGAGGCTTCGGCAAGCAAACTTCTCTCAAGAAAAAGTTGTATTATATAGGACCAAAAGGCACTTCCCAGAACAGGTAGTCTAGTATCTTTGTTCATGTCTCCTACTTGGGCGTAAAATGAGCTTAGTGAGGCTTTCCTGGAAAGCTGATAGAACACATGGCCCTAAATGACTGAAAATCAATCTGATTCCATTTCACTCCACTGCTTATGAGTAATACAGACGGTACCAAGTCTAGTAAATATATCTCACATGGCAATGCTTGTCATGCTACATACTATATCTGTACTAAGACCTGGTAATGGCTTGTGAGAGGCTCTTTTGCTATTCAATCTCAGCACCCAAATTTAAGAATGATAATGCAATTAACATATTGTAAAAATTTTATTATTTTTGCTAGGGAGTTTAATTAAGCCATTGTATATTAAGTATTATTGTGAGATAGCTAAAATGTTTTTTCTCTTGTCCTTGTGTAGTGTTAGTGTCTTTCACAGTCTACATGAAATTACGTCTGTTAGAGATCAGCATATAGAAGAAGGTAAGTCTGACTCGGTTATTAAGAGGTCATTTGTTATCAGAAGCTTCATATTAGTACAACTCAATGTATTTGGATACATTAATAGTCTTCACCTGTGAGAAGATGCGTATTTTCTTAATGGTCTGCTTGCTTACACTTGTGTACTTGTAATGTATAACCAAAAAAGGGTCGTTTAGTCCTTGTATTATACACAATATTAGAGAAAGTCTTTGTGCTTTGGTGATGCGCATCGTAAGCGAGTTCTAATTCCCTAATTGATTGTCTGGTTGAGAAGGTTTTTGTTTGGGACACTTGTTTCTGAATTCTTAAAATAATTTGCACTGCAGTGGTTGCTAACATTAGAAGAAACTTCTCTAAATTTTCAAGCCTCTTTTCTGCTTGGGAACCCAAATGTATGGATTGCTCAGTTTGAAGGAAAAATAAAAATAGTGAAAACAAGATTAGGAGCAATTAGGCGTTTCATACTGTGCATGCACATGTGCTACTTTTGTTACAGTTAATGTTATATTACCTGTTTCTCAAGTGTGACATTGGATTGATGCTTCTGCTTAATCTCTGGGCAAAACGTGTTCAACTTGCTCTGATTTTTCAGAATAGAGCATGAAACTTCTCAGAAGAAAAGGAAACTGTTTTGAAACTGAGGAAAAAAACCACCAAACTTCCAGCATTCTTATGGGAAGTTTAGAATGAGTTGAAAAGCAAATTTTCCATATTGAGTCAATATTAATGTTTATTTAATAGCAACTGAAGAAAGAGAAAACTAAATATGTTTTATTTGGTAACAAAGGAAAATTATGAATGTTTAAATGCTCCTTCAAACAGTTTTCCCCTGCCTCCTTCCTCCCCCCTGCTTTTTATACACTTTTTTTGTGTTTGTAGCAGCTTTGCTTATCAAATAGGAAAAAGAGAAAAAATACATAAACATTTTCTAAAAAACATTGATAAAAACTAAGTGTGCAAAATTTGAAAATTACAGAAAGTTACAAAATATTATGTACTTCTCAAATCAGTTCTTGTTACATGGCTGCTTTTTAATCAAGCTTTCGTAATGTTGATGAACGATAGACTTAATCCTGTACTTAATAGCTATGTACAATTATTGTCAGCCAAGAGAAAGGTTATATTAATGTCTTAGTATTATTATAACTGCATTAAATAAAGATTTTTAACCCCTTACCAATTGTTCTTTCTAATGACTACTTGGAACTTTCATATGTTGTGTTGAAACAGTCCGTCACTTTAACTCTTCTTAGACATTACAGATCATACCAGATGTGTGATTTGTACCTGACAGCATGCTAATTCTTAAGTACCTGGGAAGTGATGCCCCATTTACTTTTGATTTTTGTTCAGTAAAAGTGTAAATAGGACTGGGATTTTAAAGGCACATACTACAAGACACAGTTATGTGCACAGCTATGAAATTTTAGCCAAGATATCTTTTGATCCAAATGCTAAAGATCAGTGGAACAGAAGTGTAACATAATAAAAATTTGTCTGGTCTTCCAGTGTCTTAGCTAATTAATACATAAAAGAATTTAGCAAATTTTTTACAGTACTCTATGTAAAATCTCATACCGTGACTCTAACCATGGTATCTGAGCACCTTCTAGTCATGGGCAGCTTTCATAATGTTGTGCAGCATCCTCTAAAGGATTAGCAAGAAACCGATCGACTTGACTCTTTTTGTCACCTGGGTTCTTGCTCAGAAACATAACTGATGCTCATGAAAAATAAGCATTCATGATTATTTTTAAATATAGGCTTAAAATCTTCTTAACTTCTTACTGAACTGTAACTTCAAGAGACGTTAAGCAGATGATCACTTTTTAGCCAAGGTACAGAATTCACTGCTATGGGAAGCTGCTGGTAATTTGCTAGGTGTTATTTTTGTTCTCTGATTCAGTATCAGAAAATGTTATGTGACATTGTGTTTGGAGGTGCCCCAACTTTGAAACAATATAAAGCTGCAGTCCAGATGCCCTGTAGCTGTTTTGTAAGGGTGACTGTTGGCTACGTGAGGCTGGCCAGTTTCCCACTTCAGTAATTGCTTTCAGGGTGCCTGAGATATGCCCTGCTGCTTCAATGGGATGCAGTGTCTTTATTTTGTTTCCTGCCCTATATTGTCCTGTAGTCATGCTCCCATGTTACATTTATGAGTGAAACTATTGTGCGACACAGCCTGATTCCTCATGCTGTAAAAACCATTATTTTCAAATAGAGAAGAATATTTAGATTGAATTAAAAGCCTGACCTTGAGCTCTCTGAAGGAAGGGAGTATGCATCTGTTCCAGATGCTCTTTTGAAAGGTCTTTGACCTGTGCTGCTCTGTCTCTCCATTTAAATCTAAGTATACCTGACCTTCTCTGCAAAGCCTGAAAATCCTTCTCAAGTGGAGAGCTTCAAGGGAAGAGCCCCTGCTTGTGCTCTTTCCATTGCTGTAGACTCTCTGTCTGACTTAACATCCTGGGGCATGTTAAATCAGCTAGGAATAGGATGAGCACTGATTTGAAGCTTCATATGTCCTGCATCGGTGTCTGGAAAGATGCACAGGCAGATATCATCCCTCCTGTTCTCCCTGTTACTTCACTGTTGTTTCACCTTTTCGTCTCTCTGTTCCATGTACATAATAGTCTAATCTGTTCTCTGCTGCTTAACTCTGGCAGGCCTTTGTCCCAACAATTCCTGAGTAGGGCTGGGTGAGTTCAAGGGCATGTCCTAGCAAAAGGGTGCTGGAGAGCATCACTAGTAGTCCGCACTGTGTTGCAGTGTTTCTGCCCCAAGAGGTACCAATAATGGAAAAAGAGTAATCAGATAATACTCAGGGAGCTTGCCCTTTGCCCAGGCCACTGTGACTATATTTCTACTTTTAGATAGCCATGGTGTAAGGGATCACTATTTCATTCGCTATTCATGCAGGTGTATGTATAAAAACTGGTCAGTGTTACAGCATCATGTGTTTCATATTTCCTCTTTATAGCTTGTCCTTTGAAACCTGGAGGTAAGATCTGGGAATATTTCTTCAGGCTACCATCTCTTTCAGGTTACATTCTCCCTTTTTATTAATGCTTTGAAGTCATAGGCGTGAATTTTTGTGAGGCAGCAGCTGCAGTCTTGTGATTTGTTACTGTGCAGCCATGTCTGCAGTGATGGTGCTTCTGACATCTAGCAGCACTAGCAATGTAAGAAGAATAGTCTGAACCAGAAAAGATGATGGCTGTGCACTTTATATATTTTGTGCAGATCTGGAGAATTGCATGGTCTCTTGGGAACAGTGATCATTTTAGCTTGCTGTCCAACTAACTAATTTTTTGAAGTGAGCCAGAGGCAGATCAGGTTTTAATGTACGTACTTAGCCAATTTTCTCTGCGGAAGCTGTCATCCTTTAATGGAGTGTGAAGAAATGGCAGCGGAGGCATGAGTCAGTTGGGTTGGTTACATGTATCTGCAGCTCAGAGCTTTGGGGGCATTGTCTTTGCTTCATTTTCTGAGATATCCCATGGAGTCATGGCGTTTCCACCCCAGCACAGGGACAATAGAAACCTCCTGGCTCTGGTCTGCCTGTGGCAACCAAGAAAGCTGATGAGAATGTGGGAATATGATGCAATGAGTTTAAACTGTGTAGGATCAGTGCCCGCGCTTGAAGACATGCAAACCTGATGGAGAGCGTTGTATGTATTGTTTTTACTGCCTTGCTGCCTTCGGTTTAGTTGGATCATGACTATTGCATCTTTTCTAAACTGTGACCAAGGTAAATGACTGCTTTTTAAAATTGTTTTCAGTCATGAACTTTGAAAATTATTCTTCCAGCATCACATAAGCAATAATACTAGATTTGTATTGTTTTATTCAATGGCTGCATGAAATGGTGACATCAGTTTTGATTTTAATTTCTTTGGTCCTTGGTGTATGTTTCTTAAAATACCTGTTACATAGAAGATGGAGCCAAGGTAATTTCTTGGAGTGGCATCTCCAAGTGCTTAAATAGTTTGCTCTCTGTTCTGTGCAGTTATACATCCTACAGAGGGCTTGTGAATGATAGTGGGTAAGTAACACTTCAGGCATTGAAAATATTTCAGACAAAATACCAAGCTAACTCATTTCTTTGCTTCCTCAGTCTTCTCTGTTGTAGCCAGTTGATGCTGGAACCTCACTTCTGCTTGACACTAATATTAACTAGCATTAAATTGTGACATGTTGCGTTTTCAAGCAGCTGGATCACAGAGTGTTCCACTAGACTTTCTCCATGCTGGCCTTAAGCAACAGATGTCCCCCCACCAATGAAATGCAGCAGCTGCCAGACTGATCATATTGTGTATATTGAGCAGGGGCCACCAGGAATGAAGTGCATTTGCAGCGCAGTGCAGATGGGCTCATTCAGATATTGGTCACAAGAGGAAGTTAGACAAGTACTTAAAAAAGAGGAGAAAGGGTTGTGGATGAGGGAAGCAGAGGAACGATATTGAGGAGGAGTTGGGAGAGGTGAGGAAGGGTCACTGAATTGTGTTGTGGGGGGAGCAAAGTTTATGGAAGTGTATTTCTATGGCACCCTGTAGCAACAGAAAAGAAATGTCTACTGTCATTTCCATGTCACCATGCTGAAACTAACCATCCTGGTACTTGTCTTTCTAGCATGTTTTAGTCCGTAACTTAGACTTGGATCTTAGCACGAGCGTTCAACACAGCACAACCTCACTCTGAATCTTCTCCATGCTAGAAACTACGCAATTTCTGTCACTGCTTATGTGCAGCATAAACAGGGCTATATTTTAAAAACTAAAGTACATCTTCAGAGTAATAAAATGAAGCAAACTAACACAGAAGGCTTTTGTAAAAAGCCCAGTCAGTAGGTCTGTTAGCTACTTCCTTTAGAAGGAAAAAGGAAAATGGAAAATGATAGTTTTGAATATTATCCACAATATTGAACCAGTTTATTTTAACTGGTGGTCGTGGATTCTCCCATGCGCTTAATCACCCAAAGGAATAATTTTTCTTTGTAATTACCATTGTTTATTCTTGGCAACATACTGTACTAGGGATAGACTCATCTAAGCTGGATAGACTCATCTAAACAGCCTCTCTTGCTCCTAAACTGGAAAAGAGTTTAATGATGTACAGTGCTGATTAGTTGAAAAAAATCCAAAAAAATCACATAGAAATGCAGTACTGAATGTAGCACTGCCTCATTAGCATTTTCCATGGACAAATGAAAAGATGTTGTGGTTATTTATCAGTTAACATGAAAGGGTGCTTCAGGTTATTAAACTTGCAGCTAATTGTATACCTTTATTCTGTTTTGTAAGGACTAAAAAACTTGGAATGAGATCCAGTATTGTACAACTTCCCTAAGACCTTTTTTAATTATATCTTGGTCAGTTGGGCAATGCTGGACCTTCCTGCAAAGTCCAGGGGTTAATTTTTTGTCATTTATAAAACTTCCTTACTGAAGTTTGAAGGGCGCTGCATAATGTAAAAAGTATTTTGTACTTACTAGCAAACTGAACTAAACTAATCACAGGAATTAAAGGCTGCTCTTTGCTTAGCACCCAGAAATTGAGAACTCATGAGTTTTCTCTGATATTAATTTAAATTAAAATAGTTCAGTAATAGGATATGAGAGAGGGGAAGAGAGATCTGGAAGGTATAGACAGATTTTAAAAAGGGAGAATTTATTGAAGAATGTCATGGTGTGTTAGGGAGTGTCTTGTGTTCTCTGTGTGTGTGTGTGTCTCAGGATAACGGTACTCAGGGCTCTGAAACAGGTAGCATAGATCTGAGGTTTTGTTTTACTGCAAACTGTCTTCCTTGGCAGAATTTCACGCTTGAGATTTTGCAAATATTTGTCACATTATAAAAGCTTTTTTTTTTTTTTTTTTCAGTCACGGATGAAAACTGCAATTTTAGCCTGCAGAACTACACTCTTGTAGTCTGAATGTGAATGACAGTACATCTGGTACTTAACTGAAAACTGCTGTCCTATCAGTTTGTTTGAGGGTATGGGCTTGAATTTACCTAAACATTTATTTAGGTGATTGAACTTAAAGGAAACTTCAAAACGGTTTGTGGAATATTGGAGGAACCACAGCTTTGAGTGGCGTTTTCTAGGGAACTGTCACCTTGGGAAAAGTTACGCTGAATGTTCCAAGAAAATAGGCTGAAGGGAGAGCTTTGGTATTTTTCTGAATTCTTGCAATTAGTTTAAAAAAATATATTCCACACCTATAAGTTGTTATGCACAGAATTTTTATTTATTAGCAATTTATTAACATTCCAAGTACAAAAATAATGTCCAGAAATTTCACATGAGGATACTTTACATCCCATCCTAAACGTGCAATTTACCCAGAAGGGTGTGTTGATGGACTGTTCCTCAGACCACCACATTTTTATATCATGGAACCGCTTTTCGTTTCAAAGCAAAATGTGCATTTATTTTGTGTGGGGCTTTTTCTGTTAGAATTTCAGGCACTTGTTAAACAAAAACCCCCGGGGAACTACTAAAAGTAAGGTAGTGTGCAGTAGTTCAGTTCTGCTCTTGCGGAGTGAAAGGTTTTTCAAGCTGTTTTTTGGGTGCTCGTGTAATTAAATTGATTTAGCACAATCTCCCTAGAACTTTAGATAGCACATTTGGAGAAAATTCAGAAGTAAATGTAGGATGGGGTTTAAAACAAATTTTTTGTTGTATATTTGTCTTGCTCGTTTTTTTTTTACTTTTTTCCTTTTTTTTTCTAATAGTTTTACCAGCTCCTGTCCATTTTCATAATTGTGTGGAATCTTTACGTTCTGTTTTTTTATCATTACACCTATGTTTATAGCAACACTTATGACCAGCAGAAATTTAAGAACCTATTCTAGTCATGTTCAGATTGTATTAGATCAGACCTTTTGCTATAGCTGTTCTCTTCTGATGGAAGCTGCTGAATTTATCAAGTGCACTTCGGTGCAGCTGCTGGTGAGATCTGATAGGAGGGGCGAGCTCTGAATGTGGCCTGTGGCTCTGGTTTTAGCACACTGAATCTGGCCAGTGCTTTCTCTGAGATGTCACTCTGAAATGAACAGGAAAAGCTTGAGAGTGACTGAATCCCCCCTGAGATAAGCAGCTTGTCCCGATGAATTGAAGGAAGAACTGGTACAAGAAATAGTTCCCACTGGGTCCTACATGTTGTCCAGAAATGTGTCTCTGAAATCTGCCTGGAAGTGGGAGGGGTGGGTAGATGGAGGCAAGTGGGTCAGTAAAGATGTTTGCTGGGACATTGTGAAGGCTGTGAGAGATGGCTGGGCCTTCCGGCCTGCCTGCTCCTTGCCTGCTGCCTGGCCGGGCCAGACTGCCCTGGTGCTTGTGGCTGGGCTTTGGTCTCACCTTTCAGGGCTTGTGTCCCAGTCAGCAGCACCCAGCAGCTCTTCAAGGCCTTTCAGGATCTGAATATTCCTACTGTTTGGCAAGGAGGAAAAATAGGCACCTTGAGGTAATTAAAAATAACAGCAAGAAAAACCTGTTCAGTAATCAGCTGAGTGCTGAGGGAGAGGTGAGGAGGAGTGTAGCCAGCCATATGTATTTGCCCCTTAGCACAGTACATGGGTATGGGAATTGATTATAGCAAATCCTGAATGTGTGACCAAGCAAATGCTTCTTACAAGAGAAGAAATAATAGTTAAAGAATAAAGTTTCACCATTTGCTTGCTATGCCTACTTAAAAATGCTTATGATCAGATTTTATTGGCTTTTTCACTACTAGAAAAATTGGGGGAAAAAGTCTCGGTCATCAAGTAGCCTGTTCACAGGCATTTGGCACAGTGTATTGACTGGCTTCTCACCTCTTCCTCCTTGCTGCTTATTTCTCTCTCAGAGCCTGGTGCAACGCTTCTGCTCGCTGATCACATACTTGAAAAAGTAATGCGCATCATGAACAGCAGAAAATGCGCATCATGACCAGCGCCATGCTAGCTGGATAACCTAGTCATTTAGCGTCCCCAGTGAAGAGGACAGAATATATCTTTCAGAGCATATGTTCTCCTTTTCCAAGGCACATCCACAGAGGGTTGTTCCTTTGGCTTTTCCCGACCCAAACACATTATTATGAACCACCCAAATGTGCATTTGCTATACATCCATAGCACGCAGAAGACCAGAACCACTTAACCTACACCCCCCAAAATGCACTGCAGCTCATTCTTAAGAAGCAATAAATAAACAGGTCCACAGGTCAATTTCTGATGTTTTTCTCAGCTGGATGATTATTTGGGCTTCAGTTAATTCTTTAATTTAGATGATTGAGGACAAATTAGAAATAGCTGCAGGTAGCTATGCGATCAGTTCCGGACAACCATTTTTTTGCTTCCAATATTGAAAATGTGAACTAATATCTTTGTTGTGCACAACACTGCTTATCTTGACTTCAAATTTTGTTTCTAGAGAAAAGTGGTGTTTTGGTGGGTTGGGGGTGGGGGAAGCGTTTTTAGTAAGTGTAGTTAGAGAGCCACATGCCTTTAACCAGTAGTGCAAGAACAGAAGACGGAAATATCTGCCTCTATATTGATACCAATGGCATCAATCCTAGTTAATTCACCAGCATAAGTAAGTTGAAACAGACAAGTTTACCCCTTGATCAGTACAGCTGTATTGGTCTTTTAGTAACTTGTTTACTTGCTGAAGTGTTTATTAGTGTTTCACAATATAAATGTTTTAGCTCATCTCTCTTCTGGATGATTTAGGGCTGAATTAGTTATGGCAAAGAGGAAGTGTCTGTTGGTTGTGCTGTGATCCTGTCTGTCAAGTCCAGGACTTCATGGCATGTACAAATACAGACACTTGTGGGCAGGACTTTGGGTTAAACCCCAGTATTGGGTTGTGGAGACCAGAGCTGTATTCCTGGCTCTGCTCCAAGTTATACCCTGAAACTCCAGAATAGCCTTGGAAAAGTTACTTCACCTAGCTACACTTCATTTTTTACCTTTCTGAAATTAAGATGTTGATAGAGCTCCATGTGAAAGATTGGTTTCCTGTATTCATTTTGAAAGTGACCTTCCATGTCTCTTTTGTGAGGGGCAATTTTCCTTCTCGGGTAGCGGCCCAAGAAGCTGTGTGGGACAGAAAAAAAAAAAATAATCAATGCTTGAACTTTAACTTTTTCTTTCTAAAAAGACCAATATGAGTAGGATTTTTCTTGTGAAAGTAGAATATTAGGTAATATGCTGAACTGGAACATAACCTGTACTAGGCATACTGGGATTAGGTAATTACCCTATTTATACCTTGTGTTTTTCCCATCTAAGGGAAAGTTCAATTCTTTGTAAAAAAACATTGAGATGTGAAAATTTAAAGGTGTGGGAGGGTATTATTTGTGTTGGGGTGCTTGCTGGAAAAAATTGAATTCAAGAACAAACGGAATGAGAGGAAATGTGAAAACAATGGGAAAAGAAAAAAATGCTTTTAGCCTTACAGACCAGTCATTGATTCATGAAAGCAGAAGGATAATTCCTCATTGTACAGCTTTCAGACAACAATTATAATATTCACTTCCAGTTAAAGACTAGAAAAATATCAATGAACTGACAGAAGATAAAGAAAAGTCACTAAAAAACCAAAAGTTGGGGGGCTGAGGGAGTAGCTAATAGTTAAAGAGGAAAAAATACAGCTTAATGAATTGGTAGAATGGAGCATGAGCAATGACATGACAAAGCTGTTGGGCTTGGAAAAGATGATAAACACGGAAAAAAATTGATTGCTTTTGTAGCTCATGTTCAGAAAGAGGAATTCTGGGATGAAAATACTGCTGGTGGGGTTTTTCCCTGAAAAGAGTTTTTTGGGAAAATAATGATCTCCTAGAGAAAATGGAGGAAGTCATCATTTTTAAGAATGCTAAACAACACATTAGAATATGCTGTACTGATGTAATGTTTTACAGTATCTTTCAGGCCTTCAGGTTTCATGTGGCATGACTGCCTGAGTATTGTGTGCAACTGAATGTTGCTAGTGTTGAGGATAGCTTTAATGTTTTTATGCATCTGTGTTCTGCAAATAAAAATAAACCAATCACAGCTATAAAGAAGTGCTTCTTTTCCTAGGCTTAATATTCATTAAAGACTTTTATAAAACTACTGCTGTATTCTGACTTTCTTGCTGAAAGAAATCATGCGTGAATCTTGCATGGAACAGTTATCTTAAAGTATAGCAATATTTTGCATTTGTGCAAAAAGAGTAATTTGAAAGCAAGTTATACATCTAACTGGTGGCATTATGCCCATTTCAGAAAAGAATAAATAGGAAGGGGACTTACTCAAGGTCAGATGGCCTTGGTGGTGAAAATGGAAGCTTTCTGCTTAACCAAAGCCCTCTAGATAAATTAATGGAAGTATTGCTTTTTTTCTCCTAATGAAAATGGAGACTGGATTAGTGCTGCATGAATTTCATAAACTTTAATCTTTATTCCTTAGATTATTTTTTTAACCTCTCTAGAATTTCCTTGAAACAAAGCAGAGTACCAGTGCTTGCTAGAAACAGCTTCAGCATTATTTTGCTATTGAGTTCAGTTTCATATGATGCAACTCTTCGTAAATATTAACTCGTGAAATACTGTGGCTACTCCTTTTTGTAACATCAGTGAGTTTACTGTGCATTAAGTTAATGTGTACAGGCACACATCTCTTGCGTACTACATCTGGCAGTCCTCCAGGACGTCCCCCTGTGTCCTGCCAAGACTAATCAGTCTGTTTGCTTCTGTTGCTCCAGGGCCGCCATGCTAGCTGGATAACCTCTCTGTTTTAAACGCAAAGGGAGAACTCGTCTCAGTCTGTTGGCGTCTGCATGCTCCAATAGTAAGCACAAAGGTGATGGTAGAGCTCTGCCATGTCTCTCTCTCATGTTTCCATCCAGCAGTCTTGGTTTGCCTTGCCCACAGTGGTAGGGTAAAAAAGGGTGAAGTAATTGTGACAAGTACTTTTCTTTTCCTAACTGCATTACTAAAGGATACAAAGCTGGAACACAACTATAGGATTGTACAATAGTGATTTTTAAAAGAAAGCAGAAGATCAAAGCTTACTTATTAGGCCCTAAGGGTATTGTGCAGAACTGTTAAGAGTACAGCTGGGGAGTGGCAATCCTATGAAAGGTACTTTGACCACTGGTCATTTATTATTTAACTCTTTCTGGTATCTTTATGCATATATTTATGATTATGACACAATATTTAAGCTTCACTTTTGCTGTGTACTGGATAGTAATATTGAGCTGATGTGAATTACTAATTGTTTTGAAGTTCTGATAACTTTCTTCCTACGTACGCACAAAATGGTTTGTACCCATGCATAGATTAGTTCACAATTAGTTTTGTGTATGAATTTTAATATTACTTCATTGTTCCCGTTTATTCTCCTTTTATTCTCCTCTGTGGTCTCGTTCATTGCCTTCCATTGTAAACCCCCCGTTTCCCCTCTGTTTTTACCATTTGTTCTCTGGTGGTTCCTGTTTTGGTCTGACCAAGGGCATTTCTGAGGTGCAGAGCGCTGTTTCACCCAGACTACCTTGAAACAGTGTGGAAAAAGTTTCTAGCTAGCTAAGGAGAGAGAGGGGTGGCGGTAGGTTAAATCAGATCTTAAATTTGACATTACACCAGACTGGTTCCTACTCTTTCACAATGCGCTGGGATCCAACAGTAGAAGGAGGGAAGTGACAGAGCCACCTGCAATCCTGAGCTCTGAAGGTGCTGATTATGTCACAGTGATGATTTGTACTGGGGTAAGAGCCAGCTGGCTGTGTGGATGTGGCTTTAGATTGCTTTCTAATAAATAACAGTTAGTATGGCTCAGCTTGGAATGAACAGGAAGTGCCATGCAGAAGAATTCACTCTAGAACATGATACAGAAGATTAGTGGCTGACACAGATGCATATATTTCAGTGCCTCCACATTTGGCATCCCTGCACAGGCAAAATGTTCTAATAACAGTTCCCTTCCATCTACCTTGGATCCACAGGAAAAGAGCTGGTGTTGTGATAAGTAACACGAAGAAGACATAGGTGAATAGTATTTTTAGCCTAGTAATCAATTTTTCCATAATTGGTGTAGGCTGGCTTTAGTCATGTTTCTTAGTGTTTGCAACTGCTTCTTCCACACCTGATCAGTGACAGGCTCCTTTCCTTATCTTTTAAGTGCTGAACTTGCCTCTCTAAAGTATTTTTCTTTTTGCCTTGTGTAAATTCTGAGCTCATTGGCCAAGAGATGTATTTTGCCTTTGAATGAGCCTTCACAGGGAAATGATTGTTTCAAGACCTTTCTTTAATGGGATGAGTATACAATGCCAGATTCTTCTCATGTATTTCTGAATGCTAAGAACACGATTTATTTGTGAAAATCCAAGTCCTGGTCTAGTCAAGTTAACTGCACAGACAGATCATTGTGATTTTAGTAGTGCTCGAGAGTGACAAAGCTTTATCCACACAGCCTTAAATGCAATGTAGATTCACAAGTAGCAATTTGGTGTTTTGTACCCCATCAAGGAGCTTATGTTCAGTGTCTTTTATTGCTGGTTTGGGCTCTTTCTTTTTTTTTTCCCCATTGACCTTTTATTAACTGGTGGCACAGAAACATCCAATGTCTATTATTCTAATTGCTGTCCCATTTCTGTATAAAACGATTTCTGAGTCACATCCAAAACCATATAGTCTCCTTTCATTGCCATGACAACAGCAAGACAAGCCAATGTTAGCAATGTCTGTTGGAAAAAATGTCAGTTAAAGCAAAACACACTTAATTGAGGTGTTTCATATATAAATCCAATTCTCTGTAATGATGCAAAATTATCCTGCATTGTGGAGAAGTAGTTAAGAACAAGTCCCAGAAGAATAGCATAGTCCAATGCTGAATGTTGCGTCGTGTCCCAGGCAATGCATTACGAAAAAAGATCTTACAAAAGCGGGAGTGGAATTGGTCATGGTGCTGGTATAATGTCTGGGTCAGAAAAGGATAAAGAGTTAAATGGGGTTACTAAAAACAAAGGATAATTACTATTAGTTTTAGAAAAAGTAAGACTTGATGTTAAAGTGTGCAGTGTTCTTTCATTATCATACTTTTCTCATCATTGCCTAAGATTAAAAGTACTTTTGATGGGATTACATACACAATACATTTAACACTAGTAAATAATGCAGCAATTTGTATAAAATAATAGGAAATAATTGTAGTGAAACAGGTATTGTAGAACTGAATGCTATCAGAAATCTGCCCTAGTTCAAGTGAGGAAGGAAAGCCAGGTGGTGGGACTTGAGACATCAGTAGTCATCAGGATGGATTATTTCCCCTTTAAAAAAGGGGCAGGAGCACAGAGCTCATGGAGGTAGTACCTACAGCCTCCTCTCCCTTGAAACCTGCATGATCATACGGGCTTTCTCCTGCCCTCCCTCTGTGCTTGGAAACTAAGATGGAGACTGCCTTGGAAATAGAAACGGAGCATGAATATCATTCAGTCAGGGCAATACCTGCTGAACTCTGGAGATTTGTATGTTTTGAAGACTTCTACTTATGCTTTACAGTGAAGGAGGGGCAGAGGATGAATTGTACTGGCCACTGAACAGCTGTGATTCAGGTTTTCCTGCCCAATGACAGATTCTCCCATAAAACTTTTCTCAAGGTGGGTTTGTTTTTGTTTTGGTTTGTTTTTTGTTGTTGTTGTTTTCACCCTGTTAATACTTAGCTGCAGATGGCTGGAGGGCTAATCTTTATTCTGATATAACCTCCGGGTGCCCAAAACAGTTTCGGGAGCCTTTACAATTCCCAAAGGGTGGAAGTGTTGTGTTTTCATTTAATGGTAGTTTGACTCGCAAATGAGGTGGCTGATTTCTAGTGATGGCCTTAGGCAATGTCAGAGCAAATGTACATCTTGGTCCCCTTATTTATAGCCTTACTTTTAGACCTACTGGTACCGCTGTAGATGAGGATGCTGTTGGCTTCATTTGCGTTCTCAGGAATTGTTACAATACTTGCCTTAGTAGGAGGAGATGGACTAGGCCTTCTTATCCTGCATCACTTGCCATCCCGAGTTCTTTGAGTTAGGGAGACACCGAGTGCCAGCTTGGCTCTCGGTGCAGACAGTAGCCCCCAAGTGAGCCGGGGCTCCAGCTCTAGAAGATCCCACCTGGACTCCCAGAGAAACTGGGAAAGTCACTGGACTTCAGATGCTGTTTGAGATTCATCAAAGATTGCCATTAATATCGAATGTTAACAATTGCTAATAAACAAGCTTCATGTAAGAATTCAAAAAGATAAACTGAAGTGGGCCTTCGGGGGATGTTGGCAGCTCTCTGTGGGCTGAAAACCTTATGAAGATTGGGTATGCCAAACTGGATTTTCCTTTTAATTTTTTTTTTTTTTTGTCCTTCTTACCCCAACCTTTAGTTTGCAGCATGGTGTTTTGCCACAATCATGATTGGAAAGGATCTTGGAGAATTAGCTACTTGGATTTACAACAGTCTGTACTATAGTAATCGTATAAGTTTAAAAAGATATATATTTGAAAATGATAGGAAGATGTTTACTTTAGAACCCTACTACTAATTTTCTTCCTCAATTCTTTGCATGTTTTGACACCTATGGTGACACTCTGGAGAGTGGCTTCGTAACGTCTCCAGTGTAACGTAGATTCTGAAATCTGCATAAAACCAAACTGCAAGGCTTGACAAACAAAACAAGAAAACCTTGCAGCTTCATGAACCTAATATCTGAGTGTACATAAAAACATGAAACATTTGCAAACCTAAGAGATTTGTACAATGCTTGCTTGCTTGTGGAGCCTGCAAGCCATGAAAACCTGCGGTTCATGATAAGGTTTGTCTACTGCTTGTCCACCACTGTGGCCTGTTTTGCCTTTTCTGCAGTTCTATCCCTGCACACAGCATCCATTTCTCATCCTTTTTTGCTGACTTGCCAATGCATCTATTCAGTCAGTATCCTCATCTAAATTATGTATTTTATTCCCCTAACCTATGTTTTTTTAGACTGCTTCTATGCAAAAACAGCTGTCTGCTATTCCTCCCAGTTAAAGGAAACTAATAAATAAAAACCACTTTTGATTACTGTTTGGATTTCCTCTGCCAGCAGCCTGCTCCCATGTTACCTGAGGAAAAGCCCTTCCTGCTGCACAAGCTGCCCCTTACTCCAGCAGTGCCCTGTAGTGCGGGTTTGGGCCCCTTTTCTGCCCAAGCATGCTGCGTTTCCCTATGGTGTTTGCTACAGCGTCCCTCATGGCCCTGCTTGGGAGCCCGCTGGCCTCTCCCCCGTCCAGCCCTACGCCGCACGCACACCTGCGCCGCAGCCGCTCTGGCCAGGGTAGCCGGTGCGTTTCCCCTCCCTGACCACAGGTCTCCGGCCCTGGAGGTCGCTTTGCGGCTTGTTCAGCCGGGGAGAGGCCACCCTGCGGCAGCAGCTGGGGCGGGGGCTCTGGGCGCGCTCCTTTCCCCGCGGGTGTGTGCTGCTGGCTGTTGCGCGGGCCGAGCTCCAGTGCACTCCCGTAGCCTCTCCCGGTCCCGGCGGCGGCCGTGTGCGTGGAGGCGGGGAGCGGCGGGCGTCTCGCGATAGGCGCTGTAGCCCCGCGAGATCTGGGCGCCTCCCTCCCCCCCCTGCCCGCGTCATGTTTTCTCTTTGACAAGCCGCCGTCGCTGTTGGTGCCGCAGGAAAGGACGCGGCTCTTGGGGGGGGGAGTCGCCGCTTGCTCCGGCCTCGCGGAAGACCCGGACTAAGGTCCGCCGCCTCCCCTGGGCCTCTGCCCTGTGAGTGCTTGGCTGCGGGGTGCTGGCGAGTCCGGGCCCCGGTGCGGAGAGGGGTGGGAGGCCTGGGCGAACCTGGGGCGGGCGGGGGAGGGGGGCTCTCCTTGACGTCGCTCCCCACCGAAACAAACCGATGCTTAAGGGGGAGCAGCTGCAGCCCCGCTGCACCCCGGCACGGCACCCCCGACCTGTCATGCGGGGGCGGCTGCACCCCCTGTGCTGCCGAGGGCTGGCTGGGGGAGCGCAGGGAGGCGAGGCCGCAGCTCTGGCCACAGGCGTCTGTGAAGGGGGGAAGAAGGTGCAGGCGGGGAGGCAGGTGGGGCCGGTCAGATAGCAGTGCCCTGTTGCTGGGGGTGAGAGATCGACAGACGTCCAGCATCTCTTCTTCCTTTGTAGGGAAGGGTGGAGAGGGCTTTTTGTGCCTTTTCAAAGCAGTATAAACTACGCAAAACCTGCGTTGTGCTTCGACTGAGATCCTCGGAGCCTGTGATTTTCCCCTTGAGCCACATGAACGCATATAACATGGCTGTGAATTCTCCCCCTGTGTTAAATGCATCTCTGGCCATGTGCATCCTAGGTGGATCTGGCCAGTGTCACAAAGTCCCATCTAAAATTTGTCACGTTAGCCTTTATCAACCGCATGTGACTGAAGGTGTTCCATGTATCTGCAGACCTCTCATCTAAATCGCATCATCTCCCGGTGGCTTATTTCCTGCTTACTTGCAGTACTGAAAAATTATATGTATGCTTTTACTTAGAGATTACTTATTTTGTATTCCAAAGTGATGTCCTAGCAGGTCGTAGTTGGTGTTGGGTTTGTTTTATTTTCTTAAACTGTGTACAGTTAATTTCTTTTAGAAGTTACTGTATACAAGACACTTTTCACATTTTTTAGGGACAGAAGCCTATTGTTATGCTCTCTCTCTTTCACAGTGTGTATAGGAGAGGTTTATGTGCACCTGGTAAAGCGTCTTCATCTTCTGTTGGTTTAGACCATTTTTTCATGTCACATATCTGAACTGATTGTTGCTTCATGGACTTCTTAATTTGCTGTAGATGGCACCACGTGCTCTGTATACACGCATACATATTACATACATGTATGTCTGTAGGTATGTATGCGTACATGTTGTGTCATGAACTTGATCAGATTTGTATTTCAGCAGAGTGTTGAATGCGGTTACTTCGTAACAAACCCCCAAAGCTATAAATTTACACATTCTGAATTTAATGCTCCTTGTTAGAGGTCCCATATAAACCACGTCTTCTCCATTGCATAGCGATGTGGGACTGTGGAGGACTTGGATCCCGGGATTAAGTCTCACATCATGGGAAAAATATAATAGCTATTTAATCTGGAAAGGTAGTTTGTATACCTGGTCAGCCTGCTACTGCTTCCCAATATTCTAAGAGGATTCTATTGATTTTGTATGGAAGATAAAAAGCTGCACAATATTAGTATGGTACAGGACAGAAAAAGGGCATTGCCAGTCTCCTGTATCCTTGCACTTACAAAGAATTTGTTAGGTGGCTTTATAAATAGTAGTTGTCTCTCAGAATGAAACATATTAGGGCTTCAAGTATAAACAAACTTGTGTATGTTTGAGGATTTCCTCTCAGAACCCGTGATCTTATTTAAATGTATTATGTATGTTGTGTTTATTGTCTTAACATTAAGGATAACATGGTTTTGTGGCTGGGAGTATATAAATTGAAGGGTACATGGGGGTATTGCCATTTTTTTCTGCAAGGTGTGTAAAGCTTGCATTGATATTGAATTGTTAATAAGAATGATAGGGATATAAAGTCTTTGACTTATTTTTGCTGAAAGACTGCTTGGCATAGTAAGAATATAACACGGCATTTTTTTATTCACTTAGTCCTTGAACTGAAAGATAGTTTGCCAGTGAAAACTTTTTCTTCTGCTATTGCAGAAGTGAATTAAAATTATATAAGTTGATTTGGAAATGGTTTAAGGGGCATAACTAAAAATCTCAGTTGTTTTTTATCTTTAATTTGCCAGTTTCAGAGTGCCGTAGTCTTCCTTTTTGGAAGATACCAGTGCAGGAGTGCTATACGTGTTTTAAAGTGTCAGTCATGACTGAAATGGGACCATTTTACAGATGAGAGAAACTATGTATGAACTTAGTCTTTGTATTTTGGTAGTAAAATTGAAAGTATATGCATTTAAATACTTTTGTTTAAGACTCACTCTTAGTATTCCAATATTTCTTTCAATTTTTAATGTAATTATTCTTGTCATTATCATGGGGTAGAGAAGCACTTTTATTCCCCTTTTAGAAATAAATAATGGAGACAAAAATTCTATCTATTTTTATCTTGCGCTGTATGTTTTAGTTAAATGTAGGGTGCTATCAGTCTATAGCTGATTAGACTTCCTGACATCGAAGTCATCTTGGTGGATTGTGCCTATTGTGTTGGTTATGTTTCTTTCTCATGATTGGTTCTCAGAAGTACTCAAACTCTGAAACTGCTGTCAGGTTTTCCTTCGTTCCTTCTCTCGTTCCTTCTCTCGTTCCTTCTCTCGTTCCTTCTCTCGTTCCTTCTCTCCTCTTCTTTCCGTAGTGGTTGACAGTCATATGGAAGATTCAAAACTAGTAGGTATTTTCTCTTGAAAAATCTCTAAAGTAGTTCTCAAAACGAATCTCTAGGCTTCTTCCTTCGGCTGCTGAAGTAACTATCAGCATGTTGCAGCTGCTGACTGTGCTATCGTAGTAACTTCGTAGTAATCCTTGTAACTTCTGAAGATGAATAAAAACTACCCCAAACCCAAACCCGCCGGAAGCTGTTGACTATGGAATTTGCCAGTCAACAGCAAGAGTAATTATGGCCTGGGAACTGGCCGGGTACATTCTCTGGCCTTGACTGCCTATTGTGATGGACCTGATGTCATCAAGCTAGTTGGGAGTATGTTCAGGTGGCTCAAGCAATTGTATTCTCTGCTGGAAACTGGAATTAATTTACTGTTTAAAGAAAAGCCTACAGTTTGAATCCTCCTTCCACATAGTGTTTTGGGTTGGGTTTTTTTTTTTTTTCTGTCAGCACTGCACCTGCATAATACAGAATTTTCATCGTCAAAGGTTTCCTTAAAAAATGCATGCATTTATACAACAAAAGTTTCTTTTTCAGGTAATTGTACTTGGAGTCAGGAAATGGAAATGCTAACACAACGTGTATGCTCTGCTTATTTGGCATTTAAGTTGCAGTCTAGCGCAAAAATGGGCTCAATTGTATTTTAAAGTAAAATTACCTATGCCTTATTCAATGAAGTGATTCAATGATGTGCAAAGAGGACCATGAAATAATTAGGTTCTTAGTCACCCCTGGAGTTCATACAGCCATAGAATGGTTTGGGTTGGAAGGGACCTCTAAACATCATCTAGTCCTAACCCTCTGCCATGGGCAGGGACATCTTTTGCTAAACCAGGTCTCTCACAGCCCTGTCCAACCTGATGTCAAGTATTTCCAGTGATGGGCCACTTACTGCCTTTGTAGGCAACCTATTCCAGTGTCACCACCCTCATTATAAAAAATTTCTTCTTGATATCCAATCTAAACCTAGGTTTTTTCAGTTTAAAACCATTGTCCCTTGTCCTGTCGCTGGAGGCCTGGGTAAAAAGGTACTCTTAATCTTTCTCATATGCTCTTTTAATATATAGATTGCTGATCTGGTTGAATTTTAAATATCAGTACACATACAGATTTGGTAGTCTCCCGTCACTGACTTTCTCAATTGAAAATTATGATTACTAGTAAATACGTCTGAATATTTTTTTTCTAGTTTTTACAAGAAAATGTGTGTTCCTGTGTCTTGGGTGGTTACAGATAACACGACTATATGGCTAGTAGAAGTACAAGTGATTGTATCTTTGGGAAAGAGTGGTAGTGGTAAAACCTCACCAGGGTTTTGAGCCCTTTCCCAATGCAAGGTCAGGCACCTTTCTTCCCTCAAATGGTTAGAACCTTATTAGATGCATGGGAATGTCTGCTTCTCAGCTCTTCTTCTTACTAACTCTGTTTGATGATTATGTATGTGGACTGTCTTCTACGTTCTCTGCTTTTGTTTCAGCATGCTTTTATGCATCTGCAGAAGTAATGGATTGATTTTTGTAAGTTTCCTTGCTGAATACTAATAATAAACTTGTATGTCTCTTCTGCTTGGGTAGGTTTTATGCAGCACCCAAGAATGTAAGTTTTCACTCACAAACCATGCATTATTAGGTTTTTGTATCATTTTCTTTATAAATATAAGAGCAAGAGAGCAAATAGATTTAATTTCTTAACAGCTTAAAAAGAATTTTGTCCTCCTTTTGTCTGTCTCCCAAAAGATTTTGGGAGTGACTGTTTCTGACCAGCTGAAAGCATAGGATTATATTGTTTTCAATAGTAGACCTGATAATGAATGGATAATCCTAAAGAAACCTAAAATCATATAGAAAGACTAAATTTGGAAGAATTACCAGTAGAACTTCAATATGGCTTACTTGGCAAATATGAAGCTAGGTGGAATTCAGTGTTTGGAAAGAAAAGTTGATAACTGGCTGCAAAATTAATCTGAAATAAGGTATTAGTGATTTGGTTTCCATAAGATGAGCAGAAGGCTAGTAGAATGAGAAATGACTGTGGTCGTTGTGACCGACAGAGACAGACGTTCACATAAATCCATGAATGTTACTGTGCATTTTGTTGGAACATTTTTCTTACAAGTGAAGAACAATCTGCTGTAGCTGCTGTTCTTGCTTGCTCTTTCTGGTTTAGTAACTTTTGCTCATCATCATGCTGTTCCAGATTTGTAGGAGACCATGGCTTATTTTTTTCTGCATTGTCTTACTGTTCATCTTATACTATCTAGTACCTCTCCCTTCTTCCTTTTATTCTACTTCAGTGTCTCTTTTTGTCTCTCTAGTTTCAATTCTCTGTTAATTTGTAGTAATTTCTCTGTAGTGTCAGTATTTATAATTTTCTCTTTTTCTTTCCCATGACTGTTTTGTATAGGTTCTCATTCACCTCACATCTGTCATGACACTACATATGGACTAAATGTCTTGGCCACAAAGAACATTTGAGGAACATTACCGTGCACAATGGTGTACAGCACTTCTTGGCATGAGTAAAATATCAAACAAACAACTCCTTTAAGCAACATTATGTCTTGTTACCATTGGATTCAACTGTCATAGTTTGCCCTAGATGGAACGTCTTGAAGGTTTTGCATTGCTTGTAGGTTTTATGCTGTTGGCCTATGGCAAGGAAGGATTTTAATGAATTTTATGTATTCCCGGTTTCTAAGTTAACCTTTCAAGAAAACCACTGTATATTTTGCTTGTAGCTCTGATATCAGTTGCTAAGTCATATAGACAGCCCTTAATTTATGAAAAAAGGAAAGGAAATCGGTTTGCTTTTCTTTTAGTTTTACTTCCAGAAATTAAAACTTTCAATAAGGATTGCAAGAATCGCTGCATTCTAATATGCAAAGCATGATTCTACCTGGGACTTTGTGCCTCCTTTATTAAAATTATGAAAAACCGGACTGGTAAAAAATTGAGGTTGTGTGTCGTTTTATGGAATGTTAGGGCAAAAATAGGAAACGGTCCTTCTGTAGCACAAATTCACGTTCCATCTGTAGCTTGAATTCCACATTCAATTCTGGAGTCAAAATACAGATACACATATTGATGCTACAGGTATATCATTATATCAATATAGACAATGTAGCAATAAAGGAGCTAGGAAACAGGCAGAGCAATATGGTATGGATGATTGGAGGTATACTGTGCTGCTGTGGAAAGTTGGTGTGTCTTTCGTTTCAGTCCTGAGGAGAAATAAAATAACCACATTTTGTTGTGTATCATAGTTGCATTAGGAGTTGGACAGAATAGTGAGATAATAATGTAGTAGAATTAGATACAGAATAAAGACTTTGGTTTGCTGGTAAGAATGTTGCATTTACGCGAATTAACAAAATAATTTATAAGGGTTCTAAGTGCTTATGCTATAAAACTAAAATGTTGTGACTTTGCAGAGATTCCACTTCTATAATGGAATTGTAGTGTTATCATCAATGCGAGGCAGTAAATAGAAACATCTTGCATCAGGTTTTCAGGCATACTTTAAACAAATCAACTATTCCAGACCTGTGATCAGCTATGTATACAGAACTGCTTTCTTAAGAACTTACATAAAAGAACATCTCAAGAAAAAGAAGTTTTTGAATAGTGAGTTTCGCTTGCAGTGAATGAATTGAATTATATTCTTAATGAGCTAGTAGAATTACTTGATTATTCTGATTGTGAAGTCTTTCCTGAGTTTTGTATAAGCCACAAAAAAGCTTGATTTTTCTGGCCCATCTGCAGAAATTATTTCTCACTGTAGCAAACAAAGATTTAACTACTGTTAGCAATATTGAAGAGCTGTAGTGCGCCCTGGCTGCCATCTGTTTAAATATTAAATTTTCTAATCCTTTTCAGAAACCACCCAGGTGACATCATGCTTAAAGTACCTCTAGCACAGTTTACTCTAGGACCACTCATGTCGAAAATAGTAAATGAAACTGCTGTGAACTTGAGAAAGAGCACTGTGGGTGAACACACATCGGAGAACTCTGTCCTTTAGAAATACGGAAATCTGCTTATTTGTGTTGCTTATTTGTTAAAGTGTTGGTGAAGTTTGTTTTTTTTTTTTTTTTTACTTGTTTGGGTTTTTTTGTTTTGTTTTGTTTCTTGCACTCTGTTTAGAAATTATCTTTACCTACCTGTTGGGGAGGGGTGGTATAAACTTGAGCATGCAAATTTCACAACCCGTTTTTTGCATGTTCTTTAGTTTTGCTGTTTCCTGCCTTTGATTTGACAGTGCGGACGTCCACCTTCCTGTGCTACAAGCTTTTGTAATGAGATTTCCATAAAATAAAGTTAAATGTAGTCAGCATTTTACAAAGGTTGATGAAATTGCTAATTGTGGAGAGAAGAGAGTGAGTGCTTCTGAGGTTTATTTGTCCTCAGAGAAAACTCCTAATTTTTAGGACGTGTAATGTTTGTAGCTTTATAGGTGCAGGTTTTCAAGAGCTTTGCAGAAAATAAAGCTTTCAACTGCTTTGCTAGAAGTTCTAAGAGTCTGAGCACTTAGTTTCTGTCAGAATAATTGCTTTTATCTGTGCTTGATTTCTGCTGTAATCAGGCTAAGTTAAAGAAAAATGAGGTAATATGTAGCTTCCTTAAATTCTGACCTTGTTAATATCTTCAGTGTGTGTGCTAGAGTCACTGGTTTAAGAAAATGTATTTTCTTTGTACTGATAGAAAATACTGCATTTCATTTTATGCATATTGCTTTTCAGATTGTGCTTCTTCAAGGGGTGCTGTCTTCACGTTTCCAGAATTCAGAACCTTCTGGATCATGCTTAAGTGTTTCTTTTTTCCACTACCTTTCTAATACATGTTTTCAGTTTCCAGAAGTTGATCCTGGTTTTGCTAGAGGATATTGTTACTTAGCCCTTTGTAAGCATTAAAGTAATTTTCTAGCTCTTTCACATATGTTCTAGCGTTTTGGGTAGACTGTTGAAACTGCTTTTAATTGCTTCATACCTAATACATTATTTATATGGGGAATGAATAATCCTACATTTTATACAGTTGACACACTGTAGGGAGAAATTAAATTAGCCAAAGTAGAATTTGGATAGAATGCTAAATTTCATTCTTCTACTATTCTAAGGTTTGCTCAAGTCTTTTTATAATTACAAGTGATAAAATATCTTTGTTTTTTCTCTCCAGAAACATCATACTAACTTACTGTTGAGTCATAATACTGTTTCTTACAACACATAATTCTCTGCTCTTATTTCTCTGGCTGACATGCCATGCTTTTTCTGAGCAGAAAAATATGACAGTGTTTTCCAAATCTTCAAGTAAGAGGCTCCTATGTTTTGTATGCATTTATAGTTGTAGGAGTTTGTGGTGATGACCTGATTGTATAACTTGTGATATCGGTGTTAAAGAGATGGACCTTGTACAAGACACAGTGTTTCTAGTATTTTTGATTGTCCTAAATAAATATTTGCAAAATCTGTTAATCTGGTTTTTATTTTGAAACAACAGCTAAAACTAAATAGAAGATTTTGTGCTCTGCTGTCTGTTTGAGTGTCAGATGGCAAAAATGCAATCAAGTGTGCTTACCAGGATGTATTATTCTTAATGTTGTTATGATGATGATGATGAAAGAGAAAAACAGAAGAGAAGTAGACTTTCATGAGACACAGAAAACTTTGAAACTTATAATTGTGTTAGTTGAAGAATGATTTTATTTTTTTTTTAAGTTTGAAAATCTCCATGGACCATGACAAGTGATGCCTAGAGACTAGGCTAAGATACATTCCCCTTGTTTACTGTTGCCATTTAACAGCACATAGCATAAGAGCAGTTTCGCTTTTTTATCTCTGTATTACAGCATTCACTCGCCGCAACTTTCTATGCAGGCAGGAAAGCACAAAGTTGTAAAATAATAGTTAAGCAGGAAGATATAGGTATATACAGGCAGTGGGAAGTCACTGTACTTTAAGGCTGAGCTACATTTCTGAGCTGATTGTTCAATTTTTTTCTTTTGACAATGTAGGCAGCAGTTATATCGTCTTCCTTCTTACCTGTGAACTTTTATTATTACTGAAATTTTTGATGGAATACTGATGATTGCCCGCATTTGGCAGTGAGGTGACATGAATGTTGGAGATCATGATACTTAAAAAAAAAACCAACAAAAAGCACCCTAAAATGAACTCTTCCCTCCCACACTTTACATTATTTTTGTCTGTTGATAAGCTGAACGTATGTGCTGAGGACTGAAAAAAAAACCAAAGCATGTTTTGTGGGGAAACCATGCTGTTACATTCTCTGCTTTTTGAAATAGTAAAATAATATTCTTGTCTTACACTTTCTAATGATCATTTAGAGTTATCTATTTTGAGTTGCCTAGAGCTGTTCATTATCTTCCAGTTCCTCCCTCAAAAAGATACTGCAGTGTGTGCTGTAATCACTTTATATAGCTTTTGTTCCATCTCCACCTTTCTTTAATTTATCACAGCAGTCTTTCTCTTGGATCGACACACTGCACCTTCTCAGTTTTATTTATTCATTCATTCATTTANAATATAGGAATAGTTGCTGCACTTCCCAAATTCCAAAGACTTTTGACTGTGTTGAAATTAAGAACTTCTCTTATTGTCCTGTTTTATAATGGTTTTTCCCCTCTAGTGAGTTGTTCGCATACTTGTATTTGAAGATGATCAAAGCTGTCCCACTTACCTCTAAGTGACAAGACGTAAAAACTTCTTGGTTTCCCAAAGCTGTAGTAAAAACCTGAAAAAAATTCATTCTTAGAGATTTGACATTCTTTATGTCTAAGCCAACCAAGTGGATTTATGAGATCTCGTTAGTATTTGCTTTGTTCCCCTGCTAGAAAAATCGACATTTTCCATAGATATTTTAGGTGCTGGTAGATGGCTGGAAAACTTATTGTTACTTTCCAGTCCCATTTAACCTCTCATATGGCACACTATGTAAACACAAAAACACATTTTGCATAATACCCCCTATGTTTTTAATTTGATGTTAACTGTGGCATTTTAAAAGCATTATTCCGCTTTTGAAAAGAAGTACACAGAAGATACTTGTGTTTCAGACATATATAGATTACATACTCATATATTTATAGTATGTACTGTAAATACTGAAATATATATTTTTTAATATATTTTATATATATATATGTAAANTGCTGTAATCACTTTATATAGCTTTTGTTCCATCTCCACCTTTCTTTAATTTATCACAGCAGTCTTTCTCTTGGATCGACACACTGCACCTTCTCAGTTTTATTTATTCATTCATTCATTTATTTATTTAAACAGTGTAAACCCTAAGAAGGAAGCTTGCTGTTTTCTTGTATTAGGATAAATTTGTCAGCTGTGGGGGGAGGCATTTCTTCGGTGACGAATTCAAATATCTCCCATAATTTCCAAAATGACATGGAAAGGGAAGACTATGGAAATTCCTCTGGGAAGTTGTGTATATATACTGCCAGGCTCAATCTTTCCTGCTAAGCTCAGAAAAAAGGACCTTTATAACCTTACAAGCTTGACCTTCAGCCCCNTATGAGATCTCGTTAGTATTTGCTTTGTTCCCCTGCTAGAAAAATCGACATTTTCCATAGATATTTTAGGTGCTGGTAGATGGCTGGAAAACTTATTGTTACTTTCCAGTCCCATTTAACCTCTCATATGGCACACTATGTAAACACAAAAACACATTTTGCATAATACCCCCTATGTTTTTAATTTGATGTTAACTGTGGCATTTTAAAAGCATTATTCCGCTTTTGAAAAGAAGTACACAGAAGATACTTGTGTTTCAGACATATATAGATTACATACTCATATATTTATAGTATGTACTGTAAATACTGAAATATATATTTTTTAATATATTTTATATATATATATGTAAAACGTGGAAGCATTTATAGGGAAATACCTATTTTCTTACATCTCCTAGTCCATTTTGCATCAGGGTATATTGCTCATGCATCCATACAATCAGTGGTTTGGTACTGTATATATAAAATAAACAAGCTGGGATTAATTGCAAGATCAAGTTCCTCTTTCTGTTTCTGAGTATTTCAATTGCTGTGGTGACAGAGAAGAAAGGACTGATATTTATAGTCTATCACTTCATAACGAATGTCTGTTTTATGGAAATAACTTGTAAATTTAGTTACACGCATCTCCAGGTTCTTACTTAATTCTTATTTAACGCATAGGTGTGGATTTTATGCCCTTAGAAAATATGCAGATTTCCTCAGTAAAAGCATTTACTATTTGACCTGTTTCATTAATGATGTTAATCTCGTCTTAATTGAAAGCTCATTTATTCAGTGTTCTGTGTTGCTTAATGATGACAAGGCAACAAGCCTTTCACTTTTCAATACGTGTGATTTATTAGCTGTTTTAGGCAAACTTGCATCTCAGAAATTAATGCCTTAAGTGATCTGTAAGAAGTACCTGGTGGCTTCAGGCTGAATTAATTCCTATTTAAGAAAACCAAACTGTTTAATGACACTGAATATTTGAAATTCTTTAGAAATGTTTGCAAGGCCACTAAAGACTGCATTCTCTGCCTGAAATATGACAACTTTTGTCTTTTTCTCTATATTTTACCTCAAAAGGGAAGATCTTAAATGTATTATTTATTATTAGCATTTGTTCTGTCTTGCTGACAAACACTTTGAGGGTCTTGGTTTCATGTTTGAGTCTTTTTCCTAGATGCAGCAAACACTGTCTAAACCCAAACCTCTTTAAAATAATCATGGGAGTAAATAGATGAACACAAATATATGGAAAAAGAGGGAAATTGAATTTATTGTAAACTTTCATTCTCTCTGTGTTCTTAGTCATGGGAAGTGTGTGCTGACCATTTAATTATAATTTCATAATGCTTAGAGTTGCTTGTCAGTAGATTTATTTTAATTTTAAATGCAGCCTATTATATTCTTTTTATGCTTACTAATTATTGCAAGATGTGAGGACTTCATCCTGAGCTTAGAATTTGAGTGATAGTAGCATGACATAATTCCTGGATTTGGTGTTAGTTTGTTTACATAATGGGGAAAGCCCAGAACAGAGCTGGAGAGGTTGCTGGTTTGTACTCTTGTGCTTGGAAACACAGGAGGATGATCACTCATTATGGAATATGAAGGGTCTTCTTTGGGTGCATTTGAAATGGTGGACTGAGAAAAGGGAAAAGAACCTTTTCTGTGCAGCAGTAAGTTCCATGTTTCTTTTAATGTTAGAAGAGACCTCTTTTAAGTATATTTTCTTTTGTTATTTCAGTATTTTAGGAAAAAAAGCACACCTTGATAATATTCCTCTTGTTTTCACAAGTTTCAATTTAAAGTTCTTTTCTTCTCATTCCCTTTTGTATGATATAAGAAAAAAACCCATCAGTTTGTCCCAGTTGAAATGAGGGGTAACTAACAGCTTGCTTTGTTAGAAAGCTTGGAAATACTCCAGTGGAGTATTTGATGGGTCTGAGCCTTTTCTTCAGTTCAGGTATAGAGTCTACAGCACTGTCTGTGACTCACAAAGCTACTAAGCTTAATTTTTTTCAGCTTTAATAGTAGTTTCGAAGAGGGTGGTGGACAAATGCCTTTTCCTTCATCTTCTGCTCAGCAGAAGTTCTTTTTTTTTGAACTGCCAGTAGTATTGGTAGGTTTCTGAATCTTCCTCGTAGCATTTGTGAAAGAAAAACAGTTTCTTAGCAGGCATTAAGTTCCATGAGAAATACCCAAATTCTGTTGTCCAAATAACTTCTATAAGGAATGCAGGTGATCTTTGACCCTGCCCTGTGTTTTGCTGAAGGTAGTATCATGCCTTGTATCTTTGCTTTATTTTATTTCATGCTCCTTGTTTGCTCCTAGTGTAACAATGTTCCTTTGGCTACACTTGATTAGTGTTTCCACTTACTTAAATGTGTTCTTCAACTCTTAGGCAGAGATTTTCTGGATTGGTTTCTAACTGCATAGCTTGGAATTCAGAGTTAGCAAACAAACTCTGAAAGCAGTCTTGGTTACCTTCAGGTTCGTTCTACTGCAGCTCAAGTTGCTGCACAGCTATTTTGAACAAGATTCTACATCTGGGATACATAGAACTTGTGTTTTAGGGTTTGCTATTTTCATTTTGTCATAACTTGTGTTTGAAGTAGGTGTTAAATTTCATAAGACTGTCTTGTAATCCTTGTTCAGCTATGAGTTTTAAGTCCATTTTAGTTGAGTTGCTGATCAGCAGCAGTGAAATATATGTGGGTGCTCATTGCCCCAAAATGGCTGTTTGCCAATAGGAACTGTGGTTCTAAAAGATATGACAAATTAGTTTTGTTGCCAATTCTCACTACTTCTTTTTTCTTTTTTTTTTTTTTTTCCCCTTTGTCTGAGGAGAGGGAGAAAACAAGGACTAAAGGAATAAGAGCTGAGTTTTTGTAATTGATGTTCTGTTGATGGGAATAGATTTTGCTCCACCTGGTGCTGGACAGATACATTTTTATATAAAGTAAAACTTTATATAAAAGTTTTCTTTAATATTCTAATTTTAAAACTTTGTTGGGTATTTAGTAATTATGCGATAGTTAACATTCAAGGCATCATCTTGGTTAAATCCTAGCTTTTTTTAAACTAGTGAGAGCCGTTCATTTGGAAGATTTGTAGCCTTATTACACATAAAATGTTAGGTAGTGATTTGATAGTAGGATAAGTTATTTTCAGATTGCTGAAAGGAATGTTTTCTCCAATTGGAGTCCCAAAATATGAAATGCTAAGCACAGAACAAAGTTTTTAAGGAGGTGCCATTGTTGCAATTTCAAAAAGGTGCTGGTTTTTTTTTTTGTTTGGGGTTGTTGTTTTTGTTACAGTATAAATCCCAGAGAGTTCTGGGAACATTGAATTTAAAGTGTTTTAAGTGCTCTAATGTTGAAATACTTTTATGAAGCTGCTGTTGTACATTTACACTGGTTTGGGTTTGTGCTGTTGAAAGAAAAGTACTTCGTTTCTCCAGGACTTGTCATATTTCTTTTCCTTCTCCCTTTGTGCTTGGGCTGGTGCTGGGCCACATGATCAGCCTGTCTGGAAAGTATCTATCAATACAGGCTGGCCCCAGCTCAGAACTGGTACCTTCACCATTGTCAGCTGACCTTGTAGTGGTGAGAAGTAGTAAAAACATCAGTGAATATATTCACGTGGTCTTTCCAAATCAAATGTATTTTGTTTTTGCCTGCACTTAAAAAGAAATGGGATGTCCTTGCACATGCTCCAGAACAGTTGTGGTCCTTGGGCAATGAGATGGAGGAAATAAACCCAACCTATAAACTGTGCTAGCCATTGTTACCTAGTTTCTTGTTAACTACAGTGATACTACACACAGAGACAGAGATAATTTACATTTGTATTCAGAGAACATTTTCCGCATTATATCAAATCAGCTTGTTGCCACTGGTGTGCCTAGTTAAAGACTCCTACCTGTCACATTAAACCGAGTATTATTTTCAAGATGGACCAACATACCTCTTGGTGCAATAGGAGACTAGATCACTACAAAGAGCTCAGATTCAAGCTTCAATCTCAATTTTTAGTGATACATACAAGAAGAGAAAAAAAATCTATCAGTTTTCAAGAAAAGGAGCTGTATTTGTACCTTTGAGGTACGTGAGCAAGTTGTAAATTTCTTAATAAAGAATAGCTGGTGTAAGTACAGTGTAAAGCAAATGAATGAGTACTTGGGGAACTTCTTAATGTAGCCTCTTGAGAAGGTGCTAACTTTGTCACTGGAGACTGGAGTTTGGAAGTTTGCATTAATTGGTCTTACGGTTGCAGTTCAGATCAAAGGCTAGTTAGCAAGTCCTTTCTTCCTGATAAAAGAGAAAATGTTGCCTTTTCTTGGCGAACAAGGATGTCATATTACCAGTCTGTGTCACTTGGAGGCTGAGCTGCTGGTGTGTTGTGTAGTATGAGTAAACAGAAGGTGTGTCTTGTAGGAATTGCAAAGAAAGCTCACTGCCTTGGAATGGTAGTTGACAGCTGTGGCTCCGGTGTTTGTGTGATAGATATGTGTAAGGATTTTGGCTGCTGTAATACAAGTGAAGTTACTTGGGCAAGGCTCACTGAGGCTCAAATAAGGCGATGAAGGCACTAATCTATTTTAGAGGAAATTTGGCTGGAATAAAAACAAGTGTTTAACAGTATAGAATGTGGGGGTTTTGGCAGGTATATTGGAAGAAGAGCTGTGGTATATTTCTCTATTTTTTTTTATTAGATCTCTAATTTTTATTTTTTTAGGAGTGCAATGCCAAGTCTGAGAGAGGACAAAGTTCCATTCTATGTTACCTGTTGCACTACGAGCATTGAAGCTCTAGTGAGCACATCCTCTCGCTAGATGGCAGGGAGATTCCTTTCATGCTCCAAAGATTTAGTTTTAAATCAGATCAAAGAGAGTTCAGACTACCAAAGAACACAAACCTATCCTTTAGAATATTTGGTGAAATCACCTTGAAAGGAGGACTGTGTAGAGAAAATAATCTGTTTCTCCAACACTGCACTCTCTCTTCTGATAGCGATCGAAGAGGACTTGCAGACTCAGATTAAATTTCAAAAAGGTCTGATATTCAGTAATTTAAGCATAACTTTTCCATCTGTTGATCTATTTTATATTTTGAATTTTGAAACAGTGAACAAAGTTGCAATCCTGTCTAATTAATTGTAAACCTTGGAACTACTTTTCACTTAAGCCAGGTTATAAGTGGTTTAATACCAAAGCTTTCAAGTTTCTCATGTTGTTTTTGTAACGGGTGTTCGAGACTACCTATGTAGAACTTGAACCATACTGCGTCTCTCCAGGAAATAAAAAGAGAGAAGTGGAACTTTGTTTTCAGCTAAATAAACTGACTTGAGTTCAGGTAGAGCAAAAATCATAAGAGAGATGTATTCCAGGGGCTAGTGCTAGCCAAAAGGAGCTTTGTGTTGTAAATGTAGGATTCCCAGGAATTTTGTAACAATTTCATTGTAGTTTTTCATTGAGTTTGAATCCATGTAAAAGTGTCATGATTTGTAATGTGTTGGACTTTTTTTCCTAAAATTATCAGCAAAAAATGGTCTCTCAAACTAACTGATGACTTTGCTTTGAAAAGACATTGTAAGCTGTCAAGTTGTTTTGGCCATCAATTTGAACTTTCCTGGTAAGCCAGCATTGTTGTATTATTAAATTAGCCCTTTACCACCAGATTGTTATTGATCCTTTCCTCAAAAATCTCTCTTAAGAGCTTTGAATATTTTCAAACTCATACCTTAGACAATGCATTAATGTAATGTAGTACAAGCAATAATTTTTGATACTGTAAATTTACTTGGAATAATTGTAATGTGTATGTGGCTCTGAAGAACCTATTTACCAAATGAAGGATCTTCCTAATGATCCACTCTAGCAGTCAAACCATCTGTCCTGATTTCCTTTTAACACTCTGACATGGATTGTGAGGAGTTATGTACCTTAGAAAGGGGAAAGAGTGGCTTGTGACAGCAGGACTTAAAAATGTGTTGGACGAGTCCTTAGTTACGGCCTGAATTCCTAGCCTTGTTTATCATGAAATGAAGGTTTACACTGGTACTCCATTCATTGTACGTGATGTTGTGTGATCTTGTGCATTTTTGAAGTCTTTGTCCTCAGTTTTGCTGTCTGTAGAGAGAATATTAATTTTTTTCTAGATAATATTAGAAGTGTATTTTCATTAAAACAGCAGAATTAAGTCTGCTTTGTGTGAATTTTTGTGTATATGAATTTAGAAAATTCAGACTTATACTAAAATTCTTACATCATCTTAAGGAATTTGCACATATGCAATATGCATGTACTTACTTGTGTTAATGATCTGAATTCCAGATTGCAGCATTTACATGTATAACATGGTGGAACTTTGTTAATTCTTGGTGAATAGTCTTTTGCTACTTACTTTCATGGAGGATTATTAGCATTTGTCCTACCATGAGTGATAAGTTCTGTAGATAACATTGCACACCTATTTACAGCTTTTTTTTTTTCATGTTCAGGACTAATGGCAAAGCAGTAAACCAACATGGCAGCGATGGTCCCACCTGTGAAGCTGAAATGGCTTGAACATCTAAACAGCTCCTGGATCACAGAAGACAGCGAATCTATTGCAACAAGGGAGGGAGTTTCTATCTTGTACGCTAAGTTAGTCAGCAATAAAGAAGTAGTGCCATTACCCCAGCAGGTTCTGTGCCTCAAAGGGCCTCAGTTACCAGATTTTGAGCGGGAATCTCTATCTAGTGATGAACAGGACCACTACTTGGATGCCCTCCTTAGCAGCCAGCTGGCACTGGCGAAGATGGTATGCTCAGACTCTCCATTTGCTGGAGCACTTCGAAAACGTCTCCTTGTGTTGCAGCGTGTCTTCTATGCACTTTCTAATAAATACCATGATAAGGGTAAGGTGAAACAACAGCAGCATTCACCAGAAAGCAGTTCTGGATCAACAGATGTGCATTCTGTCAGTGAACGTCCTAGGTCAAGTACAGATGCACTCATAGAAATGGGGGTTCGGACAGGATTAAGCCTGTTATTTGCTCTGCTGAGACAAAGTTGGATGATGCCTGCATCTGGGACTGGCCTCAGTCTTTGCAATGACGTTATCCATACTGCAATAGAAGTTGTGAGCTCTTTACCACCTTTATCTTTAGCAAATGAAAGCAAGATTCCACCAATGGGGCTGGACTGTTTATCACAAGTAACAACATTTCTTAAAGGAGTAACAATTCCGAACTCTGGGGCAGACACTTTAGGTCGTAGATTAGCTTCTGAATTGCTTCTTGGCTTGGCTGCCCAACGAGGTTCCCTGCGGTATCTTCTTGAATGGATAGAAATGGCTTTAGGTGCTTCAGCTGTAGTAAATGCAATGGAGAAAACCAAGTTGCTGCAAAGTCCAGAAGGGATGATCAGCTTTGATTGCTTTATGAGTATATTAACACAGATGCGACGATCTTTGGTAGGTACAGCAGCTTTGATTTTTCAATGTTGCAAATGCAGTTACATTCTTAACTTCAAATAGTTTCTCAACGCTGAATGCCAGTTTGTTGACTAATTTGCTTAATATGTTAAAAAGGATGGGGTTCTTTTTGGTGAAACATTTTTTCAGTATTTCCTTTGTTACCCACCATCCCTTCCTCCCTGCCCTCCTGTTTCCTCCTATATAAAGGAGATGAAACAGCAAAGCAATCCCCGTGTTGTCACTTTCGGTGTTGTGCTCTATCTTCAGGAAAAGAATCAAGCATGTACTTGCTCCACTTGCACTTTACATTTAAGTTCATAGCAAAAAAAATCAGAAAGTATGGAACTGGTTTTTAGGCTTGCTTTCCTGAATTTGTGTAGAATTCAAAGTTTTCCAGTATCTCTTGTTTCCTGGTCATAGTTATTTATATTGGACATGCGTGCTCTGCAATTAACCAGGACCTCTGCTTACATATTTTTGGTGAATCAGTAAGATTTGAGATGTTTATTGTTTCTGCTACTGCTGAGAAATTAATGCAATAAGACAATGAGCTAAATTGTTTTGAAGTGTGGCAGACTTCTCATCCTAGATGAATACTATTTTTAAAGCTATGATGTTATTGTGCAATATGTAGTCAGAAGCTATGGCACCCCTCTGTATCATGCACTTGGACTGAAACAGGGAAGGACTTTTTTCCTTGAAGTGGTAATTCTTTTCTCTCTCTCTCTCAGGCTTGTAATGCTTACTAATAACAACAGTCTTAAAAATTGAAAGATTGGGGACCATGAGAAGAATATGGTAGTGGCAGAATCTGAATTGGATTGAATATCCTGATAGGCAAATTTGTTTGTTTTGGACTAGATATAAAATAAGAGACCTAAATGTGGAAGATGCTTAAACACAAAACTAGTGATGATTAGTAATTTTTAAATTAAATAATAGTAACTTTAAACTAAATGGAAGTGACATGCATTTCAGAATAAAACGGCATTAGGAGGAATTAACTCTGAACCTAGATACACAAAAATGAATAAATAATGCTTAACTAGCACTTGTCATGTTTTTGTTATCTTGAAGTGTATGCAGATATCACAGCTCAATGGAAAAGGTAGTTTACTTATGCTTATAGAAAGAGCTTTTATGTTTAATTATGTTAACTATAGGAACAAATCTCATGCATTTTGTACAGGTGCACTGTTGCTGTATGAAATTTTTTATCTCATAATAACAATATTTAAAATTTGTAGGGGTCATCTGCTGATCGAAGTCAATGGAGAGAGCCAACTAGAACATCTGATGGCTTGTGTTCTCTTTACGAGGCAGCTCTGTGTTTATTTGAAGAGGTATGTCTTGAAACGAACCTTGACTTTAAGGTAATTGTAGTTTATTTCCTCCTCACACATGTGATTTGTGTGTGCACGTGGGGATGGTCCAGACTCCTGGCTTATTTTGGAGTAGAAGAGGGAGGCAAAAAAAGGTGAAAAACTAAGATGTAGAGAAACCAGGTAATTTGGGCAAGCTAATGATACAGTGATAGATGATTTGTGTTTTAGGCAGAGAATCGTGTTGAGGGGAAATGAAAGTTGCACTAAACACTGTGAGTGTATGGAAATAAATGACAATGCTACTGTGTAATAAATCTCTCATGTTAATAGGTCTGTCGAATGGCATCAGACTATTCAAGAACGTGTGCCAGCCCTGACAGCATCCAAACGGGTGATGCTCCCATTGTTTCTGAGACCTGTGAAGTGTATGTCTGGGGTAGCAACAGCAGTCATCAGCTAGTAGAAGGAACTCAAGAGAAAATACTTCAGCCCAAGATTGCTCCGAGTTTTTCTGATGCACAGACAGTGAGTGACATTTATAGTGTTTGTTATGTGGCATTTAACAGCTTGATAGTTATAGTATGGAATTGGGAAATAGCACTTGATTTCCGAGTGTCGAGTTGTAATGAAGGTATGATGCTCAGAACTAATCACACAAGTTATTTTACTGAAAGTATCTCACTACTACTTTTGTTGATGCTTGGAAAAAACATCCAGTCGGGGTTTTTTAATGACACGCAGATCAATATCCATGTAACAGGAACAATTGAAATATTTAACTTGTTATGAAATGTATTTGCAGATATGAATTTGCTTGCCTGTAGCTATTATTTCTTTTACTGTTGTCTAAAGGTATCTTAACTCTCAGTCGTCTTTTCCATTGGTGGATTTCACCAAGATTGCCTAGTTTAGAAGTCCAGCCTGGTCTAACTGCTGGCGCAGCAACCTTATTTAGCTTTGTGAAAATCAATATACAGCATGCTCTTTCAGCTCTCAGTCAGTTTCTGCAGTTGCAACTGAGCACTTCTATTGATGCGTGACACAGAAGAGAATGGCTTGCTTTTCTGTTACCATATTGGCATTGCAGTGTTGACTTAAGTAAAAGCATTTTTTTGGTCACTAGACAATTTAGGTGCATTTTCTGAGATTGTTTCTATTGACATCACTGATATATCTTATATGCAAGTGGACTGCAGGACCATAAAGCAAGTTTATGCATCAAAATAGTTGGTTTAAGCAAATCACTACACTATACCCAAGAGTGGAATGAGTTACTCTTTAAATAGGACTGTATATACAACATATTTATGGGATTTCCCACAGGGATAAAGAGTTTTTTCTTTAACCTTTATTGATGATCTTTGGAGGATTTGTCTATATGAATTAATTCACAGTAAATAAGGGCTGTCACCTGCAGTCAGCATCTGCTTTGTGCTGTTTTATGATGTGGACACACAGTGCCTTTATGCTTCAGAAAGGAACCCACTTAGCCTTAAGGTGTGTTAATATTCCTGTAGGAAATTATTGCAGGGTTAGTTGGTTTCCGTTAGGTCATTCTGCAGCTGTGCGTTGACTTTCTGGAAGACTCACGTTCTTATGGTCTTAAAAACTTTCAGTCTTACTTCTTTGATGTTTATGTAATTAAAATTCATGCTCTGAAATGGTAGTGGATTTTTAGGCTTTAGCATATTTCTGTAATGTTACCACTTGGTACTGGGCTACAAAGATGATGAAGGGAATGGAGCATGTCCCATATGAGGAAAGACTGAGGGAGCTGGGTCTCTTTAGCTTGGAGGAGAGTGAGGGTATAACCTCGTTCATGTTTATAAATATGTAAAGAGTGAGCGTCAGGAGGATGGAGCCAGGCTCTTCTCAGTGACAGCCACTGATAGGACAAGGGGCAGTGGGTGTAAGCTGGAACATAGGAGGTTCCACTTAAATATGAGGAAAAACTTCTTCCCAGTGAGGGTGACGGAACACTGGGACGGGCTGCCCAGAGAGGTTGTGGAGTCTCCTTCTCTGGAGACATTCATAACCCGCCTGGACAGGTTCCTGTGTGACCTGATCTAAGTGTTACTGCTCCGGCAGGGGGATTGCACTAGATGATCTTTCAAGGTTCCCTTCCAATCCCTGAGATGCTGTGATTCTATGAAACTTCTATTGCTTTATCAGGCTATTACTTCATCTTTTTAATCTTAAGAAATTAAGATACCTTCAGAGACTGTGTGTTTCCATTCATGATTCTTGGAGATCTGAAGGCAGCCTGAGTTCTGTAATCTGTAGAAGAGGTGCAAATAAATTAAAAAGATTAATCCCTATCTACATCCTTTACCTCAAGAAAATAGATTTACTCAGAATGTGTGTCAACAGTTTGCATTTTACTGCTTGCTGAAGTCCAAATTCTCCATACTTCATGTTATATGAAAACGTTATGTAAAGAAACTTGACAATTCTGTTTCAAAATACAGACTTCTAGACCTACATGTGAATTTTACATTTATCTAATCCTTCTTTTTTACTCTTTTAACCTTTTCGTTTTTAGATTGAAGCTGGACAGTATTGTACTTTTGTTATTTCTACGGATGGCTCTGTTAGAGCCTGTGGTAAAGGCAGCTATGGGAGACTAGGACTGGGTGACTCCAACAATCAATCCACATTGAAAAAATTGACTTTTGAGCCTCATAGGTCTATTAAAAAAGTGTCATCTTCAAAAGGATCTGATGGTCACACTTTAGCATTTACAACAGAAGGGGAAGTCTTCAGCTGGGGTGACGGTGACTATGGAAAACTGGGGCACGGAAATAGTTCAACTCAGAAATATCCTAAACTTATTCAGGGTCCTCTGCAAGGAAAGGTATGTTTTATATAATAGAACACTTTTTTTTTTGTTCTGTTGAGTAGTGTTGTTGTGTAAAATTTAAAATACATGAAATCTGAAGAAAATTTCTGTGTTTTACGTAAGCTTCTCTCATAAGCTGGGTCTGGTTTCAACAAAGCACTACAAGTTACGGTTGCCTTTAGGCATGTGATTTGGCCTGTCAGTATTGAATTTCAGTAAACCTTCTCATAGTCTTGAGAGTGAAACTTGCTCATGCGCTTTTGCTGAACTGTGGTGACATTCCAGGAGGTGGTTGCTTTTGTTGGCTGTCGTGTGAGGACTTCTCATGTACAACTTTTTTAGTGATTTCATTTGAAAAGTGGCTTTGTATTGTCCTACAAGACCTTCTCTTTCCTCTCTGTCTGTGTTTTGGACAGTGTTTTAAACATCCACTAGTGCTTTTTTTTTTTTGTTTTTTTTTTTTGTTCTGCTCTAAGACTAGGATATCATTATATGAAATTTACTTGCTAGAGAAATCATGATGGGTTTTATGTATAAACTTGTCTCTTTGTGTTCTGGTTTCCACTTATCAAATGCTAAATAGAAAAGATTGCAAAGACTAATTTGTGTGACTTGCCTGATGCGAGTGAACAAGTCAGTTTACATATAGACTGCTTCTGAAACTTGATTTTCATAAGCTTTCAGACTTCATACTCAGCCAGTGTGAAAACATGATTTTTATTTTGGCCTGGAATGTAGGTAGTTGTATGTGTATCGGCTGGATACAGGCACAGCGCTGCTGTTACAGAAGATGGAGAGCTATATACCTGGGGAGAAGGAGACTTCGGAAGATTAGGTAATTTTAAATTGTCATGACATGCTTTGTCATGATGCTATGTCTGATAAAGGCCTATACATTTATTTGCCTTGTTTTTTTATTGTTTGCTCTAAATACACTAACAGGTAAAAAGAGTCCTATGGTTTAGTGGCAGTAAGATATCACCAAGTGTTCTGGAGTATGTGTTAAAAAAATGAAATGTTTGTTAACCTTACTACAGATCTCTTCCAAACTTTACTACATACCTTTCCAAACAGTGGGCAGACATTACAATTTATTATAATTACGATGTATATGGGTTTTGCAAAATCTGACTGGAATTACAAACCAGGATTAGAACTTCAACCTTCACAAAAATAAAATATATTTTTCTTTTTTCTATAGGTCATGGTGACAGCAACAGCCGCAACATTCCAACTTTAGTAAAAGATATTAGCAATGTAGGAGAGGTTTCCTGTGGCAGTTCACACACTATAGCTCTGTCCAAAGATGGGAGAACAGTATGGTCATTTGGGGGAGGAGATAATGGTAGGTAAAACTAACATTTTGGCAGTAATTTTCATTTTATTCCATCTACCTCATAACCTCAGTACTCCTTGCAGTTTGGTTTTTAGGTTTCTTTGGTCATTTGGTAGCTATTCAAGGAAAGGATTAACTGCAAAAGTTTAACAGCAAAATTGTAGACTCTAAAAATCAATTATCAGAACGGTGAGGGGTTTTATAGAGCAGAAAGCACAATGAATGCATAAACAACTCTGGAAAAAATGCTTTGCTGATAGCGGTTTCAATTAAGCTCACTTAACTTGATGTGGGAATAAATGTTTTCATGTTCAAGAAAATGTTGCATTTAAATTGCCTCTTGAAGAAACACCTCCCATTTTAAAAATGAAGGGCTTCTAAGCTTCATTGGTAGTAGATGCTTTGTCAAACACAGAATCATTCATTTTCTACTGTTACTGTATTTAGCTAAATTTGGTTATGCTGCTAGATAAAAATTATAACTCAGATTAAAATTGCTGTACTATTGCTTCCTAGCAATAATAAAAGTGAAAGAAGAGAGGGAAATGCAGGCTACAGAAATCTCGTAATCAGATTGGTGGCTTATACAACTGGATAGGAATTTTAATTTCATCTGAATGCTCATATGGAAAACTGTTCCCACTCCTCTTGTCTCCCTCTTTCTGTAATTTCAGTTGAAAAATCAGTTTTTAACAGGACAGCTGTCTTAACCTTCCCAAAGTATTGCCATTTGCATTGCATTTTCAGTAAATTATAAACAATGCGACTTTTGGATATTAATAATGTGGTACTAAAATATTGTTGTAGGAAAGGCAAAACAACATGAATCAAAGCATAAGCTTTGATCAGTCTTTGTAATACATTTCACATTTGATTTTGTTTTTTCTCCTTCCATTTGAGGAATCTTTTTCTGTCAAAACACTGGCATGGTCTAGTCATAGACCTTGTTTTTTAGGTCACTGATTGAAAATGATGGGGTTGGGGAGACAAGTAGCTGTTTTCCAGAGAAACTTAAAGGAGGAATAAGGGAATAAAAATCCAAATGTTTACAGAAGTGCACACAGCTGTTAGGAAGAAAATGCAGAAAAGTTGGGTTTTTTCAAGTCACTTTATGAAGTAGGAAAGAGAAATTTTTAATTTTTTTTTCCAGATATGACAAGGGTTAGTGCTTTGGAAGGCTCTACTAATTAATCAGCAGACAATGAATAGTGTTGATGAATGTATTAGTATTAGTATTCCAGTTTTGGTATTAGTAGAATTAGCATTCCACTTTTAAAATATACTACATTAAATATGTATTTCTTGATATCTGTAATTACTGCAATTGAAAAGAGAATGGGTATTATAAAAGTTGTAATATGTTTTCATTTTTAAAGTGTGCTCTTGACATTTTTGGAAATCCATAAAGAATTATTTTTGGGTATTTCTAGTTGTTGTAGTTTATGTATTGAAAATAACCTCTACTTGTGTTTCCTCCTATAGGCAAACTTGGTCATGGTGATACAAATCGAGTGTATAAACCTAAAGTTATAGAAGCATTGCAAGGAATGTTTATTAGAAAAGTCTGTGCAGGGAGCCAGTCTTCACTTGCCTTGACATCAACAGGGCAGGTAGGCAATACCCAAGTTTTCATTCAAATTATGAAAGTTGGTAAAGATGGTGTGGATTCATTATTTCAGCACTTAATATTTTGACTCTTGAGAAAATACTCAACTTAGGACTTAAATATCAGTAAAGTTTGATGAGAGATTGACTAAAGTACCGAGATCCTAATGCACTAGAGTAGTGCAAAATGTGCTGAAGAGTCTTGCTTAGCCACAAACAAATGAGTTATTTTTAGGTTAATAAATGTAACTAGTGCAAAACCAAATTGGATTAGAGAAGCAATGCGGGTTCTGGAAGCAAAAACAGTGAAATGCCTGTAATTTTTAATGCATTAACCAACTTGGGTGGCTAAATGATTTAATAGTTTTTTTCAGTATGTATGTATTTTGGAATATAGATATTAACTGAAATTTTAATTTCTAATCTGAAAAATCCCAGGAGATCTTAGAGATGGTACTTACATACCCTTACTGGTATGATGTATATATGTATAATAGATAAGCATTTCTACACGTGTAAGCTAACAGACCCTTGCCCTCATCTCACTGTAAATCAAAGGTGGTGAGTATTTATAGCATGGATTAGGAGTGCTGAAGTTTACTGCAGCAGTTTCTTTTCTTGGAACGTTTGCCTCCCTGCTAATGTGCTCTGTGGCCAGTGAGCTGAGCGGTTTGGGAGAAGAAATGTAGAGGATATAAAATGTACGTTAGAGTCATAAAAATACTGTGCGTGTTTTGTTGAAAGTGTAATTGCAGCTGATGCGCAAGTGGCTGTCAGTGTTTTGTTTGTTTGTGATCTCCAACAATACAAATTTGACAAGCAGATATTTTGGGGTTTGTTTGCTCTAGGTTTATGCGTGGGGCTGCGGTGCGTGCCTTGGCTGTGGCTCTTCAGAGGCAACTGCTCTCAGACCTAAGCTTATTGAAGAACTGGCTGCCACAAGAATAGTTGATATTTCGATTGGTGACAGTCACTGTTTGGCACTTTCTCACGGTAAAAAGAGTAAGGCGTAAAAACACACAGTCTTCCTCTAGATAAAATTGAATTGTATCTCAGGTTTGGTTTTCTGCTTTATTTCTACTTACAGATAATGAAGTATATGCGTGGGGTAACAATTCAATGGGACAGTGTGGTCAGGGGAACTCTACCGGTCCCATTACTAAACCGAAGAAAGTAAGTGGTTTAGATGGAGTTGCAATTCAACAAATTTCAGCAGGAACGTCCCATAGCCTTGCCTGGACAGCTCTTCCAAGGGACAGGTAATAATGACATTGGGGGACAGGTAAATTTTTTTATTTTTTTTTTTTTTTAACACAAGTCCACTCTGGGATACATGTAATGCTTTCCTGAAGGTATTAACATGTCATGTGTTTCAAATATTCTGCTTGTAATGACTGGAGTCTTTTCTTCTCTATTCTACTCTCTCCTTCACTTGTTGTTTCTCTCTTTTGTCCTCTTCCTTCTCTTCTTCTTTTAAAACTATCATAGATCGTAAGTGAAAATATAGTGGCACTACAGATCTGGATATTAATTCTTTGTATATGAAGATTTCTTACCTGCTGTTAGACAAAACTTACCTCTGTTTATTGAAAATCGACAATTTAGGCAGTGGTAGGAGAAACAACCCAGTATTATTTATTTTGTGCTTCTGACCGGGTTTTTTGGGGCTTTTTTTTGCTTAGGCAGTTTCCTTTAGGCATCAACAAGGAGTAACTAAGTATGAGACTTTGGTAAATGGGCAAGTTTAGACAAATTACTGTCATCTAAGGATTTAAACACCTTAACAAATTTCTGGATGGTTACATGTTAACCTGAACTAAAACCAGGCACCTAAAAAATAGTTTGGTTGTTAACATACAATGACTGAAATAATACTTTGTTACACCAGAAACACATGAGCAAGTGATTGAAGTGAACCAGTAAACTTCAATTTTATGTATGGACTAACACAAAGGAATAGAAAAATTTAGAATCTTGGAGATAATTCAGGAAGAATTTCAAATGCCCTGTTTTAAAGGGACCTATGTTAGAAAGTCAGTAAGAAAAGAGCAAGACTCAAATACTACTAAGTGGTACTACCCCTTTTGAATTCTCCCTGTGTTGTATCAAAGCCTTTTAATAATCCGGCATTTGTACTAAAACCAGCTATGTGAGCAGTGATCAGCTTTTGCATGAATCAGGCTAAATACATATGGCTTTATAGTTATGGCATTGTAGGTGGATTTTTTCATAAATGAATGTTTTATATGTAAGGACCTTTTCAGACAACAGAGCAGAAAATGTGGTCAAGGATCAGCAATTTAGTCTACCTCAATTATATTAGTTTGGAATAAGAAAAAACATGGTCTGGTCAAGCGCGTATTCAGCCTACTGTTAATTTTTAAATGCAGTTGAAATATTTTCAGTAGTTAACTCATTTTTATGTTTGATTCCAGGCAAGTTGTGGCGTGGCACAGACCCTATTGCGTAGACCTTGAAGAAAGTACCTTTTCACATCTTCGTTCTTTTCTTGAGCACTACTGTGACAAAATTAATAGTGAAATTCCCCCTCTTCCTTTTCCTTCATCAAGGTATATACAGCGCATGCATTTTACAGATTTTAAAATTATTTTTCTTTAAAGCAATGGTGCATGACTTAGTCCTGAGTAGTCTTTGCTTTAAGAAGCATAAGTGGGTTTTTTCCTTTTTCAGGTGCCATTGTTTGTATAGCGCAGGAGCTTTTCAGTGTCTCACATGAAGGAGAATCTTGTCTGGAATTAATTTTAGTTATGCACCAAATTAAATATTTTCTTTCAGCATTATCCTTTAAAGCACATTTTTCTATATAGTTGAAATGCATTCACTATTTCTGCTTTGCAAGTTATTCCTCCTGTAACCAGTTTGAATGTGTGCTTACTGACTCTCATCTACTGTTAAACTTAGGCAAAAAAGTACCCTTCAGGTGATAGTCCACCAGTCCATATATTCAGTTATTCACTAGCATGTGTATAATGCTCAGACCAGCATTTTTAGCTAGTAAGGGTGGGCTATTTCCTTCTTGCAATTCAAGGTCTCTGATCACCACTGGAGAAATAGAAATTGCTCAGAATGCATGAAAGACTTTTTTAAAAGTCATGGATGACTCTCTTGTTCCGGTTGCATCAAGTAGAATAATTCTTTTCCATCTGAATGAATAAAATGGAGAAAGGCACTTCAATTTGTTCAGGAACTGATTTGTCTATGAAACTTTGTAATGAGGCATAGTATTACAGTTACAGCAGTTTGCTTCTGATACAGACAGAGGTTAGTAGTGGACAATTAGGGATATTTTATATATTTCATGATCAGTTCCTTGTGGGTTTTTTTTTTTTAGTTTTTTTTTTAATAAGATATTCCATTAGATTTGAAAATGCAAGCTGCTTCTCACAAATGTGAGATTCATAGAAATGAAATGTCACTTAATTTTGAAATACATATGCAAGAAGCATTTTCCCTTCTTGGGATTCAGGGAGCCTTTATGTGTTTCCACAAATTTGTCTGTTCTGGGAGGTGCTGCAGAAAAAGAAACACAACAGAACTAAACCTATCTTGATAGTGCTGTGTTGACTAAACCAGCCTCTTGACAAATCATCAGTAATTGTTAATTCCAGCTTTCAAATTTATGTCTTTTCAACCAAGGTGCCATTTTAAATATATTGCTATAAAATACAAAAGCGTGAATGTTTCTTCACTGATGTTTGCAAAAACCAGTATACACCTCTAATGAATATTTTGTCCTTGGTACAGTTTTTCAAAAGTTTTCTTTTTTGTGACATCTAGAAATTAATATCCTGACTTTTCATTTTCAATATGATTGTGGTACTCCTGAATCTTCTTGGAAAAGATTACATTTATTATTTCTTACTGGGATTATTTTTTCCTCTGTGATGAATATATTTGTCTATATATTTAGTATTTTGGGATGATTTTGCCTCCTAATTTATGGGACGACTTTTCTAAACTGAATGAATGCCTCTTGGAGTCATTGTCCATAAAGACACTTTTCTCTATTCCAGTTTGGGGTTTTGTTCTTTTAAGCAGATTGACATGAGGTTTTCAGAAGAGTTTCTTTATAAAGTGCCAGTTGTAATTTACTTATCTTTCTGGTATGCGAAATCAAATGACAGTTAAAAGCTTAGTGCACAAGGAAGTGAAAGGGAATAAGTCTAATAATCAGAGATGTTAACAGGGATGTGTTTATTTTTACAGGGAACATCACAATTTTCTCAAATTGTGTTTGAAGCTGCTTTCTAATCATCTCGCACTTGCACTGGCTGGAGGTGTGGCTACAAGCATACTTGGTCGGCAAGCCGGTCCTCTTCGAAATTTGTTGTTTAGGCTGATGGACTCTTCTGTCCCTGATGAAATTCAGGAAGTAAGTAATGTCTTTTTGTTTACATGTGAAGATTCTACTACTTTCTTTTATTTCTTTCTCTGACTGTGTAATTAGAATTTTTTCTGGCTTTCTGAACCTGGCACTCTGGCAAATACAATTCTGACTTACAGTTTTACTTATTAAAGTTAAAAAATCTAATCACTGTCACTATTTTATTATCTGAAAGCAGAGGAGAATGTCTGCATGAGATTTTTAAAAAGCTGCTTTTATTTTGTAACAGTTTAATTATTACTTGTAATAACAAGCTAGAAGAGTTAATGTTGTGGACTGAGTAGCTAACTAACTAGACTAACTTCTAATATGACACTCTTAGAGGCAATAGCAACTTCGCAAGAATTTTTCGTTGTTTTGACATCATGTTGGTCTTCACTCCTTCGGTGTGCCACATAACTTTGTATTACAGAATAAAAGATTAGTGTGCTATTGTGTGATGGAATTCTGGTGGTAAATTAAATCAAGTTTGGAGATGTTATGTGTGACGTACTGTATTTTTAAAGATACAGTGGAGCTGATGTTCCTCCTCTCCCCCCCTCATCCCCACCCTGAAAAAGTATTTTCTGCTACTCTAATTTTAGGTCGTAATTGAAACTCTGTCAGTGGGAGCAACTATGCTACTTCCTCCATTGCGGGAGAGAATGGAATTGTTGCATTCTCTTCTACCCCAAGGTCCTGATAGATGGGAAAGCTTATCAAAAGGACAGGTAAGGTTGAATAAAAATAGGCCTTGCTTTGAAAGCAGTTGTGTATTAATTATTATTTTTCTAGAACATTTGGGACAGTGACATGAGCTTCATTTGCAGAGTGCAAGCATGTTATTGGTGAAATTCACTGCAAAGCCTAGCTTAACAAAATCTGTAGCCTGGATGAATCAAAACCTAGTGAGTTGAGGAGCAGTACGTGTTTTCTCAAGTGAAGCTTGGATACAGAAAGATTAGGAAATGCTGCATTAGCATATCTAGACAAGTTTAAAGGTTAGGTATTTTGATTAATAGCCTGATTTAACAGGTTTTGGTAACAGGAAGTTAACTATTTTCTCGGAACAGCACTTGTATAATGCTTTTCCTACTTGTATTTCACTGTACTTTGAAAAGATGAGTAATAGGGATAGAGCAAGTCTAGGTTTTTCAGGAACCATAACCACCAACACTGGAGAACAATACTGAAATTGAAGGTCATTATTTGCCACCTCCCTTGGTCCTTGATTTTTATCCTTTTCCTTCCCCCCCAGCAAGTAATCAGTTAAATAGAACAATCTAGAGAAAGCTTTTGGTCCAGTGTCTAATCCCTCTCTCTTAATCTCAGATTTTTACTGGCTATGGTCATAGAATTTGGTATATTTATCTGTTCTCTAATGCTACAAATCTGTAGAAAAAACTGCCTGTATTTCTTTTTGTAAAGTCATCCAGCTTATTTTCATGTCTCATTAGAATATTTTTATTGCGTGACTGTGCCTGATGTTTTTTCTTCTTAGCTCATTATTTTATCTTCATTAACAAAGAGTGTTTCTTGTTTCTAAACATTTTTCCTTTAGAGAATGCAATTGGATATTATTCTGACAAGCTTGCAGGATCACACCCACGTAGCTTCCCTGCTTGGCTACAGCTCGCCGTCTGATGCTACAGACACTTCCTCATTGTGTATCAGCTATGGAAACCTCTCTGATGAAACCTACGCTGTCCAGAGCAGTCATCCCGACACTCATCTAGCTGAAATCTTAATGAAGACTCTTCTGAGGAATTTGGGATTTTATACAGTATGTATAGACCATCCCTTTATTTATTTATTTAAAGGTAATAAATTTTGAATACTTAGAAGGGTTAAAAGTCTTTCCCCGCTTTCAGAAAATGGTGCTCTTTATCTAAAGTAGCATTCCCATATGTATTTGTCCTGAAGTGGACTAAAATCAGTTAAATAATCTCTAATAGTATTGGCTCTTTTCAGTGATGGCCAATGATAGGACAAGGGGCAATGGATGCAAGCTGGAACATAGGAGGTTCCACTTAAATATGAGGAAAAACTTCTTCCCAGTGAGGGTGACGGAACACTGGGACGGGCTGCCCAGAGAGGTTGTGGAGTCTCCTTCTCTGGAGACATTCATAACCCGCCTGGACAGGTTCCTGTGTGACCTGATCTAAGTGTTACTGCTCCGGCAGGGGGATTGCACTAGATGATCTTTCAAGGTCCCTTCCAATCCCTGAGATGCTGTGATTCTGTGACATTATGCTTCTAATGTTGCTTTAGTGGTATTTGTTGTTTAACTTGTTTTATGTAAATTTAGATGGTTTCATGTCAAACTAAAGTATTTTATTGCGCTTTGGCTTCAAATTTTTTTGGAAGATAGAATGTAACACATCAAGTAAGTAGTTTTTATGGAATCTTTTTTGTCAGTACAATCTCAATCATCAGGGACAGAGAGGTAGACACAGGGAACGTCAGTCTCATTATCTTCACTAGGGTAACTACTGTATAACAGTTCAGCAAATACAGGTCAGCTGTCTTACCATACTGAGTGTGTCAAGCAGGGCCTTGTTCCCAGCTGTACAATGGTAGAGGCTGATGAGAAGTTTAGGGAAGCATAAAAGCAAGTAACTGGCTCTTTCAGCTTTTTTTTCATCTAGCCAGTTAAACAGAATAGAAAAAAAAAAAAGCGATTTCGACTTCTCTGGCATAGTATCCCTATCTCCTGAGGGAGAGTTTCTGCTTGAAACAAACTCAGTTGTTTTTTAATAGAATTTAGAATTAAATCAAACAGCCATCTAACTTCTGCTTATTTTATTGTCATCCCAGTAATGCAAGAAAGGGTTCTAATCTGAAACATTTTATGAATCAGCCAGCAATAAATTTTAAAGGATTATTACTTGTTTTTATGTATTATGATTTGGGGGTGAAGGCTAGGAGTCAGTTCTTTCGTCCAGTTGTCCTTGGTGAGTTAAAGGAAAAATATTTCTGCACCTCAAAAATACCCATTTTAGAATAGCAATGTTCACTTGGACAGTTACCACAGTCACTATGTGGTGTTCTCAACAACTGTAATTTCTAATTTGGGTGTCCGATGATCCATGGGACATTTTCTGATTTCTTTGGTAATCATGGCTGCACATGGTAAAGGTAAAAATGCTTCTTTTTAAGGTGGTAGTAAAGCATTATAGCATTTGAAGAGAAAGTTAATTGTTTTGTTTTGATTTCTTTTTTTTTTTTCTTTTTTTCCTTTTTTGTCTTAATAGGACCAAGCCTTTGGAGAACTGGAAAAAAACAGTGATAAATTTTTACTGGGTACATCTTCATCAGAAAACAGCCAGCCTGCTCATCTTCATGAGCTTTTATGTTCACTGCAGAAACAGTTGCTGGCTTACTGCCACATCAACAGTGTTAGTGAGGTGTGTGTCCTTATTCTTATCAGTTAGTGAGGAGTAAATTAATTCAATATGCGTGAGTACCTCTTGAAAATCTTCTGAGTATGTGAAAGCTAAACTGATTTAAATAATGAACCTCTTATATACGTTTACAGAATCATTCTTATGTTTCACTGCTTCCTTCTAGAATTCCAGCAGTGTGGCGCTGCTTCACAAACACCTTCAGCTTTTATTGCCTCATGCTACAGATATCTATTCTCGGTCTGCAACGCTGCTTAAGGAAAGCTCTTGGAATGGTAGTGTTGGGGAAAAACTGAGAGGTAAATGTTCATAGAAAAATGAGTAATGCTGGCACCATAAGCTTAAGGTAGTTTGTTTAGATTCGAATAATAAATTACATTATTTTCCCTACATCTGCATAAAGTAGGCATCCCAAGCTTCCTCCAAAGGAGGAGGTTAAGTGTCTACCCAAGGATAGCATGTGGTTCATGTGCTTGATACAACATTTTGCATACAGGAAGGATAGAGAGGATATTGTCTCTGGGAATTACTGTTTCAGTTTTGTGCTAGACTTCTCTTTGTAAAAGTGGATTTTTTGGAGATCACTGAAAAGCACAGAAGTAAAATGGGTTCATAATTATTAAATAATCCTCCCCAATTCAACATGTACAATTGAGACATTTTCAGACAGCTGAGACATTTTTCTGTAATTCTTTGACTTATTAAATTGTGCTTTTTTTTCCCCTCTGTAGATGTAATTTATGTATCAGCTGCTGGCAGTATGCTCTCTCAGATCGTCAACTCACTATTGTTACTGCCAGTATCAGTAGCTCGGCCTTTGTTGAGTTACCTGCTAGATCTGTTGCCACCTTTAGATCGTCTTAATAGACTGCTACCTGCTGCAGCCCTTTTAGAAGATCAAGAATTACAGTGGCCACTTCACGGTAAGTGTAGTATCTAGTGCAATTTTTATCTGAAGAATAAAGAATGGCGTGTCACCTCTTTATAGTGGAAGTTTAACTTTCCCTTTAAAGATGCTGCTTTTTTTTTTTTTTAAGCTAAGTGTCTTGCTACATCTGCTTTTCAAATTCTTAAATGTATTAACATCACTTGCTGTGAAATACTTTGAGCTGCAGGCAAACTTGTTTATTCTGTCAAATTAGACTATATTGACTTGAGTGGGAATACAAGAACAATATGGGAAATATACATTGAACTGAAAATACTAAATCTGTATACATGAAAATATCATTTTTGTAGAAGAACGTTTAGAATCATAGAACGTTTCAAGTTGGAAAGAAGCCGTAAGGATCAATGATTGCAACTCCCTGCCTTCTTACATGGCTATCTAAAACTAACCTCTATGACTTACTCACCATTAATTGAACCTTATTAATGTTTTTGGCTTTTAAGTTTTCTGTTTTTATTTAATGCTGTTTCCAGTTGTATCATTTATCTATGCATGTTTATCAGAATGCAAAAAAAATACATATTGGACAAATAGGAGCTTGGGTAGAGTTTGTAGGAGCCTGTACTTGATTGAGTATGAAGAGTTGTACCATGAATGGTGATGGCCTCTTCTGAAGGTATAATATTAAGCGATCTGTTTGTCCTAACTGCTATTTCTTCAGTTTTCAGGTGGCTGACTAAGAGGTAAATCTGCTATTAACTGGGAAACACTAATAAGATCTGTCATTATTTTTACTAATTTTGGAAGTGTTTTTAATGTGTGGGCAACGGTGACTAATGTGACCATTTGTTTTAGGTGGACCCGAGTTAATTGACCCTGCTGGAGTGCCCTTACCACAGCCTGCCCAGTCTTGGGTATGGCTTGTTGATTTAGAGAGAACTGTAGCTTTGCTTATTGGGCGCTGTCTTGGTGGCATGCTTCAAGGACCTCCAGTGTCCCCTGAGGAACAAGACACAGCCTATTGGTTGAAAACTCCACTTTTCAGTGATGGAGTGGAAATGGATATTCCTCATCTAGGTAAGCTTTTACATGCAAGTGTCTAATTGTTATTGTACATACTTGTGTTCAGTTTTTAAATTTCTGATGATGTTTGAATAAGTCTATGTACCTAGGGTTTGTCTTTCAGCATTCTTGCCTATTACATTGTAATACAAAAAGTTGGGAAAGCTGTAGTTTATAAAGGATCTTGGAAATGCATATGGAACAAAAATTGCAATTTCTTAGTGAAGGAAGTGACAGATTTCACTGAGTTAATTGTAAATGTTTTACTCTTGGATGCTCAACATCTAAAAGACACAGCGAGAGCTCTGTTGTTCATATTTATTATTGAAAATTATTATCTTCTATTGTATTCTACTTAAAAAGTGGAATTTTTATTAATTAGAAATGATACTATTAACAAATTTCAATTCTTCTGATCTACCACAAGAGTTAACAGGGACTCAGCATTAGTATTTCTAGTCATCCCTTCCTGTCTGAATAATGGATTTACATCTGCTTCTCTGTAGTTTGTTCCCATCTCCTTCTTCTCATTAGACTATTTCAAGACTTAACTTACAAGACATAGTATTTTGAGATGGGTCCATGTCAATAATTGCAAGTGTATGGCTATATAGTTCCAGTAGAATTAATGATACAGACTTAGGCTATTGAAACAGAGTTTGATAATGCTTCTAAATCTTCCTATGTTTTAGGTAAATTGTAACTCTAACTCACTTCATTCTTTAATTTAACATGAGTTTGTAGTCAGACTATGAGATGTCATGATTATTTCTTTTAAACCAAGTGGAAAGTGAAAGCTGTTTTATGCAATTTTAGATAGATGCATGTAATGCTCAAAAGCTGTGGAGTTTAACTTCTTAATTATTTCCCTTCTGTTAAGACAAGTGCATGAGCTCCCTATTAGAGGTGGCCCTATGTGGGAATGAGGAACAGAAACCATTTGATTATAAGCTGAGACCTGAAATTTCTGTCTACGTTGATTTGGCCTTGGGTTGTACAAAAGAGCCGGCAAGGAGCCTCTGGATCAGTATGCAAGATTATGCTGTTAGCAAAGGTACAGTGTTGAGAACATAGATGTGTATGTGTTAAAAGCGTATAGCATGATTCAACTACATGCCTAGCAGAATCCTATATTTGCTTGGGCAACGACTTCTAATTCTGCAACATGATAAACTTATTTATTGTCATGCTCCGCAGTCTTTCATTTGCTTTTTCTGTTACTGATTTTTGACATTGATTCCAGTGTTCAGTGTACATTTAATTTGGTTGTTGGTGTACCTGTTTTCCTAGTAGAGCAGGTGAAACTTTGAATTGGAAACGAAAATTGATGGGGAGGAGACGGGGGGAGGTAAAGTGCCAAATCGGTTAGAAATGGGAGAAAGGGGTAAGTCATCTTGTGTTTCAAGTCTCTGGGAGGCTGGCCGTGAGGTATTAGTGGTTCTTCACGCTTATTGCCTAAAATCTGAATTCCTGATCAAGTTTCCCAGGTCCCCTTTTAATGAGATCCACTAAGCATTGCGGTTGTACTGTAGCTCTCTTCTAGGTCCAGAGATAATTTTCTGTAGCTCTGGCCAAGCTGGGCCAGACGAAGAAGATAGCAAATGGTATTGTGTGCCCGTGGAGAGCAACATATAGAATTCTGTTGCAGAATTCCATAAAAGTAGGAATTCCAGTAAAAAATGCTGGTTGTCTGTTTGCAAAATCTGAGATGAAGGGGCTAATACATACCATTTTTGGTTATGGAATTGGGTGTTTTAGAAGTTGATGTAGTTCTGCTCTGTTCACAAGGAGAGCTGTCTGGAAGTTCTATGGTGATGGTTAACGTAGCATCAAATGTAAAGTAATGGAATTTGTTGAGGAACAGGTTTGTTAGACTAAGGGTTATGTGGCCAAGTAAGACTTTGTGATTTCTACAGCAGTTTGCAAGGATTCATAGATAATATTTAACTGAAAAAATATGATGAAGGTATATGATGAAGGAAGTGGGATAGTAATATCTTTCCCTCCATGAAAGATCATGGTGCCTTGTGGAAGTCTGCTTGACAGTTCAGTTACTTTATAGTAGAAGAGTATTATTTTCATAGTAGTTCTTTGTTAAAAAAAGAATTAATTTGAAATGAAATAGTCTTTGAAAATATCAGACAAACCTTTACTTTGAGACCTGAAAACACCCCTCATAAATATTAGCAGTGAAGCTTGTGCTTTTGTTAATACTTGAATTTCCTGCTGGAGAATAAGGCTTTTTCATCATAAGTGGGTCTGCGAAATAATTCTTGAATGTGGTTTCAATCATGTGTGAAAGAACAGAAAGTCTCAAATATGGTGTGTGTCTAACCAAGTTCCATGTAAATGAGTGGCTCGGTGGAGAGAAGAGCTCCAGTGCAGTATCCTTGCTGGAAGGAGAGGTTGCACACTACGGTCAGCAATTTGAGTCTGTGGTGGGAGATTGTGTGGAGGCCCTTGGCTGGCTGTTAGACTCAAGTGCCTTGAGCAGACCAAAACGCTTTTGTCTGAAGAAGTGTATTTAGGAGTTATTGAAGCTCCACTTAGTTCTTAAGCATTAAAACTATTTGTAAATTGAAAGTTTTAAATGGGTGAAGATTACTTTAATGATGTAATTGAAAATATATTTGTTTGTTGGAAACAGTTGCCAGTTTTGATGAATACGTTCTGTTTTCAGATTGGGATACTGCAACTTTAAGTAATGAATCACTCCTAGATACTGTGTCCAGATTTGTTCTTGCAGCTCTTCTGAAACATACAAGTTTACTTAGTCAAGCTTGTGGTGAGAGCAGGCAAGTAATTTAAAGCTGCTTTCAAAAGTTCCATTTCAATTTTTAAAAGAAAACTTGTGTGGTTTTTCTTTTATTTTATTTTTCGGGTTTGGGTTTCTGTTTTTAGGTACCAGCCTGGCAAAGCCTTGGCAGAAGTATACCGTTGTGTGTATAAAGTTCGGAGTCGCTTGCTTGCTTGCAAGAACATGGAACTTACTCAGACTAGATCATCCTCAAGAGACAGATGGGTAAGCATGTAAACCTCTCTTCAGTTCTTCAGGCTTTACTGGGTATTAGGAAAATACCACATAATATTAGTTTCAGGTATGTTGCTGGTATTTTTCTTCTGCCTTGTTGAAAAACTTTCAGGAGTTCCCAAATGAAAACATGTCATTAGGAGTCCCTTAATCTTTGAAGCAAATGATTGATTGACAGTATTTGACTCAAGCACAGCCTGAAGGCTGGTTTTCCCTGTAAAGACAGCACTGGTATGCAGCACTGTAGAGGCCTGCAATTGGATGTGGATTGCTTTGCTGTGCTGATCAGGACACAGCTTAGTCTGGCTGCCGTTCCTGAACCCAGTGGAGTTGTCTGGCCCTCTGATCTCTAGCCCTCTCTGCACCTCTCTCTTTCCCTTCCCTGGCTTACTCACCTCTATTTCCTCCCTCCTCGTCCAGTTTCTCTTCTTAGTCCTAACATTACTTGAAGACTGTTGGTCCTTGTCAGCCCTGAGAGTGTTAGACATGATAGGACTGGGCCTGAAACCAGCATCTTGGTAATTTCTGAATCATAGAATTGTTAGAGTTGGAAGGGACCTTAGAGATCATCGAGTTCAAATCCCTGCTGTGAGCAGAGAAACCTCCCACTAGAGCAGGATGCTCAAAGCCCTGTCCAACTTGGTCTTGAACACTTTCAGGGATGGGGCATCCATAGCTTCTCTGGGCAACCTGTTCCAGTGTCTCACCACTCTTAAAGAATTTCTTCCTAGTATCTATTGTCTAGATCTCTCCTCTTTCAGTTGAGAACTATTACCTCTTATCCTGTCGCTCCACTGCCTGATAAAGAGTCCCTCCCCATCTCTGCTGTAGGCTCTGAAACATTTTATTAAGCGAGGGCAGAATTGATGATGGGAAGTGTTCATTGAATTACTAAAGCTTGGGGACTGTTAGGCATTACAAGGTAGTCCTGCAAGGATTAGGTTTTCTGTGATAGGATTTTTAATTGCTGTATACAATCTACAAGTGAGATATATTTAATCAAGGAAATTCTAACTTGACTTGAGGATTAGGAGGCTTTTTAGCAGCATTATAAAGCTCCAGTGGCGCTTTTTAAAACCATGCAGGTCTGTTTCCTCGTTTTAATTAATATTAAGGGGATGTGTGTCTTTGCCCCTTCCTTTCTTATGGTAAGGGATCTAACATCTGCAAGAGATTCAGTAGTTCTAAAAGCATTGGATGTAATGTGCGTACGCAGCACAGTATGCATACGTTAGGCTCAATTGTTCTCTAGCTTAGCAAGCATACACAGGGTGATTATTTTCTAAATGCATAATAAATCCATTGCTTTGTGTTCATGTTATAGCTGTTGTGTGTGCTCACAGTTAGGTACCGTGTACTCTGTTTGTGCAGTAAGTTCCATTACTCCCAGAAATCCTCAAGCTAATGCAGATGCAACACAGCAAATCTAAATGCAAGCAGTGGATCTGTTGCTTCAGGGGGGTCTAGATTTAATACTATAGGGGAAAAAACAGCTGGTTTGCATTTGCATAGTATACTCAGGCTCAATGATAGAGTGATGAGAGCAAATAAGAGGTGCCAGTGACCATGATCATCTGCTATCAAGGCCTTCTTTTCGGAAATGAAAAATGCCAGGAAAGGTCAGATAAATTATGCTGGTGGGATGTGTATATTCCAAGATTTTTAGGATTAATTACCTTTTAAATTACCCGAAACGTCTTGTGTAACTGTATGTTTTGTATTTAAAGCTTTGTCACCTTCAGATTGTCTAAAGCTCTTTCCTGCATTGGAAAATTGTCTATTAGGTAGTAAGTATTTTGCTGGTCAGCACTTATATCTGCAGATTGAAGAAAAGCATCAACTCAAATATATCCACTCGATCAAAAAGACTTTTTAAATTCAAATTCTAAGACTGTTACTCTTCTTGTGCACCTTATATGCTAATCTTTTATCTTGGGGTGTGCATCTGTTTAGTTTCATTGAAATAAAAGGGAGGAAAAGAACTGCAAATTCATTATTCTTAACACTGAAAATGGGAACGTATTGTGTATTTCTTCAAGTACCAAGATGTTGTCCATCAAAGTAAATGTTACCATATTCATCTCCCTTTTAAAAGGTGAAAATTTTAAGAGACAACAGCATGTGGTTCTAAAGACTTTGATGCTGAAGTGTCAGAGTTTGACAAGAGTCTAAGTAAGCATTACAGGGAGACATTTTTCTGCAAATAATCTCAGTAACGGGTATTAAAGGAAAGTGAAATTTCTCAGTTTACTTATTTAAAGTCTTGATTGTAAACAGCTGTCTTTGTTGTTTATTTCACAAAATATCAAAAGCATCGTTTTGATAGGAAAAAAACTTCTTAAATACCTTTGTCCTTTTGTGTTCATTTTTCATTTTGGTGAGAATTAATTTCACTGTATATATTTTTTAAATCAAGATGCTAGATAACCAAGAATCTGCTGATGTCGATAGTCAAGAACATTCTTTCACTCGTACAATTGATGAAGAAGCGGAAATGGAGGAGCAGGCAGAACGGGACAGAGAAGAAGGACACCCAGAACAAGAAGATGAAGAGGAAGAAAGAGAACATGAAGTTATGACAGCTGGTAGTAAGTACTAGTTATGCCTGTCAGTAGTGTCATGGGCTTTGGAAGGACAATACGTTTTTGTCTCGGAGATAAAATGGAGAAATTATTTAAAAGATTATGAAGTATTTGTCTGCATAAAGATTGTGAGAAGATTATTTTTATAAAATGTTGTAGTACCTTTATTGGCTCAGAACAGTCTTTTGATACAAGGCAATGTGAATATTGGGCAGGCGGTCTGCTTTTACGGGCGTTCCCGGGGCATCTGATATAGACCAGCACTTCTTATGTGCACTGTTTACAAGACTAATAGGTTTCATGTTGTTTTCTCCAAACTTCTGTTTAATAGATCTCTGAGTTTTCATCTATATTGATATAGACAATTTTTGTTTTGTTTCTGTATGTTAATCTCGTATGTAATAATCTTTGAAGGTTACAGCTATTCTGACGTTGGAAACAAAACTGCTTTTGATAACAAGGGGTTGACTGAGTTGGATTTCACTAGTGTCTTTAAATATCTCTTCTTGAGATATCTTCTCTGTTAAAAGCTTTGTTAATACATTAAAAACTTAGTCCAAGTTTGGTATTTGTAACACTATTTGCAATACTTTGTCATGGGTTGTCTAAAAAAACTTGTTTAATTCTTCAGAAGGTAGCTTGAGAAAGGTGAACTTCGCAAACTGTTGTTATACTGATTTGGGCTTGTAATCAGGCTCAATGGGTTAGCTAGTACTTAATTTTTTCGATTTTAGTGAAGCAATACACAGTCACACTCAGGTGTTTTTTCTGTTGTTACTCTGGTGCCTTCAAAGAAAGAAATCATGTTAGCCTTTGAAAAATACTGTAGAATGTATGTATGTAGCTTACAAAAGGAAATTGGCTGACCTGAATTATTTTCCATAGATTCATGATTACTTTTTTCTTTTCCAAATACTGTTCATCCCGATGCTGTTAGAATACTTTATCTTTTTCCAGTCTCCGCTGTCATCGCCTGTTGTGCTGTCAGTCCCTTTAGGACTCCCATATTCCTGTTTGGGATCTTACAAACCAAACTGTATGTTACACCTTTAGTTTCTATGTGATGTGTCATTATATCCACAGTGCAGTAGGCTTTCCTGGAAGTGTGTTGTGGAGTTGAAGTGCTCATTCATGAGATGATTTTATGGTTCTAGGTGTTACACGTTACCTGTTCAGTAGATGCAATATGCTTTTGTTGCTTGATATGCAGTTACCCTGGGCAAATGCTTAGTGTTCTCAAACTCTACCTGGACAGAGTTTCTGGGTACAATAAAGGAAATGTATCCAGAAATATTCAGAGAGACAGTAGTGTTACAGGCACAATTAAGTAGGAAGATGATGACTTTTCTGCCAGAGATCCTAAGGGAAGCTGATCCTGACATGCAGAGTTCAGTTTGTGTCCATGATGCCTTTCTGCTTCTAGCTATTAATAGCAATGAAGGAAGCATTTGGATTTACCGTTGCCTTTCCTAACGGGAACCGAACCTTTAAAATGAAAATTACTAAATCAAGAGAGCTTTAGCTCCTTAGATAGAGATGATGCGGTCTCTCACACGGCTTCTTTAGAAGAATCTGGCATCTAAGACAACAACAGAATTAAGCAAAGTGAAAGCCTAAGAACTTTGATAGGATTTTCATTGTACTGACCAAAGCTAATAAAAGTCTGACACTGTTTTAGTATTGAAATACAGATATGCTGGTGTATGGAATACAGATTTACAGAACCATTACTTCATATACATCTGTTAAAAGGCAAACATGAAGTAATTCCTTTCTCATTGATGCTTTCCAAAACGGAGTTGGGCTGCAGTAGAACACTGAAAGATTGTTTACTGTTCTATCAATTTGCACTTTCCTCTTTGTTTTAAACTTAACATTGTGTAAACGTTTCACTTGTTTGCATGACTTCTTTTATAGCTTTGTATTATTAATGTGCTCTTTTACTGTTGGAAAAATATTCATTGTTCTTTGTAGCAGGGCAGTTTTTAGCTGAAGATGTAGATGAATACTTAATTCTGTGTAGCTTTGTCTATAAGTTAAGACCTTCTTTTTGTGTTGCATGTTACAGAAATATTTCAATGTTTCCTATCAGCCCGTGAAGTAGCTCGCAGTCGGGATCGAGATAGGATGAACACTGGGACAGGGACTAGACTTGATGATCCACCTCCTCAGTCTCAGCAGGAACGAAGAATCAGCACTGATCTGACAGAAGGTCAGGATGTGTACACTGCTGCGTGCAACTCTGTCATCCACAGATGTGCCTTATTGATCTTAGGAGTAAGCCCTGTTATCGAGGAGCTCCAGAAACGAAGGGAGGATGGACAGTTACAGCAACCTCCCTCTACTGCTCCTGAGGGGATTGGACTCATGACAAGGTGAGGTTTGCTGACTCCTTAGAATAGTTAACTCTTCTTTGCTTTTTTGTAACTGACTAAATAACCTCAGTCTTCCTCTGAGGATTCTTGGATTTTTTTTTAAAAAGAAGATTTTTGCCTAGAGCCATGATATTTTTTTGGCTGAGAATGAAGATTTTTCTTAATTTCCTTTGTCCAAATTAACTAAACTTTAATAAGAGTTTTATTCTATGTGGACCATATCTACTTCTCAAAGTTGGGCTTAATGATGAATAGTAATGAAGTCCATATCATCAGGTGTACAGATAATGGAAATGGAAAACTATTTTTCCTAAGATTTGTTTACATGTCTGTCTTTTTTAGTACCGTATCTGTATATTCTTGAACTTTACCAATGTCCTATGTAGTAGTATCAAAAAAAAAAAAGTAGCATGTTTGAAAGCAAAACTTTCAAAGCCTATTATGAAAAAAGTGTTGTTCATGATTGTTTTTTATAAATATTTCTAGCATATTGGCATATGCAAGACACTGTTGTTAGGTATAAGAGAATGACAAAATAAAACCAAACAGTTCACTGAGTTGGAGAAGTGTATAATTTAAGTAGTGTAAGTACTATATAATGCATTTTAATTTTAATAACCTGAGATACTATTGGTAACACAGTTTTATCCCAAACTTGACCCATTTAAACTTTTATTCTAGAGATTTTTCTCAGTGTTTATTAGAACATAACAAAGGAATTGTGTAGCAGGTGTTACTAGTGAACTCCTACGTCTACGTCAGCTTTTAGTGTACAGAAACTTTGCTCTGATATTTTAAATGAAGATGCTGACGACAAGTTCAGAGGGAGACTATATATGTTCAGTACCCTCTTATTATTTTTACCTCTTTTTGGAAATGTAGTCCTTTAAAGCATGGGTGGCTGACACTGTCACTGTCAAAGTGGCTTTCATCTCCAGCATGTTAGCTTTAGAATGCTTTTTATGAGTGGGTTTTCAGTAAGTTCAGTGCTTTTTCACCTACTTACTGTATCTCTGTTTTCTTATTCTCACAGCTCAGAGGTGTTTGTGTATACTTACAGAATGTAATACTTAACATGGCACTTGAGTGATAGTCATTGGAGGTTGCTATTTGTTCAGTTGACCGATAAGGGTGTTAAGAAGTAACAAAATTTACTAATACCGTTTAGAAGCATAATAATTGTGATATTCTGTGATAGTCTCACATGCTCCCAAATGAAACGGTGGTACCTGCTGAATTTACTATCAGCTCTTATTTTTGCCTAATATCAGTTCTTTCTTTCTGTGCGTGCACGAATGTGTGTGCACCTGAAGCAGGAGTGAAAGTCTTACAGCAGAAAGTCGCTCAATCCATGCAAACTCAAACTACAGACTGATTAAATCAAGAAGTGAATCTGATTTATCTCAGCCAGAATCAGATGAAGAAGGTTATTCATTGGTAAGTAAAACAGCATTATGTATTTAGAGTTTGTCAGTAATTACTTAGGTGGGAAGTACATCTGGAACATTTGTTTAATACTGTGTTTCAGTATGGAGATCTCTTTTAGTAACCACAGCTCTCAAGAGAAAATAATGGTGCTAAACAAACAAACTGAAATTATTATAACTCTGTTAACTTCCTCTTTTATGTGTGAGGGATGCATTTTAAATAGTCAAATATTATACACCACATATGTTCACCTAAAGAAATGAGGCTTTTCTTAATCTTTGAATCTAGAGTGGAAGACGAAACGTTGATTTGGATTTGGCATCATCACACAGAAAGAGGGGTGAGTTTTATTTTTCACCTAGCGAATATTGACATGATAAATATGTTAGTGTTTCTTCAGTTAAAATGTGTTTGAGTTAAATACACTACATAATGGCAATTGGGATCTTAAAACTCAGTATTTAAAAATAACATTTAAAATAATTATTACCTACTGTTTCTTGTGCAAAGTTCTGTTTATTTGTGGAGTGGTTATAGTATTTCCTAGGTTATAACTATTTGTTGTAGATACTTGAATTGCAATGCTCTTGACACAATTGAGGATTTCTGTGAGGTCAAATGAATTATGAACTTTTATTCTGTTCAGTATAAAATAGAACACTTTATTCTTGTGTTAACAATGAACTTTTTCCCTAAAATGTGCTTGAACATGGAGAATTTGTATCCAGAAAATACCACTTCAGTTTTTGCATCTTCTCAACACCAGCATACCTACAGAATCAAGCAACCTCTTCCTCCCTTACTCCAATATAAATCCAATTTTAGCTTTTGTACTAATTTTTGTTGCTGCTTCATTCTGGGGAATCTTAATGAACTTTTTTGCAGAAAGTAGTGGAAGGAGCAGAGGATGTTTCTTTACACAGAAACCGGAAAGTCCCACTTTGCTCCGAATGCTGCAGACTCTCTGGTAGAATCACGACTTGGGTCTGTTATACCTATAAAAATCTTGGGAAGAGGTTACCAGGAACTAGGCTGGGCTATGATACACTTTAATTACGGAAGCGTTAATCCCGTTAGGTGATATAAGAGTTCTAGTTTAATAGCCTTCATCACTAAGCAGAGTACTGAGGAGTCACTTGTTTTTTTAAGTTTTTTGGAATTCTAAAGCACACCCAATGGCAGTGCTCATTGCACTTCACTTTGTAAATAATGTGGAAAGAAATTCCTTGGATGTGGATAATCAATTGAACCAGCTGAGTAAATAAAGAACTTTACAGGTTTACAATGACAGCAGGATGTATGCTGGCATCCTTGGCGTTAGAAGATGGGATAGCCTCTGTCAGCACTCTGATCTGCAGTGTATTCTTTGAAGCCAGCATTTTTAGCTTTGCCATTAATCTGATACAGAGTTATCTTCACTTGCTTTCCTTTTTATCCTAAAAGTAATCCAGGAAATCATTTTGGGTTAGATCTGAGATACAGTACGTTTTATGGTTCCTGAACTGTTGGTTAGGCCAAGGAGGTTGTTTTGGTCACGGGCTCCAGGAGATAAGCAATAATGAAGGAACAGACTTTATCAACTAACCAGTCTATAGAAGCTTGCTATTGCAGAAGAAAGTAAGGTTCTGTGCCAGGTGTGTAACACTGAGGAGAAAGAGGGGTAAATGCAGTTATCTGTCCAGAACCTAAAGAAGCTCAGATAGCTCATTTGCAAACTGAACTCAATGACTACAAATATGGATAGCTGTTTTCTGGTGCTGGAGGACTTAGTTGCTGTCCCATGGTAGGGACTTACAGCTGAACTTTTCTAATCTTTGTTGGATTGAATGTAGAGTAGGCAGTGTTAAGTGGGAAAGAACAAGTGGAGTTTTAAAGAGCTGTTGGAACCACCTCTCATTTCTTTCAGTTGAAGTTTATTATTCAACAAATGCAATCATGTTTCCTGTTACGTATGTGTTTTAGAACAATATCTTACTGCAGTTACTTGCAGCAGTCCCTTGGAAGTATTTGTTCTCTTAAGTGTGTCTCTCTACACTGTGTGAAGGAGGTTGACAAGCAGAGCTAATTGGAAAGCAAGGTGTTTCCTGACGAAATTTCCTTCTGTCACCATCGTTTTTTCCCTGTATGCTGTGCTATTTTAGAGACTTAAGAGAGAGTTTTCACTAAAAAAATGTCCTTAATATGTGAACATGAGGTTCCTCCCATCTGTTCTTAACAAGTCTACTAGAATTTAACCACAGTACTTGTTATGGAACTGCGGCCACACATGGTGTTTCCAGCTGAGGTTTTGTAGGTTTAATTTATCCTCAACTATATACAGAGTATTTGATCCTCCTGAAGTTGTCCAAATAGTGGACCGTGTATAGGGAGGCGTTCTTTTGTAACAGGAAAGAGAGTAATTTCCTCTGGAGCAGATTGGCTTATTTTGGAACTTCTGTTTATTCAATGCAGCAACTCGGTATTCAAAATTCAGATCAAATTTCTGTAATAATTGAATCTCATTATTGGTTATAGTCTGTTTTATGGTATCAAAGCTGTTCCTATTCATAAATAGCAATATAGAAAGCTAGCAGTAGGAAAACTACTAATACAATACGTTGTTTCTGTGGTCTGGCAGGTGAGTGTGGAAGGAAAGCATTCTCTTTTTACTCAACTTCTTGGCCACAGTCCAATCTTTAAACTAATTGCTTTCTTCATCTATTGTGTCTATTCAGAATGATGACTGCAGTATTTCTACTTCAGCCTGAGGATCCTTTGAATATCTTGTTCCTTGCTATTAGTTATTGCTGAATTTGTAAACCTTTCCTTCCATTTCTGAAAAAAAAAAATAATGTATTTCTCAATACTTTGTCATGAGGGTTGATGAGCACATTAATATTTCCCCCTCATATCTAACCCCTTTGGGATTTTTTTGTTGCTGTTGTTTAGATTATTTCTTTTCAGTTTTGCAGTTCCAGAGAGTATACCTCAAATCGTTGTACTTACCCTGTACAGTCCCTGCAGATACTGTACACTGCAGTAGGTACTTAACAGTGAAGAATGTGTATTGACCACTGGAATCATAAACATAGTTACAGAGACAGAAACGAGAGTTCTCCAGTCTTGGGTCTTCTTATTTCATGTAAATCTTCGTTCAGTGAATTTCAGTGTGCTTGTGTGTACTGTAATATTTTACTAACATAATTGGGCAAGTCTGAAAAAAGCAGCAACTGCAATGAAACCCAAATTAAATGGAAATAATTTTGTGTGTCTGTAACAATATGAATTCTACATTTTGAAATGGAAAGATCATGTTTGAGTAAGGGATGTAAACATGTCTTGGTGTGTGTATAAGTGTGTTACAAGGGTTGGGTATTTTCCCTGAAATAGATGGAGAACTTATGAAGTCTATTACCTAGGCTATACTAATTCAAGGCAAGAGTAAATATTTTTTCTCCTAAACTTCGCTGCTTGATATACTGTTATATTGATTCCAATGAGACTGATCATTTAAGTCTTAAAATAATACGAGGAAGAGATTTATGAATGTGTTACTTTCTGTTTCAACTGTCTGCTTTTGTCTTCTGATTCTTGTGTGGTGTAGTGTATTTACTCCTTTTTGGCCAGTTGAGCCCCAGAAAAAAGAAGAGCTTCAAGCAAGTAACTGATGGCATGTTTATTTTTTTGTCTCTATAGCTTCCCTACATATTTTATGTTTTATGAAGTGTGTATTCAGCTGTGCCACATTCATTTAGACAACTCATTATTACAGGCTGGCTTATAAGGACAAGTAAACTGTTTGGTTTTTTTTTTTTTTCCATAAGCTTAAAGTTTATTCTTACGTGCAACTATTCATGTGATTGTAGAGGCTGATGGAAGTGCTAAGCTGCAGTCAATTCTGTGTAATTGATATTACACAGAATTGAGCTAAGTTCTAATATACAATCATACTTTTGATTCTTTATTGATATTTAACATCTTCAAGGAAAACAAAACTACTTTGTCTTAGATTTGTGTGTCCTAATTGTTAAATATTTTTAATTCTGAAATGTACTGCTTTGTCTTCTGACATATTTGGTTTTAAACTCTACGCTTTTGTTTATAGCTATTCTTATCTTACATTTAATCTGCATCTTATAATCGTTGGACTTTTTTCCTAATTTGAAACAACTTTAAATTGCTCTTTCATTTAAATATTCGTGCATTTATTATGAAATTACTAGCTAAGAACTTAACTTTATTCAAATAGGAAAAAGTTCAGGTGGTGGTGGGTTTTTCTAATAAGGTCTGTTGATTATCAGAACTAAATTTTATTCTGATGTTCTGTTCCTTGAAAGGTCTACTAAAGCTTATTATTTAAGACAATGTAATTGCTTTTTATTTCTTTATAAATGCTTTGATTTTGTGCTGTAATTCATAGTTGGCATGGCATAGGGTAGGAAGCCAGTGTCGCTTGCGATGCGTTAAGCTCTGCTGCTGTTGAAAGACTGTATGGTCTAAGGAGGCTTTTGAAATAGTTGTTGCTACATGGGCAGCAGTTTGTGGACTCAGTAATGATTTAGCTACTCTTCCTTTGGGAAATCTGAGGCTTCATTTATCCTCTCGTTTGGACTCTGGTCACCATACATACGCTAGGAAACTTTCTGCATGAAACTGAGAATTTTCACAGAATCACAGAGTATCAGGGATTGGAAGGGACCTGGAAAGATCATCTAGTGCAATCCCCCTGCCAGAGCAAGAACACCTAGAGCAGGTCACACAGGAACGCGGCTGGATGGGTTTTGAATGTCTCCAGAGAAGGAGACTCCACAACCTCCCTGGGCAGCCGGTTCCAGTGTTCTGTCACCCTCACTGTGAAAAAGTTTTTCCTCATTTGTAAGTGGAACCTCTTGTGTTCCAACTTGTACCCATTGCCCTCGTCCTGTCAGTGGCTGTCACTGAGAAGAGCCTGGCTCCATCCTCCTGACACTCACCCTTTATGTATTTATAAACATGAATGAGGTCACCCCTCACTCTCCTCTTCTTCAAGCTGAAGAGACCCTTTTTTTAGCACCCTTTGATTATACTCTGTATTATACCTTATCTTTATCACCTGTCACTTCACCATGTGACTTGTTTTAAAGCTCTCTATTAAAAACTAAGTAGTATAAGAATTAATATTAAAATTAGAGTAAGGTGGTATTTCTCTCTCTACTTTTGTTTTAAATATTGTTACCAGGCTTTTAAATATTGTTACCAGGTTACTCTATTACTATTGAGTAATAGAATTTCTTTAAGTTCTTTCCTAGTAAATGTGACAAACAGATTGTTCTCTGTAAACCAGGTAATATTGCTGTGTTACATAAAGCAGCAGAAATTAGATTATGCTTTGAAAAGTGGTGCTTACATTTAATCTTTGTGTTATCCAAAATAAACTTGTGTGTGTATACTTCTGTCAAATACGTTATAAGAGTAAGTATTGTGATGGTTCTTTCTGAAACCATTGCAATTTTGTTTAGTGGCAAGTGTAAGGAGCATCATCCAAATGCACATGAACACTGTTTACAGAAAAAGGAAATGGAATGTGAACAGGTTTTCATAATTCATAGCCCTGACAATTACATTTTTATCTACTAAGTGGAGATCAGCTACCTAATTTATAAAGAAAAACCAAAATTTCACAGTACTTTGAATTTGCAGATTGCATAAAGGTGCTAGTTGTGATGTGCAGGTGCAGATCGGTTAACAGAATAACAGCACTTTGCTTTCGTCTCAGGAAAAGAACGGTGTGGAATCATTGCTAGGAAAGTCGTCCTAAGTTAAAAAATCCCCATGTGTCTGTCCTTGTTCCTGTGAGCAGGTCCTTACAAAGCTGCTGGGGGTGGGCGGGGTTTAAAGGAGGTCCTGAGACTAGTACACTCACTAGTACGCTGACTAGTACTCGTCACTGATGAAAGAGACTTTCAACAGATTAATCTCTATGAATTTGTGACTATTTCTTCAAAATGGCTATGTTTAATAATGTTTGAGACCGATACCTTTCAGGCAGATTTAAAAAACGGAAGTGTTAATGTAAATTTATGAGTGCTGTGAATGGGTTCTGATTCTCCAAATTATATCTGTAGCTCATTGTGCACAAGAGGCATTAATATTTAAAAATTATATGAGATTATTCAAGATAATTTAGAATTTTGATGTGAATTTAAATATGCACTAGGTTTCCATATAGGTCTCCAGACATTACCTATCTGTAGAGATGGCTAGTTCTTTTGCTCAGGGTCTGCCTTGTTGTTATACCTTGTATAGCTCCAAATCAGCTAACAGCATTTACAAAAAACATAAAATCAACTTGTACTGATAGGTATAATTAACTGAGGATAAAGCTGATGATGATGACTTCAGTGACATTGCACTCATTGGTGCCAGGGATATTCTAGCAAAACTCTTTTGGAAAATGAGATAAAACATGGTGATAAATAAGTTCCGTACTGCAGGTTGATGACTGATGTTTATTTGAAGAAGTACAGTTATTATTGATGGTAAAGTTTCAGGTAGTGTAATGACATGGCAATGTAATAGGAAATACTTAAAAATACTTATGAAATTGCCATATGATGAGGAAACAGATCTAATACACACTGTAGATAGTATTTAATACGCCTATATGCGTTTATCTTGAATCATAACAAAGTAAATGCTGTCTGTTACTCTAAAGTAAAAATTTTCTTGTCCCTTCTGCAATCATGAATTCTGCAATTATTTCATCCAAAATAACACTGTGTTTTTTCAAAACTATAAAATATGTAGTGGCTCGATTGTAACCAAAAAAAGCACTCTTGTTTTGTATTTAGCCCTTAAAAGAAATATCTAACGTGCACAATTTCTGTTGTAGCAGATTGTTTCTTTACGATTTTGTCATTTAGCTGCAAAGCATTTTTATTCAGTGTTTTAGCTTAAAGCTGAGCGGTCTGAGTGGCTTCTGTCCTTTTGTTTTCTCACTTGGCAGCGTGTTGCAATACTGCTTAACATAATTAAAAGAAATACAGCTTTTCCTGTAGGGAAATTGCTGTTAGTGTAAATCGGGTGTTTTGCTCTAAGTTGCTTAATGCATGGTACAATTAACATGAATATCCCATTTGCCACCTGTATGAATAGCAACAGTTCAATCTTTACCTACTGTCATAATGTGTTATGTGGTAAACTGGAATTTATGAGACTTCATTATGTATATCTTTAGGAGCAATACACAGTCAAGTGGAACCTTTAAGTGATTCATGGGCTCGACTAAAACACGGCAGAGATTGGTTATATACCTCCTCCTACTCATTTGTTGAGTCCGATTTTGATCTCTCAAGATCCCTTGGAGTTCATACTTTGATTGAAAATGTTGTCAGCTTTGTAAGTGGAGATGTGGGAAACTCGCCAGGATTTAAGGAACCAGAAGAGAGTATGTCCACCAGTCCACAAGCATCAATAATTGCAATGGAACAGCAGCAGTTGAGGGCTGAGGTAAGTTTCAGTTCAACGCTTTTTCTTATTCTTCATACATTATGCTCATTTTATGGATTTTTAAAAACATTGTCCGATTTCTGTCTACTGAGGACATTTTTCTGTCTTTTGTGTTAAAGTATCTTAACTGGAACTGCAAACTTTATGTAAATAAATTCCAAAATGAAACTTGAAGAATTGCCATAAAAAAAAAATTATGAGAAAACAGCTACTTTATTTGTTCTCACTTAAAATTGAAGACAAGCTAATTCTAATTTCTAAGGATACATGCTACTTACTTAATACTGTCTTTTGCCTGCCTTTATTTTTAGCTTCGTCTGGAAGCACTTCATCAGATTTTAGTGCTTCTATCAGGGATGGAGGAAAAAGGCAGTGTGCCATTAATGGGAAGTCGTCAAGTACCAGGATTTCAGTCGTCTTCGTTGCTTACTTCTGTTAGACTACAATTTCTTGCTGGCTGCTTTGGTTTGGGCACTGTAGGACATGCAGGCACCAAAGGAGAGAGTGTAAGATTGCATCACTACCAGGTATGGATTTTAATCGTTTCTGCTGTTTCAATAACCAGATGATAAAAATGTATCAGTTCTTTTAATATTTACTTGTTTGACCCAGGATGGTATCAGGGCAGCTAAGAGAAGTATTCAAATTGAAATCCAAGTGGCTGTGCACAAAATTTACCAGCAATTATCTGCTACATTAGAAAGAGCTCTGCAAGCTAATAAGCATCACATAGGTAAGTGAAAACAAGATTTGCAAAATATGTCCTCTGATACACAGTACAACAGCTTATATGTTTAAAAAACAGACTTTGACGTTAGTGACCAGAATTCACTGAAGTGTGTGACTTCTTTTCCTGAGAGAGCTTTTTCTGGCTTAATTTTGCTTCTGCCTTTTCTTTTTTTGTCTTCATTTTCTTCAAGTGTTGGCCCTTTTTATTTTAATACTTTTAAGTATTGTCAACCTTTCTATTCCCCATACCACAGTCTTCCACAGTCACCCATGTCTTTGGGATTTCAAAGTGATTTTTAACTTTTTCAGGGGTAAGGAGTTTCTTGAAGTCTCCCATCTTTTTTTTTTTTCTTTTGTTCAAGTGAACTTTCTTTAAACCCAAACCCAAGGAACAGGGCATCTTGTCTGTTTGGAAATCTTGCTCTGTCTTGTGGCCTTCTGTACCCTTCTCTACATAGATATTGTTGTGTGCTTTTATTCCTAAGGATGGATGGAACTCTGCACCTCTTTGTGCCTTTGTACATGCACTGAGTGAAAGCTTCTGTACAGAAGAGAGTTATATAATTTAATTTGTTGGTAGAGATTAATGGACACTCTTACCTGAATTATGGTGGTGTTTCACTTATGATTAAAATGAAATTGAAAAAAATTTCTTGAGGGGCAACCTGATGTACAAGTAGAAGATTAAATATTTCACCCGATTACCCATACTCTGGAGAGAAAATTGTGGTTTTGAGATTGAGCCTCAGAACATTTACATCACAAACTAGATCTACATGATATTCTTCCTTGAACAACCTTGACATAACAGTGGCATTGAGTTGAGGGGGCTATGATGGTACATCAGAAAGACTACTTCAAAGAGTCTGACAACGAAGGCTAACTCTTTTACTTGATAATTTAACTAATTAAATTTTATTTTAAAAATTATCTGTTGTTCTTCTGCCTTGGTATTCTTACTCTAAACAGCTTATTAATTAAAACCCTCCTTTATTTTAATCTTAGAAGCACAACAGCGTCTTCTGTTGGTAACAGTCTTTGCTCTAAGTGTGCACTATCAGCCTGTTGATGTCTCCTTGGCCATTTCTACTGGTCTGCTCAATGTGCTGTCACAGTTGTGTGGCACAGACACCATGTTAGGACAACCACTGCAGTTGCTGCCCAAAACTGGTATTTCTCAGCTCAGCACAGCTTTGAAAGTAGCCAGTACAAGACTACTTCAGATCCTCGCTATCACAACAGGGTAAGTGTGACGTGCTCCCTTACTTTCAGAAAACTTACCTTTTCAGTTTTTCATCACCCTTTAAAATAACTTTTCTTTGGTGTGAGCTTTCTTTAGGACAATAGAGATGTTCAGAAGCACGTAAGTGAAGAGGAAGGAGGGTAGAATAGTCTCGTTATTCATAAGAGGCACATAAGACTGATGAGTATTTTTAAATTGGAACAGAATTGTTAGATCTTTATGGTCTGTAAACATTGCATTCTAGTACTCCCAATTTTTTATTTTTATATTTTGGTTTGGATTTGTATCTAGATCTGTTCAGTTGATACGATGAGGCTTAATTTTGTTGTGCAAAGCAATACCAATAATGTGGTAGGAGTTCTTCAGAGCAGTACCTTGTGCTTTAATTCAGAATATAGGGTAACTTTCTGAGGAATACTGACCTCTGCTAGACCAGGGAACAGCATCCAAAATCCTGTCAACACTTAAATATTTAGTTCAACTCAGTAAAGAAAAAAGCAATGGCGAAAGTATTTTCTATTTAGAGCAAGAGTATTATTTAATACTCAATATTCAGTACATGCATCTTCATTTCAGCATTCATACACACATTGCATTTACCTGCCAAATCTGTTATGTAAAAAAACCCCAATAAACTAACCCACACTAAAAAAAAAAAAAACCAAACCAACTCACAAAACCAACACCCTATATTCAGAAGTTGCAGTGGAGTTATGTTTAATTGACTTAGTTATTATTTTTCTCCTAGCAAGTACTGGGAATGTTACCATTTAATTCCAAAGATTGGACCGTTTTAAAGTGTCTTAAAAATAGTGTACAAATAAGAATAATCTGCCAGGCATATGGTTGAGGATGAGCAAAAATAACCTGCTGTAACTGAATGAATTAGAGTGAGTGATGTGTTAGGCCCAGTTGTCACTTGCACTGAGTTTGTAGTTGTATCTTCTATGTGATTTATGTTCCTTGGATCAGCTCTCAAATACTCTTACATTTACTTTTGTGTGTGTGTGTGTGTGTGTATAGAACCTATGCTGACAAACTGAGCCCAAAGGTGGTCCAGTCTTTGCTGGATTTATTATGCAGTCAGCTGAAGAACTTGTTGTCACAAGCTGGTGTGATGCTCATGGCCTCCTTTGGAGAAGGGGAAGGTGAGGAAGATGAAGTGGAATCAAAAAAGACAGATTCAAATGGGGATAATGAGAAGAGAGACTTCAGAGGTAATTATCTTGCATCGTTTCTGTGACAATTTTGAAATACCAGAAAACTTAAACCACTGAATGCTGAGGCCCTCACTCACTTGGCTGTATTGATTATTGTTGAGTCATTCGTAACTCTGTAAATTTGATTAAATAAAGTCATCAAATATTTTTGTGCTCAATTCAGATTTATGTAATTAGATTTATATCAATAATTGATACATAAATCAATTTAAAGATAGGAGCAGGTTGAGAATAAGAATTATTCCATCTGGTTTGGAATTGGGAGGAGAGAATACTGTATTCCTCAAAAAATGAGTGAGTGGTAGTAGTGGTTTTCATAAATGCAGTTGTAGAAATGTGATTGTCTAAGTTTTAAACTGCAAATAATACAGCTTAATTCTGGAAATTGTTACATTTGCTTTGTATTATGCAGTTTTGCAATCTGAAGGGATGGGAAGAGGTTTACCCTACCCTGTCATGCTAAAAAAATCTGCAACAAAAATTTTCTGAAATATTAGTATCTTCATAATTTGCAGTCTCTTAATGAATTTGAATTGCTGTGGAAATTCTGTATTTGAAGAAATTTTTACGTGTAGCTTGGTTTTATGTGTATATGTGGTTTTAGTGGTGCTTACAACTGTCTTCTCTTATAAATAATGCAATGGTTGATGATTTCAAAAGATAATTAATTAATTAGAAATTAGGATCTGAGGTCTTCTCTTTCCAAAAACATTTTCGTGGTAAAAATGCCTTGTAGTACAAATCAGGGATGTGTTTTTGGGTGGATATGCCTTGAAGGTAGCTGCAGCCCGTGGAGACCCAATGCAGGAGTAGAAGTCTGGCAGGAACTGTGGCTTTTAGGGGACATGCTTCAGCAGTCTGTTCCTGAAGAACTGTACCCTGTGGAAAAGGATCCACAGTGGAACAGTTCTTGGAAGAAATGTGGCCTATAGGAAGGACCTATTATGGAGCAGAAATTGTAGAAACAAAGTGTTACAAAGTGAGCACAATCCCCTCACATTCCTGATTCCCCTGCTTGGCTGGAGGGTGGGAAGGTAGAAGAGTTAGGAGTGAAGACAACTGTTCTCTGGGAAGCAGAGGTGGGTGCAGGGAAGGTGTTTCAATTTTGTCTTCTTTTCTCACTAGCCTATTCTATTTTTGGCAATAAATTAACCTTCCCCAAGGTGAATCCATTTAGCCTGTGAAGGTAGTTGCTAAGTTATCTCAGAAACCTTGTCCTGACCCACAAACTTTCCCATCTTATTTCCCCCCCATCTTGCTGTGGAGCAGAAGTGAGAGAGCGGTTTGGTGAGCCCCCATCAGCCAGCCAAGGAAAACAGACAGCCATCTTGTAATAACTGATTGCTGTATTTTTACTTACAGAACATTTATTAACGTTCTGTAAGTAAAAAAAATGTGTTAATAATAAGCATTATTTTTACTTACAGAACCTTTGTTGCCAGTAACAAGGACTGCTAGTAAGGTTGTGATAATAAGGTCGTAAATAAAAACTTCTAATTTAACTTCCTAGCTGCCCTCCGAAAGCAACATGCAGCAGAATTGCACTTGGGAGATTTTCTTGTTTTTCTACGTCGAGTTGTGTCTTCAAAAGCAATTCAGTCAAAAATGGCATCTCCAAAGTGGACAGAAGTACTTCTTAATATTGCTTCTCAGAAATGTTGCTCAGGTATGATCTTTTCAAAATGTAGTTAAGGTTTATTTGCATTTCTGTAGTGCAGTTCCTAAAAATCGATCGTGTTAGAACATGTGTTACATAGCGAACAGCTGGAACTAACTTCAGTAGACGTACACACTAGTTACACTTGTTACACAGTTGTGCGCTGGTGGTATGCAGCTGGCATTAGAGGTGTGTGCCTGATGCAGAAGTCACTTTCAGATCATTAAACATACTGTTCCATCTTTAGGAATTCCCCTGGTTGGCAATTTGAGGACTAGACTTCTTGCACTTCATGTACTGGAAGCTGTATTACCTGCTTGTGAATCTGGCGTTGAGGATGATCAAATGGCTCAGGTCTTTATATTTTGTTATAAGCTTTTACACCTGTTTCTCCAAAAAGTCTCATTAAACTTCTAAATGTCTTATAGGTTTGTTCAGAATCCAAATCAAGTGAGGCTCAGTGTAGTTACTTGCCTATCTAAGAGCACTAAATATTTTAATATCTATACAAACTACAAAGCAAAGTAAAAAACTATTATTTGTTGTCCTCATCTTGGACTTACAGTGATCTGAATGATATTCTAATACACCAGGTTGTTGAACGCTTATTTTCACTTCTGTCTGACTGCATGTGGGAGACTCCAATAGCTCAGGCTAAACATGCAATTCAAATAAAGGAGAAAGAACAAGAAATGAAGCTACAGGTAATGATGCTTTTACTTTCTCTCTTGATGGAATGCAGTTGAGTTATATTTACCACAAGTAATTTTGTCCTGTTTCTGATAGAAGCAAGGGGAGTCTGAAGATGAAGATGAGAATCTTCCCATACAGGAAGTGTCCTTTGATCCTGAGAAAGCTCAGTGCTGCATAGTGGAGAATGGGCAGATTCTAACTCATGGAAGTGGAGGTAAAGGATATGGTTTAGCATCCACTGGAGTTACTTCTGGGTGTTACCAGTGGAAGGTAGGTTGCATAAAAGTGTATTTCTTAACCTCTCTTACTTGGTTTTGGAAATTACTATGATTTCTAAGTAACAAGTACCTACTTTTTTTCCCTTATGACAACATTCTTGAGTAAATGACATTTTGGCAGTGTTAAACTTGCAATTGGGCTCGATCTTAAGGGTCTTTTCCAACATAAATGATTCTCTAATTCTATGATTTTCAATTCAAAGTGAAGAGCTTGTGGCTGTTTTTGAGCACTCCCATTTGAGTATTTCAGTACCCAGATTGGAATGAATTTATGTTGTGTATTTGCAGAGGTGATGGGACTTGTCCCTAAGGTCCAGAGTCAGCACAGATGTGCATTGTCTTGCAAAAGTTACCTACTGAAATACGTAGATTTTGAATCTTTTCTTTAGAAAAACACTTCAAAAAACCTTTCCTTTTCTTGCAAAAACACACATCAGTCTGACTGACAAGACCAGAATTGAGTACATGATCTTAAGAGTGATTCTGGGGGGAGTGTAGGTACATACGCAGTTGCAATCCTTGTTAGTACCATCTTTGAGCATTACACTTTTACTTTTTTAATTTGAATCTGTGTTAGTCACTCACTGTGAACCTGATGAGTCAAGTTTATTTATTTCTGTAATACTATTTTAGCATTTGTAACCCAACTTCTGGATGAGTATGTTTTGAGTCTGGAAAAAGCACAACTTCTTTGTGTATTTGCATGCAGTTTTCTTAGTTACTAGTACGTTAAGTTTAAAGGACTTGGTAATGACTGACCTTACACACCTAAGATGTGTTAGAGGCACAGCATGATTTTAGCATAATAGCTTATTTTTTTTTATTAAAAGCATCCTGAGTAAAATAGAAGTATGTATAAACATAAGTAAATTTTCATTGCTTTATTGTGTTAAAATGTCTGTTCTTGATTTTTTTTTTCCCCATCTGTTTTGTTTTGCCTGCTAGTTCTACATTGTGAAGGAGAATCGAGGCAATGAAGGCACATGCGTAGGAGTTTCCCGCTGGCCAGTACACGATTTTAACCATCGCACTACCTCAGATATGTGGCTATACAGAGCCTATAGTGGTAACCTTTACCACAATGGAGAACAAACTTTGACTCTGTCCAGCTTTACCCAAGGAGATTTCATCACATGTGTATTAGATATGGAAGCAAGAACTATTTCCTTTGGTAAAAATGGAGAGGTATTAAACATTAACTGATTTTTGGTGTTTTTTGCAGCAGTAATTTGGCATTGGATATCTTGTATAAAGCTAAGCATCGTAGTTAATACGTGTGCCAGTTTCAGCACTTACAAAAGTTATAATGCTGGTGTAACTTTCCATGGTTTTGCTTGTTAAGGTGTTCTAAATTTGGGGGATTTTGTTTTTTAACTAGGAACCAAAACTAGCTTTTGAAGATGTGGATGCAGCGGAGTTGTACCCTTGTGTTATGTTCTATAGCAGTAATCCAGGAGAAAAGGTAATTAAATGGTCATCTGCATAGGCATGCTAGGCTAGGGTGGGATAAAGTCAATATTCTTCATAACAGCCCATATGGTGCTGTGTTTTGGATTAATGACCAAAACGTTATTATAGTGTTACAGTCCCTCAACATCTCACTTTGTCCCTTCTGATTCTCTTCCCCATCTTGCTGGGGGGAGCAGTCGAGTGGTTGTGTGGGCCTTAGCTGCCTTCCCAGGGTTAACCCTCAACAATAGGTCACAAGTTTATCCTTTCCCTTCCGTTCTCCTCTGTGTCTGTGATAATGGAAGTTAAGGGTTTTGGGGGTGGGGGTGGTAGTTAACAATTGCTGAGGATGTCACTGATTATTCATTTTGGTTTATGACATAAATACTACTACATTACTTGCATGCTAGCCAGAATTTCCAGAAATTCCTATATTGTGCAATCTATTGTAAATTTAAAATAGAATTTATTATTTAGAATTGATTTGCACACCTAATGCCCTACACAAAAAATTGCATTCTCCAGAAACCAGGGGGAATGTAGTATTTGGAATTCCAGATATTCTTACATAAGAAACCATGGACTGTTGTAATTTCAGCATCCTTGAGTTTGAAGGGATGCAGGTTTTGATCAGTGTTAAGGTAGATCTCAAGCAAAAATGACAATGCTAGTATTTTTTTTTTTTATTTAGTAGGGGACTGCTGCGTTTATAAAACAAACTTCTTAGGTATGTTGAGAAGGTAACCTTTGCTCTGTTCTCTTTAAACTCTTAGGTGAAAATCTGTGATATGCAGATGCGTGGTACACCAAGAGATTTGCTACCCGGTGACCCCATCTGTAGTCCTGTTGCTGCAGTACTGGCCGAAGCCACTATCCAACTCATTCGTATCCTTCATCGCACAGACCGTTGGACACAGTGCATCAATAAAAAAATGATGGAAAGACTGAATAAAATCAAAACATGTCTTAAAGAAACAGGCCAAAAGCTGAAGAAAAGTCGCTCAGTTCAGAGTCGAGAAGAGAGTGAGGTGAGAGAGGAGAAAGAAAATAAAGAGGAGGAGAAGAGCAAACACAGTAGGCACGGTCTGGCTGACCTTTCAGAACTGCAGCTGAAGATGCTCTGTGTGGAAGTGTGGCCTGTTCTGGCAGTAATTGGTGGAGTTGATGCTGGTCTTAGAGTTGGAGGTCGGTGTGTACACAAGCAAACTGGACGTCATGCCACCTTGCTTGGAGTAGTGAAGGAAGGCAGTACATCTGCCAAGGTCCAATGGGACGAAGCAGAGATTACTATCAGGTATAGTATGCTTGTTTCCTACACTTCTCATAATCTAGTGGTGTTTTGTGCTTGGAAATCTTCAGAAGTAACACAGGTTTTATGTTAGCCATGCTAATCAATTAATTTAAGCTTAGACTTAAAAATTTGGCTTTTTAAAGCAAATAAATGTTATCAGTAACATTTTTATGCTATCTAGTAATAAAATGTCTTGTATATCAAAATTTGGAATTGATGAGCACCACTAGACTTATTAGATTTGGCCGCTAGGTTTCAGAGTTGTGTGACTAACTTGCCAGTTTTCCTAGATTTGGATGAGTGGTGCTTGTTTCAGAATTGGTATGTATTGGCTAACTAAAACTTTATTACTGTCTTAATTTACTACAGGTTCTTGGTTCTGTGTGTACAGAACACAGATTTTTACTGGGGGTTAGTGTGCACTTTTGTTGTAAATGATGAACTTTGTCCTGAAGAGGGACCTGATAGGTTTCATCAGAGTTGAGAACAGGACTCTTTGCTGCATTGTCATTCTCTTAGGGGACTGGAAATTGCTCTGTGAAGCTTAAGGTGTGGCTAAGGTCAGGAGATGGGAGGGTTCTCTCTTAATGGTGGGTTGGATGATGGTATTCAAATTAATGCTGCCTTGATGTAGTGTTTGATCATTCTCCAGCCTGCCCTAGAGAGCTGCAGGAATGCTCCTGTATTAGGTGTTAACACTCCGGAGTTGTTGCTCTGCAGATGATGGTGAGAACTGGAGAGGAGGCTGGAAGGAGAGATTCCTTTTCCCACCTCTCTTGCAGACGTATCTTCAAAGGGAAGGCACTTGGAAGGAAACTGAAATGAAGCTAGTGGCTTCCCTTGGCTTTGTGGTGCTCTTGCAGGAATTGCCTGTGTTTTTGTGTGGAAAAGATTTGATTCACTACATTTCTTAAACTCCTCCTGCCTGTAGTTTTTAAAAAGTCACTGTCCTTTCTGGGTAATCTGTCCTGATGTAACCAGAGACAATTACCACAAGCCATCAGTAATGTGCTCCTTGTGATAATAGTTGAACAGGAATGTGAGGTCAGTCTAAGCTGTTCCTTAATGTGATAAAAAATTTAGGAGTGTTTTCTTTTTAAGCTTTTATACGTATTCACAAATTCAGCTCAGGGATGATTATAAAATTTGGCTTATGGTAATTTTTCCTAGTAGAAGTCTATTACGTGTTTCTAAATAATACAGCAGAAACCTCTGTCAGCACAGAATTGATAGCTTCTATGATGCTTCTGAGTTTAAATGCTTGTTGAAAACCTGCGCATGCTTTGTTGTCTTTGCTCTGATACCATATCTCCCCATTTTCTGATCATAACCTCATTTCCCCCTGTTTACATTTAATTTTTAGAATTGGTTTATTTTATTAAATATATTTTACATCTTACTTTGCCTACATTATTTCCTGTACTTTCCTCCTGTCTCTCCCTCACTTGCTTTTTCCTGTGTCATTCTGATCTTTATTAAAGCTTCCCAACTTTTTGGTCGCCTAGTGATACCCCATTGTATAATCTGGAGCCCTGCGAACCACTGCCTTTTGACGTAGCAAGATTTCGTGGGCTGACAGCTACCGTGTTGCTGGACCTTACCTATCTGACTGGTATTCATGAAGATATGGGAAAGCAAAGCACCAGGAGACATGAGAAAAAACACAGACGTGAATCTGAAGATAAAGGGGAAATGGACCAGAAGACGGAGGGCGATGCTGGATCAGACACACGATTAGGACAAAGTACTGATGATAACAAAGGACACAGTGCTACAAGCTCTAAGTCAGAAAATGAAATTGCTTCCTTTTCTTTAGAACCATCACCACTAGGTATGGAATCCCAACATCAACCCGCTGAAGGAAGAAAAAAGAATCATGAACATACTCCAAGAAACCACGATATAGTGCAGTCAGAAATCAGAGCAGTACAGCTGTCTTACCTGTATCTTGGTGCTATGAAGTCGCTTAGTGTTCTTCTTAGTTGTAGTAAATACGCTGAACTGCTGTTAATACCAAAAGTCCTGGCAGAAAATGGTCACAACTCTGATTGTGCTAGTTCTCCAGTTGTTCATGAAGACGTTGAAATGCGTGCGGCCTTGCAGTTCCTCATGCGGCACATGGTGAAACGGGCAGTCATGCGCTCACCCATCAAAAGAGCTCTGGGACTGGCAGATTTGGAACGAGCACAAGCCATGATCTACAAATTAGTGGTTCATGGGCTGCTGGAGGATCAGTTTGGAGGCAAACTTAAACAAGGTATATTTTGATAATTACCTAAGCATAGTGGGTTTTTAAAATTTCTATTAAAACTAATAGTAACAGTGGTAATACAAATAATATAATAGTGTAATTTTATAGTGGTTATATTTCAGAGGAAATGTATTTGGACAAAAAACTTTTACAAAGCTTTTTATATATAATACTGATATTTTTGCCTTTTCTCCGGTTTCCTAGTTTAATAAAAAGAGAATGCATATCAGTCAGTCAGAAATACAGAAGTTTCAAATTTCTCTTTAGTACTTTTTAAAAATGAGGAGTTCTGTGTATATTTGTCAGACGGATTCATATGTGACTGTCATAAAGTTCACTGTTAGAAAGTATGATTGTATGTGTGTGTATGTTCAGGATTAAGTAACCTGTGTGTCTGTCTGTGAAAATCTGTAAATCAGGTATGAGGTTTTGGGGTTTAATTTTCTGGGTTTTTTTCTGAGATATTTGGCACTGAGTTGACAGAAGCTGAAGATAAAATATGAATCATTCCTTTTCTTATCTTAATATGTGTATTGCATTCTGCATCTTCAAGGGAAAGTATTAAAATCAGTTTAAACAAAGAAAAAATATCTAAAGTATAAAAGCTAATTACTGTGCTATCTGGTTCTTTACCACCCCAAGGGAAACTTCAAAACCAACCAAAAACTACTTCAAAACTCTTACTTACACAGCTGAGTTTAAAATAGCTTTACAGTTAATCAGCTCTACTTCTGTGTTCTGGAAATTCTTTCCCTTTTGCCTAAGAGAATGCTAGCTGTTATAATCATAAATCTAAATCTAAATATCCTAAGATTTAACCAAGTAATTGGCTTCTGTTATCATCGGGAAAGACTTGTTTACCTTGTATCAGTGTGATTACAGCAAGAACCGATAGACTGATTTCTTTCCACCAGTCCATGAGTTATTGGCAGAAGTATCTGCACACCCCTCTCTTTGGGGGCGAATTTTAAATAACAATAGTTATTTTTGAAAGCTTAGCCACAGCTACTGTTTTGCTTTACGCATTTGTATTAATGTTCCTGTGACATCCTTTTTTCTTTTGTAGAAGTAGATCAACAAGTAGAAGAAGGTGAGCAGTCTCAGCAAGCCCAAACACCAGTTACAACCAGCCCTTCTGCTTCGAGCACAACGTCTTTCATGAGCAGCTCACTGGAGGATACTACCACTGCCACTACTCCAGTAACTGATACTGAAACAGTTCCAGCTTCAGAATCACCTGGTGTTATGCCTCTCAGTCTTCTTAGGTAAAAGAGTTTTATTTTCAGCATGTATGATTTTGTAGGCATAAGGAAGGAATCGTATGGTTTATATGCAATATATGTCTTTAGCTGACTAAGCCTTTGAAAATGCCAGTGTTTGTATTTACTGTCAAGAACTGCCTCTGCAGAGGACAGAGTTTAATTTGTTGCTTTGCCTTGCAGGATATGTTACTAGAAATAAAAAGCTCTTAAATTTTCAGTTTACACAGTATATATCTGTAACATCTGAATTCTTTATGACAGCCAAAAATACCTTCCTTTAATTGTCCTTCAGTTCTCATGTTCATTTAGTATAGTTTAAATTACAAATATCTGAAATTCTGCATTTCTAATGAATAGTTCTTGATTCTAAAACTGAAGTAAGTCTTTGTTTGTAGGTAATGTCCTGCAAGTTAAGACCTCATTTTATCCTACCACTCACTTAAGGAAATGAAAGTACAATAAAGCTAGTTAATCTGCAGAGGCTATTTGTGATGTAGAAGAAAATCTGCTTTACATTGTCTAGAGTTCTGTTCTAAGTTTATTAATTCTGTTGATGTATCTGACCTCTGATCTTAGAGTTTTGCAGAAATAATTTGACAAAAGCCAGAACAACGTCCCATTACCAGGAGAGTGAAAGTAACATACTCACCTGATGTATTAGTCAGACTGAGTTCTGAAAGTGGGGAGATAGGGAAGAGTGTAACTTACCTTCTATCTCCTAGGGCAGCTCTTGGTCTGTGAGGGGTTCTTTTAGGTACATGCCTAAAATGTAACTTTCCAGGCAAAGGTGATAGGAATGACCTGTTCCTACAGGTTTTTTCTGTCTACCTCAATGTATGCATTGTGCTTTACCCTTAAAAAACTTAGTTGCCATAAAGAATGACTTGCCATTCTAATTTGATGTCTTTCTTGAGTCAGACCTTTTTCAGCCTGTCCCTTTTTAATATAAGTGTATATTGTCCTTTTCTTAAAGGCAAATGTTCTCCAGTTATCCTACCACAACTGTACTTCCGGCACGACGTGCTCAGACTCCTCCAATATCTTCTTTACCGACATCTCCTTCAGATGAAGTTGGAAGGAGACAAAGTTTGACTTCGCCTGATTCCCAGTCTGCAAGGCCTGCCAATCGCACAGGTAAACTTCTAGTCAAAATAGATAGAAATGGAGAAAATGTAGTAAATTTGCAGAAGGTCAGTGTATTTTTTTAAGACATTGAAAACCAACAGGATTTCTTTTTAATGCAACTTAATGTGCAAAGCATTGTTGGAAACTATCTTAAGACAAAAATCTACAGATTGTCTAACTGTAGACTTTATCAAGTAAATGAAATTAGTTTTTAAGAACTGTGAAATGGATTACAAACTACGTATATAAAACAAGAATCCAGGATAGTTGATAATTACTTCAAAATGTTCATCCAGTTTGAGCCTGTTTCCTTAGTTCTGTGTCACTGCAGTGTTTACTGCACTAATTTTCTAGGTTTTGTTATATCAGAATTGGTGGATTTTATGATACATACACCAGTGTAGCTCCTTCCAGTTTGTCTTGTTTAATGAGATAGAAAGGGTTGGCCAGCCTTCATGGGCTCCTTGTGTTTCGGTCTGGGCACATGTGAAGGTAATGGGAGGCTTCTGTTCACAGAAGTTTGATTATTCCTGCACTGAGCTACTAAACCAGAAACTTGCCTTGTTCCAGCATACATGCAGAGTGGGGTAGCCAGGAGGCTAAGCAGATTGCTTGCTTGAGAATCTTGGGCTTCTAAAGAGCGCAAACAAGTATTGTGATGCAAAGGAGATAATACCAAAAAGAAAAATACAAATCCATATATATATGTGGTTTTGTATTAAATGAATACAAGAGGCTGAGTTAAAGTATATTCTCCAGATTTCATACTAGGTGCCAAGAAACAAAGTCCATACCTTAAAATTCCTGACTGATAAAACTTTTTGTTCTTGCTCTTATATCTGTGTTACTGATTGGGCCTTGTAGCTGTACCATTTGTTGCACGGCAGCTTGTCTGCTCAGTTTCACATCTTTTTATCTTTTATTTATTTTTTGCACAAGATAACTTGCATCTAGTCATGATGCAGTCTTTACAGCAGCGTTTGTCAGTACATTGTTGATGCCTTTGTTGACCTTACCTCACTTTCATGGCAAATAAGGCAACTGTATTTTTGGGCAGTAACTGCCCTTTTTAGAGTCCCTTGAAAGACTCTTTGTGCAGGAACATAGCCATCATCTGCAAAGAGATTTTTCCAATGTGTCATCATTTTAGTTGAGCTTTCTTTCTGTACCTTAAGAGGAATTTGTATTGGTGTGATCTTATAACATTAGGAATCTTGATTCAGACAAGGATAACTTTGTTACATTATTAAAGGGAAATAAAAGTATTTGAAATACCTCAGAAGAAAGAGTTCTTTGAATATCATCAGTAACCTACTTGATTACAGTAGAAGGTTACGTTGTACATGTTACCAATAAGAAGGAACATGCTCTGGTTTCATTACACAAAGTGTCTTACTTTGTGGAAAATATCAGAGAGTAAAGTTGTTAAGGGCAATTATTCCCATATTTGAATCTAGTGTATCAAAGTAAGGTTTGGTAAAGTTAACACTAATGAAAGATTTACACACTTTACATTTAATATTTTTCTTTTCTTTGAAGCTTTGTCTGATCCAAGCAGCCGACTTTCAACATCCCCTCCTCCTCCTGCCATTGCTGTTCCCTTACTAGAAATGGGATTCTCCCTCAGGCAAATTGCAAAAGCTATGGAAGCTACAGGTAATCTGTAACTGTAATACCACTTTAAACTGAAAAAACAGATAAGACGCTCTTTTCCAAAGGAATCCTTATTTTTTAAGTTGTATAACCATTATAGGGAGGGAAATGGGTTTTTTCACCATTAGTGATATAATGAAATTCTAAGGTGTGATTTGCCTGCTTTCAGGTGCCAGAGGAGAAGCAGATGCACAGAATATCACAGTGCTGGCCATGTGGATGATAGAGCACCCTGGCAATGAAGAAGATGAAGAGCCCCAGTCAGAAGGGACTGCAGATTCACGACATGGAACAATAGTCTCTGGAAGCAGTGGAAAATCTAGTGATCATTGCTATTTGCAGTCACCAGGTGATATCCCTTCTGCTGATGCCACTGAAATGGAGGAAGGGTTTAGTGAAAGGTAAAACAATGTTTTCTGCTAATTGCTTGTGATCTGTTGTTGAAGTGGAAAATCTCACAAGTTCGTTGTTGCTGATAGAACATTACTTTGTACTGCCACTTTTGAGTTTTGTTTATATGAGGAAAAGCAAAGATGTATGTAAATGAGGTATACATGGTGCATTTATTTTCCAGTACTGTTTGTGCACAGAACTGGGGAATAATATAACTGAGAATCCCTCCTTCCAAAAAAAGCAAACAAAAAAAATCATCAGGGCACGTAGCCTGCATTTACCTGAAAGACCTAGTAATAAAGCAAAATTTGATTGGAGTATTTTTTTTTTTCCTCAAGAGTATTCATGAACAATATTTTTCTACTTTTTTCTTTTTCAATGAATTCTTGGTTTGTCTAGAGAGGATGAAACTGAATTGAAGTTTAAATTCTCAGTCACCTTCACAACCTTAGATCTAAACTATTTATTAACCAGGGAGTGTAACAATTGGTTTCAGTTTGTTTTGTAGTGGTTATATTTTTACGTGACACCTATTAGGAATCATTTTTTATTAATAGGCAGGATGACAATTACAAGATGTACTTTTGTTCAGATTCCTTGATCCTATTGAAGATACTCATTTTTAAGTTTTCTCAGTTGCTCTGTTCCAGGTAAACCGTCATTGAACAGAGAACTCTCAGATTACAATTGGGAGAAATAAACTAAACAGCAAGTGTTACTAAGTAACTTAAATTAATGTTTTGGAAAACATTTTGGGTAAAAGAGGGAATGACTCAGGCGGCAACAAAAGAAATGTTAATTTCATTTCTTTTAAAAAGGAGAAGAAACCAAGTTCAAGCTGTAGCTCACATTGACAGCATAAAATGAGTGCTCTCCTGAAATTCTGCAATCCTTGGGCACTGTGCAAGCATTGAATAGGTATTGACATTCTTATGTGCTTGAGGTAAATCTCACAGTCAAAAAGACAGTGAATATGTGCTTAGTGGAACTGAAAATTCCTGAATTCCAAATTACCTTTTTTTTTTCTTCCATAAAAGGAAGAAAAAATTGCCAATACATACAGTCTTAGTGTTTTTCCTTACTCTTTGTGATTGTTTCAAACTTGGTTTGATTTAACTGTAAATTACACATCTTTGTAGCCCTGATAATATGGATCATGTGGATAATGCAGCTTCTGCAAGTGGACCTCCTTCTAGAAGTCGGTCAGCAGTGACGAGAAGACACAAATTCGATTTAGCTGCCCGAACATTGTTAGCGCGGGCTGGTAAGTATGCTGAAAGACTTCCAAGGTCTTTCTTTGCCCAATAAATGAAGAGGAGGGGACGGGTACTTAGCACGAAAGTTACCAAACTCTCTTCTACGTATGTGTATCAGTGTATATTTAACATCTTTTATGTGGCAATAAGTAGATTATTTTTAGCAGAAGAGTTAAAGGAAAAGTAAATTGAAAGCGCAGTCATCTTTATTACATGCAAAGTAAAAGTAAAATAAAAGTACTACTTCCCTTTCTTTTTTTTTTTNACCGCTCTGTGCAGGCCCACAGGAACCAGAGTCGAAGAGAAGGGATATCTTTGCAGCAAGATCCAGGGGCACTTTATGACTTCAACTTGGATGAGGAGTTGGAAATTGACCTCGATGATGAAGCAATGGAAGCTATGTTTGGGCAAGACATGGCTAGCGATAATGATATTCTGGGAATGTGGATCCCAGAGGTATTGGATTGGCCTACCTGGGTGTGTGTGACTGCAGCGGGGGCTGCTTTAACTTACTGCTTTTTGCATGTTCATATTTTTAAATTTTAAGTAACATGCTTATGCTTATAGCCTGTTTCAGAGTATCTTCCTAAGTGCCAGCAGTGCTTAAAATCTTGTAATCTGTAGTTCACATTTAGATTAAGAAAGTGCTCTCTTACGTTTCTTGCTTTGCATTTCTCTATGTGCATAGTTTTTTTAATCCCTCCCCTGAAAGACGCAGACAGAAGTAGTATACTTGTTGTTTTGATGATACCGCTTAGAAATCAAGTAGGTCTTCCAGATTGCTTAGTTTGTGGGATAACAAACAAAAGTTGTAAATGTTTCTTTTCTTAAAAAAAATAATAATCTGATCTCCAGCAACATAATTTTCACTTGAATCAGTTTTTCTGAATTTAGTCATGTAATGTATTTCATTCTTTGGGACAGGTATAGTGATAGTCCTCAGTTGTTGTTATAGCCCACTAAAAATCTTTTCCAGGAGAAAAGAAACATAATAACAGCATTTTGTTAGTCTTTGTATTATGCATGTCAAATGAGACAAGCAACCCACAAGACTAAGCTTTTGTCTCCTAATTACGGTGTTACCTGACTTCTGATATGGAAGCAAGTTTTAGTGTGCATATTGAATTTTTCAGAGAGCTTGTTTCACTGGAACATCACAATGAAATTACTGACTTAGGACAGAAATGTAATTATAGAAAAAAAACCCACTTTGTAATCAGACAAACATTGACATAAATGATAAATATTGTTGCTCAGTGAGCGTAAAGTCTGGTTGTCCAAAAAAAAGGGTTATTTTTTGTTTGCTGGATCTAATCTAATCAAATTGTGAGGAGAATCAGATAGCTTAAAAACAGCACTGAATGTGAACTAGCAGAGTTCTCTGTGAAAAGTTACACTGTCAAGAATTTTGAGTCAGGCCTGAAGTGAAATAGGAAGATTTCATCCTCTGAAATTTTACTTAGCAATGTTTTTCCTGTTCTGAGATGGTCTGCTCTTGTTGTCTATTTCTACTTTGCTTCTGGGCAAGTTAACCATATAAATACCAGTCTGTGTGTGTAACAGAAATGGGCTAAAACGTCTACCTATGAGTATTGGCCTATTTTATATCTAATATGAAGATACTTATTCTGTACAAATAACATGTGAAAATTTTACCATGCAGCATGTCTGTGAAACTGAAGACAGGGAAGAAGTAGTGGTTTGTGAACTGTGTGAGTCCAGCGTTGTCAGCTTCAATCAACACATGAAGAGGAACCACCCTGGCTGTGGTCGCAGTGCAAATCGCCAGGGCTATCGTAGCAATGGTTCTTACGTGGATGGATGGTTTGGTGGGGAATGTGGAAGTGGAAACCCTTATTATTTATTGTGCGGCATTTGCAGAGAGAAATATTTAGCCCTGAAGAGTAAATCTAAAGCATCTACTTCTGAAAGGTACAAAAGTGCAACATGGTAGAATATTCTGTGTAAAGAAATGAAACAACTTTAAAATGTTTACTAGCATCAGCATTTTAAGAATTTGAAGAAATTAAAATTCCTAGCAGACTAGGTCTGAGGGTTAAAAGTCACTCTCTGTATTCAGCAAATGTGTGTTTAGAAAGAAGGTTCTCTTGATAGTTCTGTATCTTAAATGAAAACCAAGGAACTATTTCTTGGGATGTTTCCTACTCTTGTGATTTTTTTTAAAACTTTCTTTTTCAATTTTGTGTAACAATTACAGTATTTTTATGGGTCTTTCTCATGTTAGTACTGCAAAATGCTTCCTCCCTCCGCAGACGCTTTTACAAGCCCTTTTATTTATCTCGCTGTTACTCGCTATTTCCAGAAATCATATATACATTGACCTAACAGTAATGTAACTTAATAGTAAAACAAGTTTATAATTACTATGTACGTATGTAAATTACTAGAACCATTCAGTTGTTTTCTTTGTTCTTTTCTTCACACAGGTACAAAGGTCAAGCTCCTGATTTAATAGGTAAACAAGACAGCGTCTATGAAGGTATGTTTTTAAGTTGAACATATTCAATACTTTGCATTGCACAGTGGGGTTTTTTTCCATAAAGGGACTTCCGTGCGAATACGCCTGTCATGAAACCTTACATGAAGGTATACTTTAAAGTCTTGTTCAGACTAGATGTAGTATTTTAAGGTTGAGGGTTTTTTTAAGTTCAAATGGCAAAAACTTCATTGGCCTTTTTTTTCCCCATGTCTTTCATCTAAGTAACTAAAATGGCAAGTACATAACTTTAGGTGATGAGGTGTTGTGGGTAGATGTGTTTCACAAGTGTGCCATTAAACTTATTCTTACTTTTTCCGGTACTTTTTACTTTGTACTAACTGAGAGTGTCCTGAGGATGGCCTTCAATTTAAAGAGATTGTTTCTAATAATTGTAGAAAACCTTTCCCAGATGATTCTTTGATTCTGGGCCTGTAGCTTGTATAATTGCAATTGTAAGATTTACCATTTGTGTATTTAAGAGTAAGTAAGTACTCCAGAACTTAACAGCAAGCCCATCTTCCAATAGAGAAAGGTGGTCAGCTTCTACTGTGTGGACAGTGAGTGAGAGCAGGAGGGATCAGTAAATGTGAGTTGACTTCTGTGTAAATGTTTGGGAAGCGAACAGAATGCATAACTAAAATGCAATTACAGTGCTTTTGCTTTATGTATTTATTAGTTTCTTTCCTGGGAAGGAAAAGCAAACGCCTGGGTGTACAAATGTGACCTAAGAATTCATGCATACTTTTCTGATAAATATGAAAACCAGAAATTTCTAGAATAACTCTTTACTATAGAATCCTTTAGAATGTGCACCTGTTATCACAATTTGAGGCACAACTGTATGTCTATGCCTTTCACTGTCTTCAAGGTTTGAAGTTGCGCTTGTGCTAGATATGTTTTTTAAAAAAAAAAACAACACGTAGTTTGATGCTTCAGATAGTCTTCTATGAAACTTCTCTGCAGTAGCAATAAAGACCAGGTTTAATGGAGAAGAGGCAAGAGTAAGGTTTTTTTTTTCCAGTTTACTATCTTGTGTCAATATGAAACGTGAGTTTTTAACACTACGATGTTGCAGATTACAATCCACATTTTATACCCTGTATTGGTTTTTTTTCTTAACTGAAATGATTTAATATTTTAGCTTTCATAACCAAGTCGAGTTATATTTCTCCAATTGTAGAAGACTGGGATATGTTAGATGTAGACGAAGATGAGAAGCTGACAGGAGAAGAGGAGTTTGAGTTATTGGCTGGACCTCTTGGGTTAAACGATCGACGTATTGTACCTGAACCTGTACAGTTCCCTGACAGTGACCCTCTGGGTGCTTCAGTTGCAATGGTGACAGCCACGAACAGTATGGAAGAAACATTGATGCAAATAGGTAAATACCTCCCCTTTGTTGTGATTTTACAGGGGCAAGGCAGCAATATTTTGACAGCCTTTCCTGCCTCCCACCCTGAGGAAATGAAGATAGGGTTCTAAATTGTCCTTTAATTATAGAGAAGTTAGAGAGGGGTGTGAGGCATTTGTATCGGCAGAAGGTTTGAGGCTTTGATGTACTAATGAAACTCTGACCATAGTCCAAAAGTGAATGTCTGTAGCATGTTTTGCAGAACTCAAAGATGAATTTATGGATTTAAATTGGGACTTGCTGATCAGCCTGTTGAAATGCAGGATCAAAATATAAGTTTTGTAGGCCCCTCTAGTGGAAGAGGGAAAAAGAGGAATTAACATTACTTTGAATATTCTCAAGTTGTGCTCATCTATCTTTGAAAATACGGAATAATTAAATTACAGAGTGTATTTCCCTCTCAGTCATTACTGCTATAGTTCTATATGTATGAAATGTTTAAAAATTAATGGCTAAGTTGCAGACTTTGGCCAAATTTGCTTCTGTGCTTATGACTATGTGATATAGGTTTGGTTTTCTTTAAACACTAACACAAATCATTTTTATTTCCAAGGTTGTCATGGCTCCATAGAAAAAAGTTCTTCTGGCAGGATAACCTTGGGAGAACAAGCAGCTGCCCTGGTAAACCCACATGACCGTGTTATGGCTCTAAGAAGAGTGACAGCTGCCGCCCAAGTCCTCCTGGCAAGAACTATGGTTATGAGAGCACTTTCTCTTCTGTCTGTCAGGTTTGTGGTGTTCTTGGCAGCATTTCTACCTTTCATTTGGAATCACTTACCGAGTTCGGTTTGATAGGGATGCAGTTTTAAGCTACTTGGGAAGGTGACTCTCATTTTATGTACTTCCATCGTACTATTAAGAGAAAGTTCTGTTGATTTTGTTCCTTTGAAACCTGTCTTCAAACTTTATGAAAGAAACTTCCACATTTTATATGAAAGTGGACTCCAGTAGTATCAGCCATTCAGAACATATAGATGCTGTGTTAGTGAAGTTTTGTTCAAGGCAAGTATTAGTACTTAGATGTAAAAATTAGAGGAAAAAAGATGAAATGAAGGAGTTGATGGGATATGAGGATTTAAAAACTGGCTTTGTACAAGATACCTGTGCAACTGTGAAGACATCGCAGACATTTGACATGTGCATGTGCAAATTGTCATAGCATAACTCTAAATGTGAATTACACATGTAACTGTTCATGAGGGATTCCAGATAAACCCATGGATTTTTGCTAGGGCAAGTCTAGAATGTGTTTTTGTCTTCAGTTTAGAAGAAAAGGTGTAGAGAGGCTGCAGTTTCTTTCTTCTCCTTCCACCTGCATGGTAACAATGTCCAGCTAATCAAACAGGCAGCGTTCACTAACATTTTGGGAACTTGCTTTTAAAATGTACTAATAGAACCGTGAGCGTTTATGTTCTTTTTTGGCAGTGGTTCCAGTTGTAGCCTGGCAGCTGGTCTTGAATCCTTGGGATTAACAGATATCAGAACTTTAGTTCGTTTAATGTGCCTCGCTGCGGCGGGGAGAGCCGGCCTCTCCACAAGTCCATCCACTGTGTCAACTTCCACAGAGCGATCCAGAGGAATACACAGCAAAACAAGCAAACCTATCTCTTGTCTTGCCTATCTGAGCACGGCAGTGGGCTGTTTGGCATCGAACACTCCCAGTGCGGCAAAACTGCTGGTACAGTTATGTACGCAGGTAGGAGTGTGTTTTCAACATAAATATTTATATTAAACTACTTACACGTGAGATGAAGCAATCCATTTTGTACATATTAATAACTTTTGCTTTTGTGAACTCTGATGAGACTGTCCTCAGTTTGAAGATCTCATTAGATTTATGGCTTTGCACAAGGGTAAGTTTTATTGTTGATAAAAATCAAGTAGCTCTGGTTTTGCTGAGTACTCTTTTTCAAGTGGAGAAAAATGGATATGCTTTCTGTATTGTTAGGTTTTTTTCTGTTAAAGTTGTGGAGTTTTTAATTGAGACAACTTTAGAGCACATAATGTTTTATACCTAGAGATGATATTATGGACATGCAGCAGGATTTCATATGTATCAGGAAACTTCTGAGCAGAGTAATTGTTTTGTTCTTCTGAATTTGAAATTTAATTGTGGAGAAATAAGAGTGTTGGATGGGATAATGGATTTTATTATGTGTTACTGCTTTTTATACTACTGTTACCACCAGATGCATAACTTTGTGAAAAAAGTTACCTAATAGCTTCCTAGTTCTTGCTGGTATTCTTGGGTACTTGATTATTATTACTTTTTTCAGTCCTTGGATCTGGATAGTTGGTTCTGTTAAGAGCAGGTATTCCCCAGAGTGGAAGACTCATAGAATCATAGAACAGTTTGGGTTAGAAGGGACCTTTAAAGGCCATCTTGTCCAATCCCCCTACAATGAGCCATGACATCTTAAATAGATCACAGTGCTGGACCCCATCCAGTCTGACCATGAATGTTTCCAAGAATGAACTATCTACCACCTCTCGGCAACCCGGACCAGTGTCTCACCACCCTCAAATTTCTGTGTTAACACCTAGTCTAAATCTTTCCTCTTTTAGTTTAAAGCTATTACCCCCTGTCCTATTGCAACAGGCCCTGCTAAAAAGTTTGTCCCCATCTTTTGTGTAGGCTCCGTTTAAGTACTTGGAAGGGGTTATAACATCTTCCCAGAGCCCTCTCTTCTCCAGGCTGAACACCCCCAACTCTCTCAGCCTGTCCTCACAGCAGAGGGGCTTCAGCCCTCGAAGCGCCTTCGTGGCACTAACACGTCCGTGTCTTTCCTGTGCTGAGGGAAATTCCGTATTGTTCTTAAAATAAAAGTGCGAACTGAGAATTTCTGAAAAAAAAAAAAGTCTTGAAAACCGTGCATTTTTGTTCAACTTAAAATGTTGTACAAAATGGGTTTTTTATTATTTGTTCTGGTTGTATTTATTGTCTTTATTTTTAGAACCTGATTTCTGCAGCAACTGGTGTAAACTTGACAACAGTTGATGATCCAATTCAGCGAAAATTTTTGCCAAGTTTTTTAAGAGGAATTGCAGAAGAAAACAAACTTGTCACATCCCCAAATTTTGTGGTTACTCAAGCACTTGTAGCACTCTTGGCAGACAAAGGGGCCAAACTGAGGCCAAATTATGATAAAGCGGAAATTGAAAAGAAAGGTATGATACGGCTTTGTTCTTAAATGTTAATGATTAAATCTTCAGTTCTATATTTAAGGAGAGACTTCCTAGAATGATGTATAAATAAACATGTATGTCTCAGAAGTGTACAAAACCTGTTTTAATCCCAGTAATCTTACAGTTTAGTACACAAATTTAACTTAGAAATATGATCTTATTACATAGTTGCATCTTTTGCCACTTCAAAAAAAACCCTGAGCCTATGTATTCACATCCATGTGGCTAAAACTTTCAGCCTCAGTCATAACACTTGATGAAATGAAGGGGTCTAACAGTTGAGTACAACCACCAAGGTGCTGTCCTGCCCTGCCGTGTCCCTGGGGCAGGAAGCTGTGGTGCCTCTGCTGAGGGAGGGTGGGAAGCCGAGGCTGGTGGTGTGGTAATGGGAGGGAAGGATATAGCAGCCACAGCAGCCTAGCTCTGTCAGAGGAGGCCTTTTCCTACTCAGAAAGCACTTGCTCTGTGAAAAACTTGTTTTCCGTATGGTGTGAATAAGACTATTCATAAGTCTGTTCTTCAAGTTTCTGTATGAAATTTTCAAGGGGGTTGATTTTCTATTAGTTTCAGGAGAGTGTTTTTTTTTTTTCTAATCGTTAACATGATGGCAACATCCTTGTAAGATGTTTGTTAATCCCTTTCGTTTTTTTCTGGAAATTATGGCTATTGCTGTGTTCATCTGTGTAATTCTGTTTGGAACTCATCTAGGCATCATCTCATTGTTTTGTTTAAGCAGGTTTAATTGCCCATTTGTATGCCCATCCTTCCTATGATCCTTCTGCTGTAGGCCCTCTGGAGCTGGCTAACGCACTAGCAGCTTGCTGCCTCTCTTCAAGGTTATCTTCCCAACATAGGCAGTGGGCTGCTCAGCAGCTGGTGCGAACTCTTGCAGCACATGATCGAGATAATCAAACTGTTCCTCAGACCCTCGCTGATATGGGGGGAGACTTAAGAAAATGTTCCTTCATAAAACTAGAGGCTCATCAGAACAGGGTAAGCATGATTTCTCTCAAAACGGCATGAATTTTACTGCTCTCTTTTTTACAGAATACAGTAAAATATTATTTCTTCACAAATATACTAACTAAAATGATTTCCCACAAGAAGTAGTCTTTTTGGTGATAAATTACTGCTTGAGGGTACTTCTGATACAGAAAAACACTGAGCTGCTTTGAAGCTTCAATTAAAGAGGACATGGAAGTGTTCTTGTAGTACATGAAGTCAGCAGAATCACCCGAAATCCTTTCTAAGACTAGATCTCAATTTGCATTAACTTTTCTCTCATAGTAGTTGATGTCTTTGTCCAATATTCTGTGCAATAGCGGCCTGGGGAGCATGGGTCTGAACAAAGTGTAGCATGCTTAATTACTGTAAGAGTAGAAAAATGTATCTTGTTTCATGTTACAGTATATTTCAGTAATGTAGCTAATACTCTGTCTCACGTCAGTGTTTGCTTAATATTAGTAAAAAAACACACCTAGGCTTTAGATTTAAATTCCAGTTTTGCCATGATTACATTGGTATTTGCAGGTCATGACGTGTGTTTGGTGTAATAAAAAGGGACTTTTGGCAACTAGTGGAAATGATGGCACCATAAGAGTGTGGAATGTGACAAAGAAGCAGTATTCACTGCAACAAACCTGTGTGCTCAACAAGCTGTAAGTAGATTCTTTATAATAGTCGGATATTTAATGTAAGCTGTAATCATGGAAGATAATGAAAAGAGTCAACCCCACAATATCTCCTGCACAGACGTTCTCTCATTCTTTTGCTGGGACTGTTGCTGTTTTTACGGCATGAAATAGCTTAAAACTGAAAATAGAACTTAACCAGAAAGCTGGTTAAGAGTGAGTATAAAAGGACTGTCTTTAAGGGACTCTGATATGGAAAAAATGTGATTATCCCTTCAGTGGGTTCCAGTGCATAGTTGTGACATATAACATGGTAATGACAAGTATGGTGGTTTGAGTCAAGTGTGAAAAAAGAATTTGTGACTTCTGGAGTTCAGGAACTGAGCATGGTTCTTCTTCATGAGGGTGTCTGGGAAGTACTTTGGCATCATTTGGATGTGTCCCTGAAAGTAGGGGAAAAAAAGAAAAGGAAAATATTAAAATCTAACTCTTTCATACATCCTAGGTGAATGGTTGTTTTAGTTCTTGTTTGTTAGTATAAGTCACTGCGTTAAAAGGAATAAACAGCATGATGTAACTTGACTTCAGAAGGTACTGGATGAGAGCAACATCTTCCTTTAACAGCCAATTTCTGTTATTCACGTGGCAGAAAAGTGTAAGTCCTGTACAGCAGAGTCAGAATTCAGTTCTTCCACGTGCTTCATTGGTAACAATCTCAACATCAACTCCCAATACAAATGCAGTACAATTCTATTTTTATTGTTTGTTGCTGCGGGTAGAATTAGGGGTTTTTAGGCCTTAGAGAGGAGCAGATGAAAAGGCATTATCCCTTCTTTGTGTTCTTTGTGATAGAGTTCTCTCTTTCTGTGTGAATACTTTTTCTGAGTTTGGAGGAACATTATTTAAATGCTACTAGATTACTATGCCCTGATGCAGCATTGCTACCTCTTATGTTAAATTTTTATGTTAATAGTGTTACATGGTTTATGTTATTCAGTTAATGTTATTAATAATAGTTACAACATCCACTGTCCTGCTTTATTCACAAATTAAATGTCTTCTGCTTAGGCAAGAACACACCAAAGTTGTATGCCTCCTCTATCTTCAAAAATAGGGGGGTGACACACTATGTTGCCTACAATATGCATCCTGGCAATATTGTAGACTCTCAGTACAATCAGTGAAAATTGTGCCTGTAGTGTATGACCCTAAGGGCAATGAAACGTACCAGTGGTCCTGTTACAGTTAGAGCAAACTTTATTTTAAAATTTTAGAACAGTGTAACAAGTTTGTAATAAGCGATAGAGTTTAAGCTAGAATTGAGATCAAGATGTAATTTGTCTTGTCCAGGCTATTCGGTTTCATTTCACAACATGCCAAAAAGTTTAGCCTCACCACAGATGTTAAATTTGAGCTATAAATACGTAAAGTTAAATGTAATTAAACTTGTTTTTCTAATTGAAACCTAATTTCAAATTTCTTACTGTAGAAATAACTGGTATCTCATTCTCTAATCTGAAGTGGTTTTAAACAGAATATATTTATAGAACTATGAGCAGAAAATTCTATGCAGTGATGACAGGAGGTCTCCAGATCTTAACTCACGTATTTAATTAATTCTGTGTTTTCCTGTCTGGTTAAAGGAAATGCCCTTTTTAATTTCTGTTATTTTATTCTACTATAGTGAGGGTGATTCAGAAGAAAGTCTGGGATCACCCAGTGATCTTAGTTTATCTCTTGTCTGTTGGAGCATCAGTGGCAAGTACCTGGCTGGAGCTACAGAAAAGATGGTGAACATATGGCAAGTCAACGGTATGCTCTTAATGAGGCTCTACGATACAATGTTTTTTTAGGGGACCGCTAAGCTGCTGAATATTTGTTTACCCAACTATTTAACTGTGTGTGCTCCCAGTTTAAATGCCTACCATCTTCCATAATATCTTGCAAACCTATTTAATTAGAGGAAGGGACTAGCCACATATGGATGTATGATTTACATACTATTAGTTCAGTAGAAAACTGAGCAGGAGATGAGTCCCTGTTGAATCAAAAGTGTTTTGGTGGGAAGCTTGATTACTCTCAGCAATTTTTGTCTGTAAATACTATCTTCCTATCATCTGCAAGAATTACCTTTCTATATGGAACAGGGAGAATGTGAAAATTGAAACAAATGGAGGGAGGGATTGCTCGAGTGATGCGCTAGATGAAATGTCTTCTGAGAGTATTAATATAAATACAGCAACTTATATGAATTTGTAGCATGTCCTAGCTCTAAATAGAATCACAGAATGGTTAGAGTTGGAAAGGACCTTAAAGATCATTGAGTTCCAGTCCCCCTGCCATGGGCAGGGACACCTTCCACTAGACCAGGTTGCTCAAACGCCCTTCCAGCCTGGCCTTGAACAGTTCCAGGGACAGGGTGTGCACAACTTCTCTGGGCAACCTGGGCCAGTGTCCCACCACCCTTGTCTTGATATTTTCCTATGGAAAGTATTTTTGTTGTTTTCCTTTCTTTATGAAAATTAAATCGTTTTAAAAGTCTTTTTGCACTTCTAGGAGGAAAAGGATTATTAGATCTTCAGCCTCACTGGGTATCTGCTCTAGCTTGGCCAGAGGAAGGGCCAGCTGCAGCACGGACAGGAGATGCTCCAGAATTATTGTTAATTGGTCGTATGGATGGATCTCTTGGTCTTATTGAAGTTGTGGATATTTCAACCATGCACCGGCTAGAGCTGGAACACTGCTACAGAAAGGATGGTAGGTGACTGTATCAGTATTTAAGTAGAAATTAAAATTATTAATCCTCCCCTTATCCTCCCTCCTTTTTTTTTTTATTGAACAAGTATATAATATCTTTTTAAATTATTGTTCATGGGATATGACTTCTTGTACCTTACCTGTAAGCATCATTCATTTGCATTCATGGGAGGAGAAAAGTCTGCGGGACCTCCGTCTGCACCCTGACTCCTCTGCAGCAGAGGCAGCAGTTTGTAGCAACCTGGTCGCATCCTGACATTCCTTGCCATTATACAAAATCACTGTAGGTTCCCTGCAGTGTCTGTTCTGTTACAAATAGCACATAGTCAGTGTCATGCGGATTACTGAATTATTGACATTTTTCCTTTGTATTTCCAGTCTCGGGGCACATCAAGTAGCACATCTTTGGTAGAATTGTCTGGGTTTATTTATTGCTTCTTCAGGAAAGTTGAAGATTATTTTGGCAGAATCAAGTAAGACTATATCTACGTGCTAAGAAAGGGTCAAATGGTTTTCAGTGTTTTTCTTAGGCGCATCCCTATCTCAGATACATATGTAGGATTCGGTCTATTTTTTTCTTTTCCCTAGTGTAGTTCTTTTCACCACATCAGGAATATAAATTATATACTTGAATTAAAAGAAGAATGAAAAAACTAATACCAAATAATCTCTACAGCTGTCATTAGTGACACTCAGTCTAATCTTTACCTTACAAATTCAAGAAATTTTTCAGACCAAAAATATGTTAAGTAACTTTAGGCAGGGAGTGCTTGGTATTTTATACAACTGCACTGCAAAAACCTCTTTGGTAGGATTCAAGTTCAATTTAGTTCAATTAATATTTGTGTTTTCTCTTTATTTAGTGTCTGTCACGTGCCTGGCCTGGTTCAGTGAAGACAGACCATTTGCAGTTGGCTATTCAGATGGAAAATTGCTGATAGGAACAAAGGAACCACTTGAAAAAGGAGGAATTGTTCTAGTTGATGCACATAAGGTAGAGATAGTCTTTTTAAAACTGATGTATAATTTTTGTAGGTAAAGATCTGTTTAAACTATTTTCTCTATTTGAAAGCTATTAAAAAGTCAACACTGATACCCATATTAAACACATTTTAAAGGTACAAGTCTAGCAAATTTTAAAAAGAAAAAGGAAAAATAAATTTTATAGCCTTTTTTTTACTGGTAAAGTTTGTGAAGTGTATGTACATACAGCAACAGAAGTGTATTAGGATGTCTGGATTTAAAAGACTGTAACTCTTTTAATTTGTAAAAGTGCTCATAATAAATTTTAATTTAGGTTATGTCACGGGTTTTTTTGTAAAGCTTAAGTTCCTGTGCAAAGACGTTCTCCCCAGTACACAGCTGCAAATGTTTAGAACCTTCGGTTGGCTTGTATGTAATAGTAAGTGATTAATAGTCCATAAATGATTCGTTAGGCAAAGAAGAGACTTCCTGAAGTTTAGGTGTAGTGCTACTGTGAACTGGTCATGGTGTTTGAAGCACCGCAGACACAGACATGAGCATGCTGTGACAATAAAACGATACTTGACTTTTCCACAATGGGCTGTTCTCCTTTTCTACCTCAGTGAGACTAAAAACTACGTCTGGCCCATTGCCTAATATGTTTATGAACCACATACCATTAAGGTAATTCATACTACAATTTCATAATATAAAAAGAAGGAGGAAAAATTGTCTACTGCTTTGCGGGGGGGGGGAAATCAAGAAAGATGTGCAATAAAAAGAGAACATTTTTTTTCTACATTTTCCCTTTAGTTTCTCTCAGGAGCCTAGGATTTTATTTTAATTTGATAGCTTGAAAACATCATTATGATTTCATAATTGCAACTCACTATCTCTGTAATAATTTCTTTAACAGTAAAATGCTCTTTGTTCTTAATAATTAAATATGACATTAGCTCCGAGACTTAAATTTTCTCTGTTCTTACTGCGTTAGTCCGTACTGACTTTCAAATTTTTTAATGCAATAGGATATGATTGTTAGTATGAAGTGGGATCCAACTGGTAAGATTCTCCTGACATGTGCCAAAGAAGAGACAGTGAAACTCTGGGGATGTGTGGGAGGATGTTGGAGACGTCTGCATTCACTCTCCCATCCGGCTTTTGTGAATGGCATCGCCTGGTGTGCTTTGCCAGGGAAAGGACCCAAGTTGCAGCTATTACTAGCCACGTATGTAATGGTTTTCTATTGTTTCTATAGCTCTTTTGCAGGTCTTTATCAGTCTTTAGTGTCCAGAGCAAAGGAAACTTTTCTCTTTTTTTTATTTAAATACCACTCGTTCATTAAGGCAGTTGCCATGAGATCCATGAGGCTTCAGAATTCAGATGGAAAGAGTGGCTCTGGCCATGTTACCATCTGTTTTCTCCACATCATGAAACATGTGTGGGTGTCCTGCTTGACATTTTTTTGCTTCATCCAAATTTCTTTTCTGAAAGTATGGCGTTAGTAAAAATTGAAAAGCTACAGGGTAGGGGAGGAAATAGTAAAGTGCATTTATCTACTGGGAACATGCCTTTCCACTTTAGACTCATTGATCCAATGTAGTTTTATAGGAGAGTGGTGAAGGCCACCGATATTTTAGGTTAATAGCAGACTACTGATATTTCATTACTTAGTACCTCTACTTTGTTCTTTTGGTTCATACTGATGTCCTTTAGGGGATGCCACAATGGCTTGGTGTGCGTTTGGACTGTTCCCCAGGACACAGTAGTCGCGCTGCAGCCCAGCTCAGCCTGCTCAGAAGGGTGGTGGGACCAAGAAGCAAGTATCAAGGTAAAAGGAGTGAACTTGGTATTTAAGAAATTTTCTTGGCTCCTTCCAAAACTGTGGGAGGAACAGAACAGGATTGAGTTACTTGGCTAAAAAAATTTATATTGCTTTTGTATCTGCGTAGGTATTTTCAGAACAGGAAAAAAAAAAAATCACAGGTTTAAATGCATTTTTCTGGCTAAAGATTTTTTTTCTGTTTACATTTTTAAAATTTATACTAAAATTTAGTAAGATTTTTAAATTATAATGTGGTCTTTAACGTTGATGGCATTTTGGTTGGGCAGAAAAGATGACAACATGGCAAAGATGTCTGTAAAATATTGTCATAGTACTGGTCTTCATTGTCTTACAGAAATTACACCATTTTTATAGATGATAAGTATTTAACAGCTACACTGTTTTGTTTTCTGTAAATAGTTCAGTGTTCCATAATTGTGAAATAACTTTCAGGATGGATTCAGAAAAGCAGTAGAAGTCAAGTGTGTATTTCACCTGAGAGGACATATTACTCCTGTTCGGACTGTTGCTTTCAGTCCTGATGGCCTGGCATTAGTATCTGGTGGACTCGGTGGTCTCATGAATATTTGGTCTTTACGGGTAAGATCATCTTTGCTGTGTCATAATTCTTTTTTTAGTATGAGTATCTACAATGGCCAAGGCATCAGACTAGCTTTTGTTTGTTTTCCCCCAAGTATGTTAGAAACATTAGCAAAATAACGGTATAAAATGATAAATAATAAAATTAAAATTGTACTTACCGTTGAAGTATTTTACATTTTATGGTTCTACTATTGATCATTTTATAGGCTTGGTCACACTAGTTCAGCTTTGCAGAACCAGCCACTCTCTTTATAGTTGGGAACAACAGTCTCTTACTTTGACAACTTTTCCGAGGGTCAGAAAATGTCACTTACTAAGCGCTTCTAAATCCTTAGCTACATTACCTTCTCTATACGATGAAAATGCTAGATATTTTTTTGCTTTTAGTATAAACAGTTGAGTTTTTAAATAATTATTGAACAGTTTGGGAGAGTATCATCCCTGAGGAAAGTGATTGTATGCATTTAAAGAGAGAAACAGCTGTGTGTACCCACTGACTCGGACACTTCTTCCTTTAGGATGGTTCAGTGTTGCAGAGTGTTGTGATAGGCTCTGGAGCTATTCAGACTGCAGTATGGATACCTGAAGTGGGAGTAGCTGCTTGCTCTAACAGATCAAAGGTGACACTGTGTTAAATAAATGTTCTTTCCAATTTTTTACTAAAAGAAAATGCCATTTATCTTTATTTTTCTTTTTTTTTTTTTCTTTCTTTTTTTGAGAAATAGCTATTTTCAAGACCCATTGTTTTGGCTTTCAACTATCACGTGACCCTAAAAAGGCTGGGTGTTTTTAATAGTATCCCATGTTTATTTGCGGGGACAGGGTGGAATCCTCCTGACCTGGTGGTTATCAGCTTATCTGTTTAATGGCAGCAGCCATACATAGACAATGAAAATAGGCAGAAGACATATTTATTTGTTTATTTCCTATATGCAACATGAAGAAATGTTTCTTTTTTCCCCAGCGAATTACATACTTCAGTGAGATAACTTAATATAAAGCCTCTGAAATTTGTAAGGATCAGCAGAATTTGCTTGAGTGTTTGCTGTGTCAGGAACTGCTGGCAGCTGAACAGAAGTTTCATAACAATTGATTATTCCAAAAGATGGTATTTTTTGTGAATGAAGATAAATATGGAGCAAGTTATGACTCCTGTTAGTAGAGTCCTGCTGCATGTGGCTCTAAGTATTTTGGGATTCTTTGGAAGTCTTCTTTGAATTCAGACTCCAAAAAATTGAAGGGCATATGAAAAGGCAATCCTAAACTAAGGTTACACCTAAACTAAATCCTAAAGCAAGGTTACAGCATCCACTGAAATAACTTCTGCTTATTACTATATTTGCGTTCTTCTTTAGAGTGGTAATTGTAGCGTTGCTGTGGGAATGTGAGGAAGTGGCCAGTGGAGATGGCTGCTCCATAGCATTCGTCAGCAGATTATTTATTCACCAACAGAGACAGAAATGTTCAAGCTTGTGTGTTTTCTGGCCCCTGTGGAAACTAAGATGACTGGTGATAAATCAGCAGAGCTGAATAATCCTGCTTTATAAATTTTTAATTTCTAATGTGTATTGTGACTGTTGTTAAACAGGATGTGTTGGTAGTGAACTGTACTTCAGAGTGGATATCTTCCAATCACGTCCTTGCAACATGTAGGACAGCACTGAAACAGCAAGGAGTTCTGGGATTGAATATGGCTCCTTGCATGCGAGCTTTCTTGGAACGTTTGCCAATAATGCTTCAGGAACAGTATGCTTACGAAAAGGTAAGAATAGCTAATGCGAACATTTGAAATTCCTGTTTGGCTTTTGGATGGTTTCAGTCTTTCACGGAGAACCCAGAATACTTTCCTACATCCTATTTGCAAATAACTTCCCTTATTTCTAAAGCTGGTAGTCTTCTAGTTCCGAAATATTTAAAATATCAGAAAAGCTTGAATTAAAAATGGAGGAAAGTATTTTTCTATGGGAACAAATCTGAAGGGCTCCTATTTCTAAATTGATTAATATATTTTTCTAACTTTGCGTGTTCAATTTCTCCCCCCTGCACCTTCAGCCCCACGTTGTTTGTGGTGACCAGCTCGTTCACAGTCCCTACATGCAGTGCTTGGCATCCCTCGCCGTGGGCCTTCACCTGGACCAACTCCTGTGCAACCCCCCAGTACCCTGTCATCACCAGAGCTGCCTCCCTGATCCCGCAGCCTGGAATCCTGCGGAATGGGCCTGGCTGGAGTGTTTCTCCACTACCATAAAAGCTGCTGAAGCCCTGGCCAAGGGAGCACAATTCCCAGAATCCTTTACTGTTCCAGACCTGGAGCCTGTTCCAGAGGATGAGCTTACTCTCCTAATGGTAAAACGTCCTGTGCTGTCTCGGGAGCAAAGCGTGTTGTTGCTGATGTATGGTATGATGCAGTTACCATCTCTGAACTGTAAAAATTTATATTCATTAACATTAGCACCAGCAAGAAGTTTATTTTTTAATTAACTGGTTAGAATATACTGTAAAGATTGCTCTCTCTGTGTGTAATGAGCACAACTTGGCTGCATATTAAAAACCAAACCAAAACAACCCAAAACTGTGCAAGTAATTGTCGTATGTGAGAGAGGCAATAAACATAGAGCTTCATGAAGCTGTCTTTAGAGTAGCATTATGGAACATACTCTATACCAAATTACTTTGCTGGTGTCAGTTGTGTTTATGGCTTGTTGTAATCTGTAAACGAAAATAGAAATTTTGGGTTAAGAATTTTTATCAGGAAGCCTATAACATTTTAAGCCAGTGTTTGCCATTAAAACTTGAGAGAGCCCTAAGTATCAGTAAAAAGGAAAAGATTATTTCTTCATTAATTTTGTTAATAAAGTATTTGAGCCTGCACATTCATTCTTAGTGCTGTACTGCTAAGAATAAAGGGAATGTCAATATTGTTCTTAGTTCCAAAGGAAAATACGTATTGCATAACATCAAAGTAACGTGCAGCTCTTCAACTGAACGTTGTAACTGTGGCTTCTGTTGGGCAGGATAACAGTAAATGGATCAATGGTATGGATGAACAGATCATGTCATGGGCGACATCAAGGCCAGAGGTTAGTAAAACTGATGGTTTGGGGGGGAGTTATTATTTTTTTGTTATTCCTCTTAAACATTGTAAGCTATTGAAAGTTCTCTTGTTCTAAAGCATTTTTTCACGCTATTCTGTAGGATTGGCACTTGGGTGGCAAATGTGACGTGTACCTGTGGGGAGCAGGAAGGCACGGCCAGTTAGCAGAAGCTGGTAGAAATGTCATGATACCAGTAGCAGCACCTTCATTCTCTCAGGCTCAACAGGTGATCACTTAAAAAACTGTCAGGGATTAATGATTTACCATAGATTGTACAGTTTGTCAAAAGCTCTCTTCAAATATCTTTTCAATTTGTTGTTTGAATTGACTATAAAGTACTTCCAAAATGTGCTTTCACTGAAGAGGAAGTCCTTAATTATTTGACAAACTCAAGCCAGGAAACCACTGAAATCTGACAAAACAAGATTGTTTCATATGAGCATGATTTGAAAATACCTGCACAGGTTTAACAAAATACACATGCCAGTTTTGTTTTCTGAAATAACATTGACATTCAGGGTGGAAACGTCAAAACTAAATCTCAGGCAGGAGTATGTTGTGGTTTCTGTCACTGGAAGACGGTTTGCCAAAACCGGTAGCAAGTGTCAGTGAAGTAATTTTTGTTATGACATGATTGGGGAGCAAAAGTCCGTTAAACACGGGGTGAGTGAAGTCTTACCTTAATAGGCTTGACATAAAGGTATTTGCAGTGCAACAGAAGAGGCTGCTGTCTTGAGATAATTACAAAGGAAAAAAGTTGAAAAAGGAGAATTGTACCTTGTAATGCAGGGATGGCAGCGTTGCTGTCGCCAACACAAGAATCGTTGACGTTCCGTTGTGTCTTTCTAAACCAGGTTGTTTGTGGTCAGAATTGCACTTTCGTGATTCAGGCGAATGGCACAGTTTTGGCTTGTGGAGAAGGGAGCTATGGGCGGCTGGGACAAGGAAATTCAGATGATCTTCATGTGTTAACGGTCATTTCAGCATTGCAAGGTAAGATTGTTGGGTTTGAAATGTGTCAGCTGACAGAGCGCAAATAAGCACTAGTTAATATAATATATACAGTTAATATAAGCATTTGTGAGTAATTATTTGATGGTATTTTTGCAGACTTACATATTAAGATACTGTAGTCTTTAATTAAAAAATGGAACAGATAAACTATATGTTTATTTTGTCCTTAACATTTAAATAGTAATATGTTAAAGTTCCTTAATTTTATGAAGGCTTCAGGGAGAGGTGTTTGCCCAAGACAGGAACATTACATTTCAAAACGAATGGCAGGCCAGAAGCATAGGTTGTACATGAAAGGACAAAGGCTTCATTCAAAATTAAAATAAATAAATGGCTATAACAAGAAAACTGTTACTGTAGCTGTTTCTTTCCTCAGCCTTAATTGACTACCACTAGGGACACTTGGATAAATGTATGTTAAGGAGTTTGTTATAATTAATTCTAAACTTTATTTTCTCAATTTGCTTTAACAGGCTTTGTGGTAACACAGCTGGTGACCTCTTGTGGATCTGATGGACATTCCATGGCTTTAACAGAAAGTGGGGAAGTCTTTAGCTGGGGAGATGGAGATTATGGCAAACTTGGACATGGGAACAGCGACAGACAGCGCCGACCCAGGCAAATAGAGGCGCTACAGGGAGAAGAAGTCGTGCAGGTTCCAAAAGATTTTTTGTCTCCTACAAACTAGAGGCGTGAGAACCTGGTACTAGGAATGTGCCAGAACCATTGACCGTCTTCACAGTTTGAATTCATTTACTACCCCCAACCCCCAGTTTAAAATGTATGTAAAAATTGTTTATTTTTTTTCTCCCAGATGTCGTGTGGCTTCAAACACTCAGCTGTGGTGACAGCAGATGGCAAACTTTTTACATTTGGCAATGGTGATTATGGTCGGTTAGGACTTGGAAATACTTCCAATAAGAAACTTCCAGAAAGAGTGACGGCGCTGGAAGGTTACCAGATTGGACAGGCATGGCTTATCTAAAACTAGCAAAGTATCTTTAAAGCAGATGTTTTCAGCATATTTAAGTGTTTTGTTTTGGTTTTGGTTTTTTTTTTTTTAACTTTGACTTTCATTTTGATTATGATGGCAGAATTTGCCTATGCATAATTTTATAAATAATTACTTTCCTGACTGTCCTGATCTTCTTTCTGAAAAACTGCCCATGCTTTTTAACATTTCAAGATTTAGGTATTTTAAGGCATGAACCCATGAGCTATTTTGTATTCTTAAACAAGGAGCATATGTAGCTCGCAGTATTGTCCTTTGGCTCTAGGAGCTGAGAGGAAGCAAATAGCTAAAAAATGCTACTGTGGCCCTAAATGTCTTGAAAACACTGTAATAAGGAATGGGGATTTCAATGGCTTTAAAAGGATACTTTTTAAAATATATTTTTTCTTTTCTTAAAGGTAGTTGGGGTGTTTGAGTTAGTAGTAAGTTCAAAAACTGTGGTAATAATACATTTCTCTCACCCAGGTGGCCTGTGGGCTCAATCATACTGTAGCTGTGTCAACAGACGGCTCCATGGTTTGGGCTTTCGGAGATGGAGATTATGGTAAACTTGGTTTGGGAAACTCCACTGCAAAATCTTCACCACAGGTTAGAATTCATAGACAAATTGTTCTTTGCCTAAATGTTCAGTGTTGTTAAATGTATTACAGTGTTCAGAGAGAGAGTGCATTGCAGAAGCCAAATTATTAATTGCATCCACTATACTGTTCTCATAAAATCTAGCGTAAATAATTCTAATGATACGTTACACTGAGCTTGATGCTTGAAAGATTCATAAAAATAAGTGACCTTATCTCAATGGCAATACAAATAGTTCCAATCTTAGGATTAGGTTAAAGACAAGGACTTTCTCATTTTGAGTTTACACACTCATCTACTTCCTCCCATGCCACTCCTTGGCACTCCCTGTACATGGAAGGTATTTTGAATCACTGTACATAGAATAAGGTGTTAGTTCCATTAAAGAAAAAGAGAAAGCTGTGCCTCAGCTTCCTGTATTATTTACAAGCATTAATTAGAGTGATTCTACAACGTATGCATTGCACAGTGGGAATTACAAGTTATATACCATAGCTTTTCTTCCTTTCACTTACCTCTTAGAAAGTGGATATTCTTTGCGGAATTGGAATAAAAAAAGTTGCCTGTGGAACCCAGTTCTCCGTTGCTCTGACAAAAGATGGTCACGTATATACATTTGGACAAGGTAGGCATTTGGACCTTTCCATCTACAGGTTTGTGTGTATTGCAGGTGAAAAGGAAGCATATTAAGACATATTTGTAAGACTGACCTAATGCTGCTATTGAGATTTTTGCTGACCTAGGATTTTGGAATTTTAACATAGGCCTAAAATCCAGATTTCTAGGTTGATCTCAGAATAGCCTTTCAGTTTAATAATTTACTTTCTGAAGAGTGTTTTCCTAAAACTTCACTGAATTTCACATGTCCAAAACCATTGGGTTACTTAAAGGTTTACTGTGTCTGTCAAAGCATGTGCCTGCACAAGTTGTTTTAAAATCTGGACAGGAGAATTTCCAAGTACACTGAATTAAACATGTTTAAACTTCCAAGTCAGTTAATCCATACGTATTATAAAACCATACATTTAGATCTAGAAATCTTATTTTAATAGAAGTTGGTCTTGCTTCAGACTTAAAGTAACAGCTTTAGCAATGTCAATGAGTGCTGCAGGAAGCAGTGTTTTGTAGAAAACGTACATCAGAGTTCTCTCTAACCAGTGGCACTGGTGTCCCAGTTCCAAGAGTATGTAGAATTGCTTTTTGTACCTCAGACTTTCTGCCTGTAAGTAAAATTAACGTTTTAATATTCCTTACATACAAAGACATGTGCTTGCAATTTTAGATCGCCTGATAGGTTTGCCAGAAGGTCGAGCTCGAAATCACAACAGACCCCAACAAGTTCCGGTACTGTCGGGGATCTTCATTGAAGACATCGCGGTAGGAGCAGAGCACACGCTGGCGTTGTCATCGACAGGGGACGTATATGCCTGGGGCAGCAACTCTGAAGGGCAGGTATGTACTACTTGCTGCTTAATTCTGACCTTTTTAAGACCACAGTTGTACTTCATGGATGTGGCTAGAATATCTTTATATTGGTGGAAAAGAAAACTTCAATTTTAATTTTCCTTATTCCCTCCTCAGCTGTAATAACATCTTAGGCATTTCCATTATTTTCTTTTTATTTCCTATGCTCGTACATGGTAGTAATTTGGGAAAGGGCTGAAAACATTCTACCAAAATTATTGTAATCAAAAGGTTTTTTAAAAATCACTATTTTTTGCCTAACTGTTGAGCTGTCATCAATTTTGTCAGCACTGTAACATCTATGGTTGGTGTCAGATGGATTTTTGAACTCTTTAGATGCTTTTTGGAAAGAAGATATGAATTAATGTTTTTTAGTAATTTTTTTAGGTCGGGGAAAAAAAAGTAAATAATAAATTCTCTTTTCTTTGGGACCCTAATGTTATCCCTGCCCTTAAAAGTGCATTTTCCTCCCTCACCCCATGTACAACTCAAACTTTTGACAGGACTGCTTTTTACAATTATGTGTGCTACATGTATAAGAAAGAGACTCTTGATACATTGGCTGTTGGTGGATCAGAAAGTTTGGGCAAACTTCATTGTCTGGAATTTCAGGACAGAGTTTTTGAGAAGGATTGTTGAGCAAGTTGTTCAGAATAATGTCTGAAGAGGAACCTCTTTTGTGTAGTGTTTTGGTTTTTTTATAGGATGCTTCCTTGTGTGTTTCTGGAAGAGAAAAAATTGTTAGGGTAGAAAGAGAAACTTCATTCTGACAGCCTTGATGTGATTTCCCTTGCAGTCCAACAAATTTGTGGTAAAAATCTATTTTTTGGTAAAAAAAATAATTATGCTCTTATATGTGAGATTAGAATATGATATGAGGCTATCGGTAAAAAGTCAGAACAACTTCAGTAAATTTCCTCTTTACACAAACTGTTGTCATAAAGTATTACAGGGATTATGTGCTAAAACAAACATGGTCTTTAGATGGCACAGAAAAGACATGGACTCTTGGTTCTGCATGAGAAAGACTGTGCAGTACAGTGGACTTAGCAGCATACATCAGTTCTTCAATCTGCAGAAGAGCTTGCAAAATATCTCTAGCTGTTCTTAAGGCCTCTTTGACACCTAGATCTGCTGCTCCCACTCAATGTCGATGCAATATTCTATCAAAAATAGAAGATAAATGCTAGCATAATAAAAGATATAGGCATTACTATAATTACTATTTTTTTTATCCCAGTATAAGCTGTAGAATAATACCATTTTTTAACATTTGTCCTGAATTTTTGCTTGGAGGGTTTTGGAAGTATTATTGCAGTGGATGATTGTTCTTTTTCCCTTTTACACCTGTTACAAATTGGCAGCTCGGCCTGGGCCATACCAACCACGTCAGAGAACCAACCCTGGTAACAGTCCTGCAAGGAAAGAATGTTCGACAGATTTCAGCAGGGCGCTGCCACAGCGCTGCCTGGACCGCACCGCCTGTTCCACCAAGAGCTCCAGGTAAAGAACCAAGACTGTTAGCATGGCCCTGTCATTGATTTAGTCTTCGTGTTTCCCGGGGGATGAGTGAGTACAACAAGAACTTCAGAACATTTGGGACAGGATTTGTTTCATTTCATATGCATGTAGCTTTTCAAATGATCTTAGTCTCTTGAATTTTGTCACTGTCGTGGTTTATCTCCAGTAGGCACGTAAGCGCTGCATAAGCTACTGCAAATCAAATCAACTCCATCCCAGCCAAAAGTGTAGCTGCCCTTTATGAAATCAGGCTTTGCTTCTTTTTTCTGTGGTAGGTGTTTCAGTGCCTTTACAGCTTGGTTTACCTGATGCCATTCCACCGCAGTATGGGGCACTGAAAGAAGTGAGCATTCACACAGTACGAGCACGGCTCAGACTGCTGTACCATTTTTCTGACCTCATGTACTCTTCATGGAGATTACTTAACCTCAGTCCCAATAATCAGGTAAAATTCCATTTAAAAACCAAAGCCAAACAGCTTAGTTGTGTTGTGTTAACGCCACGTTACTAGAGAATTTCTGACCACATCAAGCTGGATCTTAGTAATAGGTTCTATAGGTATTGTGTAATAATTAAAAAAAATATATAAA